>KV453848.1:1205185-1381792 GCA_001661425.1 Ogataea arabinofermentans
AAGCATTTCACCAGCAAGTAACATTCCCAAATTCTTAGCAAAGAAAACAATGAATATATAAGCTGTACAAGTGATTAAACAACCAAGAACAGTTTTTCTGAAACCAAATTTATCAACTAACCAACCATTTGCAAACGCACCCAAGATACAACCTGTTGTAGTTGAATTACCAATTGCATTTTGCCATTTGACTGAAATAGCTTTACCACTTTCATACATTGTACCATATCTATCTATAAAAGCAGGATGAGCATATAAAGATTGCATTAAAACAATATCGTAACCTTAAACAAAAATTGATGTTAGTAAAATGTTTTAATTCTTGAGCTATCATGTAGTTTGAGTAGTGGAGTTTACATACCTTCCATAATAATTGTAGTTGAAACTAACATGGACCATAGACATGCTTTCCAATACAATCTAAAATTCTCTTTAACTGATAGAGTATGTTCTAATTGAGCAGCTTCTCTAGCTTGAGAGACTAAGTACTTTTCATCTTCAAACTTTCTTTCAAGGTTATCATTATTTTCAGCATCTTCAAGATGTTCTGTCTTTGTCTTTGCTTCTAAGATTTCAATAACTTTTTTCTCTTCTATCTCCGACATGATTGTTGAAAGGCAACTTATCTGTTGATAATTCAATTTAATCTAATCTAATCTAATCTGATCTGATCTGATCCAACTTTTTCATCACAGCTTCAAAGGGTGATTGAGTGGGTATTTATACAAAAAATAGAAGCAGATCAATCAAGAAGAAATACTCGAGTATCCAATTAACTCCGTTTTTGCGAATAACAACTGAAAAAGGCTAAATCCATGATGAGGAAAAGTTGAGTCGATGCAACGTTACATAGCAATATGATCTGATGTTAAAAATTCAACAATGGTAGCAGCAGCTTTAAAAGGTGGGGAAGGAGCTTCAGTATACAAAAGTACAGAGTTAAATCCATTGGGAAAACGATTGGGCATCTAAATATCTCCGTTCACCGTGGGTTACAGTTGAGAATAGCGTTGAATCCGTGAAAAAATACGACATTGCATCCCCATCTCGTATCACAAAATCAACAATAGTGAAAATTTCATTAAAATGTGGGGAGAAAGCTTCAGGGCAGCTTAAATCTCTGCTGATGATTCTAAATCTGGCTCTCATTCCGTTCCTCTATCTTTCATTCATTCAAAAAACACAAGGGTCGACTATTGAATGCGTAAGATCTAATAATGTGCTCACTTGGTCTTCAATCAGTCAATTCTGTAGTAGTTATCGGAGCTGCTGCCGCACTTGGGATTCAAGGCTACACGGGTTTTGAACCGAAGGCCGTATGGCTTTTCGCAATTTTCCCCAGCAAATTAGTTTTTGGAGTGCGGGGTGACAGTGTTGTTAACTCGTGTCACCTTTACTTGTCTCTGGTGGGCCCAAATCTATCGAATTTGATTGTGATTTGAATTGTATATCTGATATATAGATCTAATTCAGGTATATTAGGACCCTTCAAGTTTCTCTTTACAGATTGTGTGTAACGTGGTGTGGCTATAGTTGTATCGAACGTGTTTTAGCAACGAGAGTAAAACGAAGAAATTAGGGAATTTTGTGTGCGGCTTGAAGGGGATTATAGTTTATTATAATAGTTTCAATAATGTAACAAAGATCTTTATTATGTAACATACAGCCGCGCTCTTGACTTATAGCGAGCTGGCGGTCAAAGGGACTACAGTTGAACAGCATTAGTTCATGTGGCTCCCTACTGTAATTCTCATGGATGTGAAGTTACCTCTTATTGCAAAGTTTTGAAATGTATTAAACAAACAGCTCCAACTATTTTCACAAGTGTATATCTTAAAAACTGTTTACAACACTAGTTTACATCACCTGGTATGTATAAAATCAAACTCAAACTTTCATAGCATGTAAATCTTAGTAACCATTCAACTACCAATGAAGTTGATGGTCTGGCCCATAGATCTCAACTACAAGATCCAAGCTGCTCGATTGACTAAACGCGTAGATGAGTCGAATGGAATTGCTTTAGCCACTACCACAACCTGATGAGTTATCGAAACTATATATATATATACTTGAGGCTTCATCTAGGTTACCATTTAGTGTAGTCAACTAAATACTTTAGAAATATCATGAAACATTTTCATTATTCGCTTCATAGCAAAGTCAAAAAAAAATATGAGTAGAAAAGAATATAAAGATTGAACTTAATAAAGTGTTATTATTCCATCAAGTAAGCTAGTTAAAGATAGGAAATCATCAAAAATATAAAGAAAAATAACAAGAAATACAAAAAAAGAAGGAAAAGAGCAATTAAATTTAGGCTTAGATGAAACCTAAGAACTTCTTTCTTTTGTTAGTTCTTTCAATCAAAACATTACCGTCTTCAGCATATGGATCAACATCGTAATCGGTGAAATGTCTGTGACTGACACCGTGAGAGAATAACAAATCCAATTCTTCAGGTGTACGATCCTTGGTTTCTGGTAATCTGAAGTAAGCCCAAGTTAAACAAACAGTACAAGTACCAGCATAGAAGAAACCAGTCTTACCAGCCCAATTCCAAGCAGATGCGTTAATCATGTATGGATGAATAACACCAAAGACAATAGATGCTAAATAATAACCGTTTCTGGCTAATGAAACAGATTTAGCTCTTAATCTCATCGATGAAGTTTCAGCAATAATTGGATAACAAATTGGACCCAAGGTACAGTAGAAGAATGCAGCCCAAACAAAAAGCATACCACCTTCAGCCATCAAAACATTATGCGCTTTGGAAGCAGCAGACATGATACCAATAACTAATAACATCAAATCACAACCTAATAAACCAACAATGTATAAAGTTCTTCTACCAATATGAGTCATCAGCCAACCTGAGAAACAAACACAAACAAATCCAAGAGCTAGAATACCAACGGTAAACTTATAAGCATTTGCAGAGGAGATACCAGCTTGGAATAAGAAATATGTTGGGGAACCACCAAGTGATAAACCACATAAAACTTGTGAGATATAAGTCATCATAACAACTTCAGTACGTCTACCATCAGAACCTTTGAAACATTCCCAATAAGTGACACCTTTAGTAATTTCATCTTCAATTTCTAAAGTATGAATGATTTCAGCCACAACTTTTGGAGTTCTTTTATGATTTTCAGGAATAGTTAATCTGTTCAATGCATGTTCAGCTTCTTCCAATCTACCCTTTTTACATAACCACCATGGAGATTCAGGAGCTAAAAAGACACCAACTATTAAAGGAGCAGGCCACATCCATTGTAATGCAAATGGTAGTTTGTAACCAAGAGATGTAGTATTTGTAGACATACCTTGTAAAACACCAGCAGAAATTAGTTGACCAATAACCCAAGACAAATCCACATAAATTGCAAAATAACCTCTCATTGTAGTTGGTAAAACTTCACATGCATAAGCGGGACAAATCGTAGCAATAACACCCCAAGATGTACCTAAAAGCATTTCACCAGCAAGTAACATTCCCAAATTCTTAGCAAAGAAAACAATGAATATATAAGCTGTACAAGTGATTAAACAACCAAGAACAGTTTTTCTGAAACCGAAATGATCAACTAACCAACCATTTGCAAATGCACCTAAGATACAACCTGTTGTAGTTGCATTACCAATGGCGTTTTGCCATTTCACAGAAACAGCTAAACCACTTTCATACATTGTACCATACTTTGCTAAGAAAGCAGGTTGGGCATATAAGGAACCGATTAAAACGATATCGTAACCTATATTACAAGATTAATGTTAGTAAAATGTTTATTTTTCTAGATATTTTAAATGAGTTGAGTTGTTTAACTTACCTTCCATGATAATTGAGGTTGAAACCAACATGGACCATAAACATGCTTTCCAATATAATCTGAAATTTTCTCTAACTGATAAAGCATGTTCTAAATGAGCACCTTCTTTAGCTTGAGCAATTAAGTATTTTTCATCCTCGAATTTTTTCTCGATGTTAATTTCATTAGTTTCGATATCTTCAACATGTTCTGTTTTAGTCTTTGCTTCTAAGATATTGAAAACTTTCTTTTCATTTTCTTCTTCTGACATTTTGATGTGTGTTTGTTTTAAGTCAGATCTGGTGTGATGTTAAAATCTAATCTAATCTAATTTAACTTACTTGATATAAACGAAGAAGGATAAAAGTAAAAGTATTTATACAAAATAACTTCATCAAAAAATCAAACAATAGACATGTTAAGTATAGCAAACAAAATATGCATCATAAATAGTGTGGAGAATAATAAAGTATTACAATAAGAGTTGAAAATCTTCATCACTACTACTACTAATAACGAGATTGGCAATGGTAGCGGTAGAATTAAGCATGAAGTAAGGTGGGGAAAATGTTAAAGTGAAGCATAATGATATGTTGACAATTCTATATATGGCTCTCATTCCATGCTCATGTTATTTATCCTGCTTCAACTTGAACAGGTTGTTTAAAAAAAGATCTAATAAAATGTGAATAACATCAATGGGTGACCGATACATAGTTGCTTCTTAGCCAGTAAAATCAGTTAATTTATCGGGGAGGCTGCCGCAGTAGGGATGTGCGGCTCCATGAAATCAGCATACGAGCTGGAAGGCAGAACGGCTTTATCTTACTCCTATTGTTTTTTTCCCAGCAAAGTTGCGGGGAGAAATGCATCGTTGATATTTTGTGATTGACTGGTAGTATTTGTTACTTGATGACTTTGTGTATAGTAGTTGGGATATGAGAATATAAGTAGGGATATTATCTGTAATACTAGTAACATTGTACCAGTACTACAATGTAGAATGACCATGAGTCATGAAGTAGTCCAACAACTTTGAAGGCGTGTCATGTCACTCAATACAAATGCGGCTTGAGAATTAGTTATTGTTCTCCACGAAAATAAACAGCGACAATAGTCTCCGCAATTTACGTGTACAAAAACAAAGCCGCTTTGTTTTTTTATCTTTTTTTGAATAAAAAAGATGTCCGCCCAAATAACACACCCCAAACAATCGGTGTTTAAGTTTTTGTTGAAGCTTGATTTGATTAAATTGTACCTCTATTTCATGATGGTTACGCTACCTCTTCGAGAAAAACGTTGATCCTTTCGTATCAAAAATTTAAATTCTTATTCGATGACGTCTTTATATTTTTGATTATTTGTTTTTTATTGGCATTTATTCATCTACCCCACGGTTAGAAGTAAGTTTTACGTGTTTTATTTACGTGTTCTACATGTTTTACGTGTCATTTAATGATCTTCATCATCATCATCTTCATACTGAAAACAAATACAAGGGAGTCATCTGCATTTCTTTTTTTCATTAATTTCAATCATCTTGTCTCGAAGGTTTCCTAATTTGTTCGTAAATCCGAACAATCACTTCTTAGACCCTTACAATAATTTAGTACGCCCCGGACGAAAAGTTGGTAGCCCAGAGGGGTGGTGGGGTGGGGTCTTTCCCTTGTTAATTGGAATTAGTTTGAATTTGGTGGGCACTGGGCCGTGGGCAATATATAATTGAGTGATGGACATTGGCACATTGCACGCACGCCTTCTAATTCTTTAGTATGAGTTACAAATTGGGTAATGGTTCCATCAACTACATCAACTACTATACAAGTGTATTATTGTTTGAATTACATATATACACAATTTGAAAAACAAATTCAAATAGTTAATGGTGATTTATTCTATTTATCTTCAGCAATCCAAACTCTGAAGTATTCACCAGGATTAACATTACCTGTTGCGAAATAAGGAACAAATGTAGCCTTTTTATCATTAATGACAGTATCTAAAGCAACAAATTCACAACTTTCAATTTCTTTAATGTTTTCAGTAAACTTTTGAGTATCTTCAATCTTAGCTTCATCAACAGCTTTATCACCATCATGTTCAAAACCTGAATTTTCTAAAGCATAAACGAAAGGACCTCTTTCAACTGCTAAACATCCTTCATTAGCTTTGACTTTAGGATCAGGTTTAATGATTTTAACAGGTAAATCAAAAGTAATTGCAATAGTTTCACCATCATATTTCTTCTTAGGTAAATAAATATAACCATCTTCTTTTAAAATGGAACCTTCAATAGAAACAGTATAATCTGAATCTGGTTTTCTAATTGCTAATTCAATTGGGTTTCCAGATGTGATATCGATTGTTAAACCACCTTTAATTGGATATTCTGTAGATATAACTAAATCAACATCATCATTTTTGTAAACTGTACCAATAAACATATTAATTGCAATTAAATCTTTTTTAACTGTTAAGACGTAATGTTCTAAAGAATTAAATAATTTAGAAACATTAGGTGGACAACAAGAACATTCAAACCATTCACTTCTAGATTTATCCATTCCAACGATTGGTTGATCATAATAAAAAGCTTTACCATTGATTGAAATACCACACAAGATATCATTATAAAGTGCTCTTTCCATAATTTGAGCAACTTCATAATTTAATTCATCAAGTAGCATTCTTTTACCTAAGAATAGAATGGCAATAGAAGCACAAGTTTCATCATAACAATCCCATCTTAAATCATATTTTTCACCAAAACCTTCATATTCTTTAATTGAACCAATACCTCCAATAATATGCATTTTAGTATCAACCATATCTCTCCATAAAGTTTGAACTGTAGTTTTCAATTCTTTATCACCTGTAATATTATATAAACCTTGAACACCAGCTAATAAATAAACAGCTCTAACGGAATGACCTAAAATTTCCTTTTGATTTTTGATTAAATCATGAGCTTGCATATACCAAAAAGATCTAGTTTCAGGAAATGGAACATCTTTAGGATCAACTTTATCAACAGGATATTTAGCTAAAGATTCAGTAGCATCACCTCTCTTGATTGCTTCTTGAACGAAATATTCACCTTTATTATAACCTCTTTGATCAATGAAATATTTCAATAAATTTAAAATTTTTTCATCATTTGGTTTAATATCTAATAATCTAACTAAAGCTAATTCGATTTCAGGATGACCTGGATAACCTTTAGTTTGGAATTCCCCAGGACCAAAAGTATGATTGATATAATCAATATAACGAGATAAACAATTCAATAATTTGGTTGAACCAGTACATTGATAATGAGTAACTGCAAATTCTAATAAATGACCAGCACAATATAATTCATGTTCAACAGCTAAATTCTTCCATCTACCTTTTGGTTTCACAGTTGTGAAATATGAATTAATATAACCATCTTCTTGTTGTGCATTAACAACCATATTAACAGCATCATCGATCCATTCGATGAATTGTTTATATTCTGGTGATTCATGATCATCGATATATTTCAAACCATTACAAACACCTTCTGTGAATTTAGCTAGATCTGAATCCCAAAAAATATGTGGTTTGATATCGGTATCTTTTGTTTCATCATATTTTAATCGTAAGAAATCCCATCTACCTGTTTGTTTCATTTGTGAATACATTGAAGGTAATGTTGAAGTTCTAGTGACTTCAATTCTTTTATTCCAGAATCCATCATTGATTTTGTAAGTAGTCATGTTGAGAAAGTAACTAAGTTAATGGTAAGTTGTAAGAAGAAGAAGAAAATTATAAGGATATGAAAAATTTATGAAAATTGAAGAAATACAGGCAAGTTTATACGAGTTGTAAGAAATGAAAAAAAAAAGTGAAAAAGTGAAAAAGTGAAAAATTACAAAGTAATTAACATCGAGCATTCATTGAAGATTGAAATGAAAACTGAGTGTGTAAATGTTACATAGTGGTGACATAACATACAAACACCGAGTATATACTAGTTAAACTAATATAATTCAGTATACAGTAAACGTTTATCGTGAATACCAATTACCAGGAACGTACATCTATCCGAAATTAACATACTAACATACTAACACAGGAGGGGTAAACAAAGCGGCGTGTTAATAATATTAGTCGGGGGTTCGTGAGGAGATGCGGCTGTACTGTTATTATATCCGTTCAGCCTCATATTACTTGTTGATGATTATTTGATTATTTGTTAACAAGCGAGTCTTTTACTAGATTACACGGCTTACATACATTATTATTCATATAGATAGCTTTACTTTATTAATTAATTACATAAGTGATGATGATTGTAATTTTATTTATATATGGTTAAGGGTACGCTTTGTTAGTTGGATGGATGGTTAAGTTAAATTTATTTATTTATTTATACGTTAGTCGTATGTGAAGTATTAAGTGGGAGTGTAATGTACAATTACGTATAGTGTAGTATAGTATATATAGTTATGAAGATGGCTTAGGCTTACATCATGCATCGTAAATCTGTTTATAAAAACCGTTGGTATGCTAAGCTATGCTATGTTATATATACATAGCAGTATATAGTATAGCCATTGTAGTAATGAATAACAACAGTGACATTAAATGAATGGTTTTATGAAAAGGATACGTTGATAAACCATAGTATAGTATTAGTATATTAATTACCCGTATTAAAGTAAAGTACACTTATAAGATATATAGATAGATCGGAATAGACTCCATTTCGGGCAATACAAAAACAATAACTAAGATAAGTGTATTAAATTTATTATAAAAATCAGCGCTGTATTTCCAATTCTAGAAACTCACTCTGTGCTGTGCTGTGCTGTGCTGTGTTCCTGGCCAGCACGCTTTTTTTAGTTTTTAGCACGTTGAGCTGGGCTGTTTCCCCACAGAGCCTTGTTATTTACCGGGACATCTTGAAATATTTCATGTATTGGTACTTAATGATATAAATAAAGGATAAAATACCCAGAATTATTATGCTCAATGGTAAAAATGAGTTATCTTAAGTATAGACAAATTTGCATAACTCACAAATCATGTCATCTTCAAATCAAACAATTAGTGAAGTTTCAGATTTATCAAAATCTGAAATTAGAATTGATTTAAATCGTACTATTGCTCCTGTTGATACTAGGATTTATTCTGGATTTATTGAACATTTAGGTAGATGTATCTATGGAGGTGTTGTTGATTATGATAATGAAGATAAAACCAAAATCAATGAAAAAGGATATAGAGTTGATGTTTTGGAAGCAATTCAAGAATTAGAAATGCCAGTAATTAGATGGCCTGGTGGGAATTTCGTTTCTAATTATCATTGGGAAGATGGTATTGGTCCATTAAATGAAAGAAAAATTAGACCTGAATTAGCTTGGTCTTCAGATAAGAAGAAATTCGAAGAACCAAATAGTTTTGGAACTGATGAATTTTTACAATATTGTGAAGATAATCAATTCGAACCATATTTATGTTTGAATATGGGTACGGGTACTTTACAAGAAGCTTTAGCATGGGTTGAATATTGTAATGGAGATGGTAATACATATTATGCTAATTTAAGAAGAAAAAATGGTAGAGATAAACCATGGAATGTTAAATATTGGGGGTTAGGTAATGAAATGTGGGGGGAATGGCAAATTTGTGCTAGATCAAAAGAAGATTATGCAAATTTAGCATTTGAATGGGCAAAAGCTATAAAAGTTTTAGATCAAAAAGTTCAATTAATTTCATGTGGATGTACTGGATATAATGCAGAATGGGATTATCATATTATTATGAAATTAGCTAAAATTGTTGATTTTCATAGTATTCATATTTATACATCATCTTCAGATTATTATAAAAATGTTACAAGTACAGCAGCTGCAGAACAAGCAATTCAAATCACATCTAAATTAATTGATTTAGCAACTATTAATTATCCTGCAACTTCAACATCAGTTGATGGTAAAATTATTGAAAAACCACCAATTAAAATTTGTTTTGATGAATGGAATGTTTGGGATCCAGTTAGAGCAGATGGTTCGATTGGATGTGAAGAGCAATATACTTTATCAGATGCATTAGCTGTTGGTTCATGGTTAAATGTTTTCATTAGACAATGTCAAAGTTTAGGTATGTGTAATATTGCACAATTAGTTAATGTTATTGCACCAATCATGTCAAAACCTGATGGATTATTTTTACAAACAACTTATCATCCATTAAAATTATTTTGTAAATATATGAAAAATGGAGATTCATTAAATTTACATGTTAAAACACCATTATATAAAGGTCCAACAGGTAATGATTGGGATAAAAATTTAGAATGGGCTACTATAACAGATAAAAAAATTACAATGTTAGATACATCAGCTATTTTGAAGACAGATACTGATAAAACAACAATTTATTTAGCTGTTGTTAATAGAAGTTTAGATCAAGATTCCAAAACAAAGATTTTATTTAATGAAGAATCAGGATCAATTAAAGAAATTTATAAATGGGAAGTTTATCATGATGATGTTAAAGCAACTAATACATATGATAAACCAGATGTTGTTGGTATTGTTGAAGAGAAAGTTGAAGTTTCTGGAACAGAATATAAAGTTGAATTGGAATTCAAGAAACATTCATTTACCTTAGTTAAATTAGTACTAGAATAATTGTATAGTTATAATATAGTGTAACCCTCTTTTATAAAGACGTACGTGTAATAATCAACTAATTTTTGGCTGTTTAAATTTTCAACAAATTTTTCAATTTCAAATAAATTTACAACACTTTCTTCTTCTTAAGAATATAACAATCAAATAGTAATTATTATATATAATATAATATATATATATTAATGGAAGTTTCCATTAATTACTATTAATTAATTAGTTAATAACAACTCCAAAGCGTATGCCTTCGCGTTTATCCTATTATCTGTTTATAACCCTTTGAACTGTGCAAGCAGTGATTAGAGTAGACTACATTTAAACTCTCTATGGTTAATGTGAACACTTTCGCAATTGGAAGAATAATATTAAGTGTTTGATAAGCAATTATTAAACATTTGATAAGGATGACTCCACCCTGTTTAGACGAACATTGATGTCTTTGTAGGACTTAATCACCATCCTAAATACATACATACATACATACATACAAACAGTAAATCAGTTACTTCCGAACAGACCGATCGACCTTCCGACGCTGTCCGTTTACTGTGCACTGTGCACTCACGCACCGTGTGCACTCTCACACGCACCGTGTTAACAACCAGCCTGCCTGCCCAGTCTGTCCAGCCCAGCCGAGCCCAGCCCAGCCAACTCACCACGTACCACTAATCACCACGTACCACGCACTCTGCCCGGTAAACCGCCCCGGTAACCCACAAAGTGCCCGGTAAAATTAAAAATTAAAAATTGAAAATTGAAAATGAAAAGCGCTTACTTCAATCCAACAAACAAAGACAAAGTAACGTAACAAATAAACACAGATACACTTAACAGTACTACTACTACTATTTAGTATATTACTTATCATCACTTACTTAACATCACTCATTATACACTTTCGTTTTGTTAATTCTATATCACAATGAGTAATGCTGTATGTATTTTTAACTACTTGAATTATCTGCTATTTATAGTTTCGTGTTAATGGTTGCATACTCTTATCATTCATTCTATATGAATTATATAGTATACTTATTATAATACACTACTGTTTATCTATAATCAGCTCGATTAAGTCACTTGATATGATCCCTATAGTTTCCTTTTGCTAACATTCCATTTAATTTAGTACGATAATCCATATGCTACAGGTGAAGGTAATCCATATGAATCATCAAATACATATGAATTAAATGATAATTCTAATTCTAATTCTAATTCAAATCAATTTTTTCAACAAATTCAAATAATTAAAGATGATTTAGTTGATTATAATGATTTAATTGAAAGATTAGAAAGATTACAATTAGATTCTTTAAATGCTGTTGGATCAGATGAAATTAATTCATTACAAAGACAAATTGATAATACAAATAATAATATTAGTGATTTACAAAAAAATACAATTAAACCAAAATTACAATCATTATATAAAATTTGTAATTCTGATTTAGATAAACAAAAACAAGCTGAAAATTTAACAAATCAATTTAGATCTTCAATTACAAGATTAGCTAAAATTGAAGATTCTTATAAACAATCAAATAATGAAAAAGCAATCGATCAATATAAAATCGTTAATCCATTGGCTACATATGATGAAGCTTCTGAATTTGTTAATACTGTTGGTGATCAACAAGTATTTGATAATGCTATTAAAATCTCAAATAGAAAAGGTGAAGCAATGACTGTTTTACAAGAAGTTCAAGCAAGACATATGGAAGTTGAAAGAACTGAAAGATTAGCTGCTGAATTAAATCAATTATTTAATGATTTACAAGAATTAGTATTTGAACAAGATATTATGTTTGAAACTGTTAATGATAATGTTGTTGCAGCTCAAGATCATTTAGAAAGAGGTGATGCTAATGTTATTAAAGCTAGAGATCATGCTAAAAAGGGTAGAAAATTAAGATGGATTATCTTTTGGGTTGTTGTTATTTTAATTTGTATAATTGTTGGTGCTGTTGTTGGTGGTGTTGTTGGATCTCGTAATTAGCCTTTAGCCTTTATACTTACTTTTTATTAACCTTTTTTTCTTCATTTACTTATTTACCTTTCTATTACTTTATGGTGTTTCATTCACTATATTTGTCAATTTGTTACTATTATATCAGCTTAAAGAGTTATAATTATAATTATAATTATTATTTTAATTATTGAAAAAGTCAAACCACTTAATTAAAGCCGCATTGAATTGAAATAAATTTTTCATTAACTGTACTATACTACACTATACTACCACTACACTACACTACACTATTCTACTAGTATACTACACCACACCACACTACACTTCTTGTCATTATGCCAGAAATTAAAAAAAGATCCAACTCAGAGGATACTCAACCTCTCAAAAGATCAAATCAAAAAAAGCCTGATTCATCATCATCAAATCAACCTAAAATAACTATCAAACAAACAGAAGAAGAAGAATTAAAAGCAAAAGATTATTTCCAATCCCATATCTTTGATAATGAATTCAAAAACAATTTGAAAGATTCAATCATCGATTCAAAACCATTCCAATGGGGTACTATAACTAATCTCATTGATGAATCCCTGCTTAAAAACGTACGTGTTGAAATAATGAATGAAATCAAATTCACCAAGAAGGAAACAGATATATATAAAGTTTATCAAACTGGAGACCTAGCTAACTTATCAGGCATGTCAAAAGAGGATTTGAAAAGATTACCAAATTTGTATAAATTACGATCAGCAATTTATTCCAAAACTTTCAGAGATTATATATCATACATTACCGGATGTGATAGATTGAGTGGGTTGAAGACAGACATGAGTATAAATACATATACGAAATCATGTCATTTATTAACACATGATGATGTTATCGGTTCAAGAAGAGTTAGTTTCATCTTGTATTTACCTGAACCTGGTAAAGTTTGGAAACCACATTATGGAGGATCATTGAGATTGTTTGATAAAATAGTACCAAACGTGCCTAAATCAGATCCATACTGTAAATTAACTCCACAATTCAATCAAATTGCCTTTTTCAAAGTCCAGCCAGGTTTATCATTCCATGATGTTGAAGAAGTCAAAGTTGATAAACAGAGATTATCCATACAAGGTTGGTTCCATATTCCTCAATTTGGTGAAGATGGTTATAAAGAAGGTGAACAGGAATTAACTGAAGCTAAAAGTACTTTACAACAACTAGAATCAAAAGAATTAAGGGAATTTGATTTTCCTAAAGTTAATTTCACAAGGGTGTTAAATAACATCAATGATGAATCATTTTTAAAGTTGAATGATTTTGATATTTCTTATTTGAACAAATTCATGAATTCTCAATTAACTTCATTTAAAACTATGTCGAATCTAAGTGAAATATTCATAAATGAGTCAGTTATAGACATACATAATTTCCTAAACTTAGAATATAGTTCAATCTTACAAAGAAATTTAAAAAATTTCGAATTGAACGAATTTCCTAAAATGCCAACAATACAAGAAGATATCAAATATCCTTGGAAATTAGCAATACCTTCACATAAACAAAGATACATGTATATTGACGGATTACAAAAACAGCCAATTTTAAACGAATCCGAAATTAAAATCACAGAACGTCAATCATTAGAAACACCTAATTTCCAAATCATTCAGAATTTGAAAGAGATGACTATGTCCAATATGACAAAAAATGAAAATGATGATGATGATGGTGTGGATGATTCTTTAATAACTATCAAATTATGTGAATTAGCTTCATTTATGCGTAGTTTATCATTTCAAAAATGGTTATTTCAAATAACTAATTTAAAAGTATTAAAAGATCAAATTATAATACGTCGTTTTAGACCAGGTTTTGATTTCATATTAGCTACGAAATTAAATGAGGATGAAAATGGTGCTGGTGATGGTGATTTCAGTTGTTTGGATGGTGTTTTGGAAGCTACTTTGAATTTAACACCTTCCAAAGGATGGGAAACAGGTGAGTTTGGAGGATACGAACTATGCATGACAAACGATGATGATGATTCAGATACTGACTCTGACTCTGACTCTGATTCAAACAAGGAAACTAATAAATTCAATGAAGATGAAGCAGCAATTTATAAATCATCAGATAAGAATGATTCAGTATTATATGAATCTCAAGCATGTTGGAATAAATTAAATTTAATGTTTAGAGATGAAAATGTCTTGAAATTCATTAAATATACTAGTTTCAATAGTGTTGGTTCAAGATGGGATATTAGTGGTTGTTGGAAATGTAAAGATGAATAAGTATTATATAATTTAATATAATTTAATTTAACTACAAGACTTGTACAAGTTGAATGGTAGCAGGTGGTACTGGTAACACAAGTGCAAATACATAAATGTGGCTACCATAAAAACACACACATCTTTACACCAACTACACACGTGACCACCTAACACGTGATTGGCACACACACTACTTTTCTCTCTTTTTTTTCAAATTTTCGTTTTCATGTATTTAGTCATTTCATCTCCATGTATTCAGTCACAATACTTTCAATCCCAATTTCCTACTGTTTAATTGACTGTTTTGACTGTTTTTTATATGTTCAAGTCTCTTTGTACATATTCATTATCAACTTTCAATCACACTACTAGAAAAAATTCAAAAAATTTCTTTAATTTCAGACACTTTTGTTATCGTGGATTATCATCATTTAACAAAGAGGAACACTACTACTCGGAGATATATAAACCTAAAAAATTCAAAAACCCAATAATGACTGGATCTATAGAAACTTTAACATCATCATTATCTAAATTGAATTTGGAATTACCACCATCTGTCAATGGTTCATTTCCTGAATCTAATACCGTTGATTTATGTAGAAATTTTATTGCTGATCAATTATCAACATTAGCTCAAGTTGATAGAACTTTAGCATATACATGTTTAGAATGGTCATCTGTTTTAGAAAAAGGTGATTTGATCTTACCTTTACCTAGATTAAGATTAAAAGGTAATTTAGATGAATTAGCAATTGAATTATCTAAAAATTTTAAACTTGATGGATATTTAGAAAAAGTTATACCACAAGGTAAATTTTTACAATTTTATTTTAATACCCAATTTTTATTAAATTATGTTACTAAAGATATTTTGGAAAGAACAATTGATTATGGTTCTTGTCCATTAGGTGAAAATAAAAAAATTCTTGTTGAATTTTCATCACCAAATATTGCAAAACCATTTCATGCAGGTCATTTAAGATCAACTATTATTGGTGGATTTTTATCAAATTTACATGAAAAATTAGGATGGGATGTTATTAGAATGAATTATTTAGGTGATTGGGGTAAACAATTTGGTTTATTAGCTATAGGATTTGAAAGATATGGATCTGAAGAAGAATTAGAAAAAGATCCAATTCAACATTTATTTAATGTTTATGTTAAAATTAATGTTGATGTTAAAACAGAAAAGGAAAAAGCTGAATTAGAAGGTGTAGAATTAGATGAATCTACTTCAACTGATGGTTTAGCTAGATCTTTCTTTAAAAGTATGGAAAATGGTGATGAAAAATCAATTGCTTTATGGAAAAAATTTAGAGAATTATCAATTACTAAATATATTACAACTTATGCAAGATTAAATATTAAATATGATATTTATTCTGGTGAATCTCAAGTTAAACAAGAATCAATGGATAATGTTACTAAAGTTTTAAAAGAAAAAAATTTAGTTACTGAAGATAGAGGTGCATTATTAGTTGATTTAAAAAATTTTGGTGAAAAAAAATTAGGTAAAGTTTTAGTTCAAAAAACTGATGGTACATCATTATATTTAACAAGAGATTTAGGAGCTGCAATTGAAAGAAAAGAAACTTATAAATTTGATAAAATGATTTATGTTATTGCATCACAACAAGATTTACATACAAAACAATTTTTCAAAATTTTAGAATTAATGGGTAATAAATGGGCTAAAACAGATTTAGTTCATGTTAATTTTGGTATGGTTTTAGGTATGTCAACAAGAGCAGGTACAGTTGTGTTTTTAGATGATATTTTAGAAGCTGTTAAAGCTAAAATGTTAGATATTATGCAACAAAATAAAGAAAAATTCTCACAAGTTGAAGATCCTGAAACTGTTGCTGATTTAGTTGGTATATCAGCTGTTATGATTCAAGATATGCAATCTAAAAGAATTAATAATTATGAATTTGGATGGGATAGAATGCTTTCATCTGAAGGTGATACAGGACCTTATTTACAATATGCTCATTCTAGATTAAGATCAATTGAAAGAAATTGTAATGTATCATCAGAAGAATTAATTAATGCAAATATGTCATTAGATAATATAGTTGGATCTGAAGAAAAATTAAGAAATTCAGGTTTAAATGAAGAAGAATTAAATAAAAAATTAGAACAATTATCAAATCAAAGAGAAAAAGTTCAATCATTAATTAGAATCTTAGCTTCATATCCTGATACTTTAAGATATGCATCAAAGAATTATGAACCATCAACTATAGTTACATATTTATTCAAAATAACACATCAATTTTCATCAACTTATAAAGTTTTAAGAGTTATGGGTGAAGAAAAAGAAGTGTTATTAGCAAGATTAGCATTATTTAGTGCTGTTAGACAAGTTTTAAATAATGGTTTGAAATTGTTAGGTATTACACCAGTTGATAGAATGTAAGTAGTTTATATATATAATAAGTTAAAGTTAAGTACCCCACAATTTCCCGGAGTTAGTCTATTTTGCATTTTTGGGAATTGAAGAATTTTCAGTTTTTTTTTGCAATTTTAACATGTTTCTAACAAGTGGGGCAGTATAATAATAAGTATATATATATATATATAGTTTATATATACATGTGAATATACATTATATATAATCTGTTCGTAGTATTATATAAAGTACATCACAGATCATTACTAAGTGCAAACAGTTAATTAGTCATTCACACTTATTAAGTTCGCTCCATCAAACTTTTCTCCATTTTTGGCTTTTTTTTTCACTTAACACTGACTAGTACTATCACCACTACTATTTCTCTTTGATATATATATACATTTATATACACAATACTTGATATTATATAATGGTTGAAATAAAGTTTACTCCAATACCCGAAGCACTTGAAGCGTTTAGTATGTATTTGTTTTTTTCTTTTGAAGTACACTTGTTTTGAAACTCTATACTAACACACTTTTTATATTACAGAAAATGGTGAATTTTTAGTTGTTATGGATGATGAAGATAGAGAAAATGAAGGAGATTTAATCATTGCTGCACAATTTGTAACTCAAGAAAAGATGGCATTTTTAGTTAAACATTCATCAGGATACGTTTGTGTTCCATTATCACCAGAAAGAGCAGATAAACTTGAATTACCAATGATGCTTGAAACTCAAACTGATAGACATGGTACTGCTTATACAATAACGGTTGATTATAAAGAAGGTACAACAACAGGTATATCTGCTCATGATAGAGCTTTAACTACTAAACAATTAGCTAATCCTAATAGTAAACCTTTAGATTTCATGAGACCAGGTCATATTTGTCCATTAAGAGCTAAAGCAGGTTTATTAAGAGAAAGAGTTGGTCATACTGAAGCTGGTGTTCAATTATGTAAATTAACAAATTTGGAACCTGCTGCTGCTATTTGTGAATTGGTTAATGATGATGATGGTTTAATGATGAGATTACCTCAATGTCATTCATTTGCTGAAAAATTTAATATTAAATTGATTTGTATTAAACATTTAATTGAATATATGGATGAAAATAATTTATAGTTGACAATCACATGTTATTTATGAAAAACTTTTATGAATGAATTATTATTTTACTTTTATATTTTAGTGTAATCAACCCATCATTATTAACTATCATTAGCTTAGTTGTGATCGTGATCGTGATCGACGCGTCGATTTATCAAGTGCCTGTTTAAAGAGTGCAATCTTTAAAAATAAGCTCTTATCAGTCAAGTAATGTTTGTTTGCCTTCTAGAATAACAAAGTAATTGATTAGCGGTAATATGAACAGATTATTTGGTACGAAGAGTACACAACCAAAGGCATCATTAAATGATGCTATGAATAATATCGATGATAGAGTATCAAGTTTAGATGTTAAAATATCCAAACTTAACTCTGAATTATCAACATATCAATTAAAATTATCAAAAATGAGGGATGGACCAGGTAAAAATACTATAAAACAAAGAGCATTGAAACTATTGAAACAAAGAAAACAATTAGAACAACAAAAAGATCAATTAATGTCACAATCTTGGAATATATCACAAGCTCAAATGACAACTGATAATTTGAAAAATACAATGATTACTGTTGATGCTTTAAAACAAAGTAATAAAGAATTAAAGAAAACTTATGGTAAGATTGATATTGATAAACTAGAAGCACTTCAAGATGAAATGTTAGATATGATTGAACAATCTAATGAATTACAAGATTCTTTAAGTAGATCTTATGATGTACCAGATGATATATCAGAAAGTGAATTAGATGCTGAATTAGAAGCATTAGGTGATGAATTGGATCTGAATGATGAATTAACAGGTGATAGTTTACCTTCATATATGCTCGATAGTTCTGTTGGTGATACTGATAAACTTCCTAATTTCATTGATGAAGAACAAGAAGATCATGAAAAGGAAATGGTTGCTCAATAAAACATTTTTATTTTTATTAACTATATACACGTAATTTTTTAACCCTTTCTTTGTAAAGCTAAGAAATAATTACCAACTCCTGAACTTTTAGTAAATTTCCAACCATATAATGGTAAGTAAATACATCCTTTAGAATCAATCACTTTAAATTCATCTTTAAATTCTTGAGCAAATTCTTTTATCTCAAAATCATTGATGTATTTTGAATAGGTATGAGTACCAATAGGAACAATCTTTAAAACATATTCACCCATGAATATTGTAGTAAACCATGAAATCAAATCTCTATTGATCGTGGATAAGAATAAATAACCTCCAGGTTTAACATGTTGTAAAGCTTCTCTTAATACTATAGCTGGATGATCAACATGCTCTAACATCTCCATCATGGTAACTATATCATACATATCCGATTCATTCAAATCTTCAACAGCTTTCAATTCATATTCTAGTTTGTTAGATAATATAGGATCCAACTTCATATGTTGTTTAGCAACTTTTAAAACTTCAGGTGATAAATCAATACCTTTGATTTTAGATACAATAGGTAATCTAGCTAAAGATTCAGTCAAGATACCACCACCACATCCAATATCAAGACAATCTAATTTCAAATTCGAATACATTTCATTTATCTTTTTAGTTTGTTCAAATTGTATATTTTGAGATACTTCAGTTGGTAAGATTCCTTTAAAGTTCCAACCAGGTATGAAAATTTCATCCTCTTCATCATTAACTATATCTTTATTCAATTTCAAATTCTTCTTAATTGTATCATTTATGAAATCCATTCTTATTAAATTCATCTTATGTAGAATTCTTTGAGATCCTTGTGTATCCCACCATGTTGCTGCCAATCCATTGAAATGATCCTTTTCAGACTCTGAAATAGAAGTCAAATTATGTGCGTTACTAAGACTCTTCAATGATGAGTGCAACCCTCTTCTCAACACACCTCTATTCAATTGATTTCTGATCATCATTCTAAGTAATTGACCCACTGACTGTCTAATACCAAGTGACAAGTACTGTTCATCTGTTAACAAAGTTGTTTGAATTTGTTAAAATTCAATGGATGAAAAGTGGGCTGTGCATCGCTCTTCACAGTTTGTGAATTTCGATGTTTTTTAACATGTTTAACAAGCAAGTAGTTTATCACCTTGTTTATTCTTGGTTATCACTCAAGGGTATAATTGAACAATGTCATCTTCATCTGGGTCTGGATCCGAGTCTGAAGAAGAGAAGTTTGAAAGTATCATTGCTACAAGACAAAGAAGATCCAATGCTGGTTCAAGATTGAAATTACTTTTACAACTTGAAGAAGATGAACAAGAAGCTGCTAATGAATCACTTAAATTCCAAACTGAAGATGATGAAAATGTGAATCTACTCTTTCAAGAAGATGCAGATGATGAAGAGTTCAATGAAAGTGAAGATGAGTCTGATGATGTGGGTGATGGTGATGGTGAAGGTGATAGTGATAATGATACTGATTCATCAAAGAAAAGAAAACGTGGATCAATCTCCGATAATGAAGAACAAGAACAAGAATCCGGCAGTGATGTTGAAGTTCAAGCTGATTCAGATGAAATGTTATCAAATTCCGATTTAAGTGAATCTGATTCTGATGAAAGTGAAGGTGAACGTGCTTTACAAAAAGAAGAACGTAGAAAAAAACGTATTGCTGCAAGATCAAAAGCTCCTCCAATAATATCAATCAAACCAAAATCAACATCAACATCATCATCAAAATCAGCATCACAACCTAAAAAGAAACCTAAAAGAGAAGTCGATTTGTTAACTACTGAAAGAAGATCATCAACTAGAAAGACAACTATACAAAATACAATTCAAACTCATCAAAAAGTAACTGAACAAAAACAACGTCAATTAGCATACATACCAAAACAAAAGGAAGAATATGTTGAAAAAACATTTGAAGAAAGATTAGAAGAAGCTAAAATAACAGAGCAACAAAATACATTATCTTTACAATTATTCTTTGAACAAGAAATTGAAAAAAAGAAAAAACAAAGAGATTATCTAACAAGTAAAAAATTTAAAATGATGGAATTTGTAAGCTTTAGAAGTGTTCAAAAATTCATGACTCCATTAGAAGAAGCTGAAGAAATTGAAAGGTTGAAAAAAATTCAAGAGGAAGAAATGGCAAGAAGGGCTAAAAAGAGAAGATATCCAAAAAAGAAAAAGACTCCAGAACCCGAACCTGAACCTGAACCTGAACCGGAATCGATATCTAAAACTATTGAAAATAATGATTCAAATATAAGTAAGCCACCCACGACTCAAATTGATGATAAGCAAACGAACGAAACTAATGAAGATAAATCAACAAAAGAAGTTGAAGATCCAAACATGCTGAAACATAATGATGGTGAGGAATCAACATTAACAACACATGATAAATCAACTGTGGAATCAAACACACAAAGTGAGAATGTTTTGGAAAAGGATGAAAAAGGTGCACTTGAATCTGAATCCATGACCGATGAAATCAAAGTTGAAAGTAACCCTATCAAAAATGATGATAAAGATGATTCTAAATCAGTTGAAGACACCAAGATTGAAGAAAGTGAGTCCAAGTCTGATAAAGATACCGTTATGGAAGAAAGTGAATCTCAGCCTGATAAAGATACCATTATGGAAGAGGCTGATTCTAAAACTGTGGACGAGAGCATTATAGAAGATGTTGACTCCAAGACTGTGGATGAGGAAACTGTTGCTAAACCGAAGCCTGTGGATGATGAGATTGCCACTGATGTCAAACCCGTGGATGTGGAGACTACCACTGATGTCAAGCCTGTGGATGATGAGACTGTCACTGATATCAAGCCTGTGGCTGATGAGACTACCACTGACGTCAAGCCTGTAGATGTGGAGACTGACACCGATGTCAAGTTTGTGGATTACGAGAAGCCTCTTGAAGACGTCGTCGTGAAAGATGTTGAAGCTAAACCTGACGATGACATCGTCATGGAAGAGGTTGAATCTAAGCCTGTGGATGAAAGTCCAGTCATTGAAGTCACTCCACTCAAAGCGGCCGCCACAGAAGTTGACATTAAGGAAAACGATGAAAAAGTTAGTACAGATTCCAAATCTGATACCGATGAACTGCAACAGAATGAAGTCAAGGTTGAATTTGAAACCACTCAAGATACAAAGACTGAGGATTCCAAACTCAAAATCAATGAGAACGATATACAAGAGGTCAAAAGTGGAGAGGTTGATGACAAAACTACAATCGATTCAAATGTGGATGATAACGCTGTGAAGGTGGAAAAAACTGTTCAGTTTGCCGATGACAGTTTGAATGCCAAAACCAATGGTGATGATGAGACTGCTTTAGATACCACTATTGTTTCAAGTCGGCCAGAAAGTGAGATTGAATCAACAGCTGATGTTGAGGAACCTGAAGAAATCAAACCGATTTATGAAGGACCTGTTCAATTGTTTGCTTCTAATACCATCACTTTCCAACAATTTAAAAATGAACTTTCTAGAAATGATATCAAAACTATTCTATTTGGTGAACAGTCTACACTTCCAGGTACACGTCGGGATCCATATGTTGAAACAATATGTGTTATCAAAAGAGATTATCAAAAAGATATAAACATGAAAAAAATTTTAAAACAACGTGAAGCTAATTTCCAAAGTTTGCTTTCATTACCTAGATTTGGTGAAAAATATCAAACTGTTAAAGATCAAACTGTTGAGAAAATCAAAGATGATGTTAAAATTAATATTCAAACACCGGCACCTACAGGTATAAGTTTACCAAACGGTACGAGAAAGAAATGTTTAATTAGTGGTGATTTTGCTACTTATTACGATCCATCTAATGGTGTTCCTTATAACTCAGTTGAAACTTTCAAAGTTTTGAAGAAATTGGCTAATGGAGATTACTACTGGACTCAAATAGATAATGGTGGTGTCAATTCCATTTTCAAAGGTGGTGTTGGTTGTTACTTTGGTGAATTTGATGCAAAGCATGCTAAAGGGGTTCCCGAAGGATTTTAGTAGTGTTTTTGTGTGTGTGTGTGTGTTAGTTAGTGTGTTGTAATTTTAGATCATGATTTTATGGTATGTGTAATAGTTATGATGATAGTGAAAAGACGTGTATTTAACTATATAGGCTAAAGGTTCGTGTTTCACCCTTCTAATTGAATAAAAGTAAGTTAAAAAATCAAGAACAAAGACGATTGTAGTATGTGACTAGTGAGTTCTGATTAAGATGCTAATCGACGACATCTGCCAAACGAGGACAGGCAAACTAAATAAAAATAAGGGAAGAATAAAGGATTAAATTTGTTTGGGGTGTCCTAGTGATTACCAAGAGACTACGTAAGATATAAGACATATCTGTTACAGTATGGTTTGTTTTATATTACTTTATTTATAAAAAATAAATATTATTATTTATGCAGGAGATAGTATACTTCAACAGATAAAATTAAATCACGTAAAAGGTCATTATTGATGTTGTAATTTGATACCCTTTTCAGTTGGTATTATGTTGAAGACTTGGTTGTTGAGCTTCTAGCAAATCAGGTTGGAATTTAAGTAAAACTTTTAAAACTTCAGGTATTAATGTATCCCTGATTAATTTCTTATATTCAATTCTACCATTCTTAATATCAAATTGATAGTCACTTTCATCTTGATCATGCTCGAATTCCAATAATTTAACATCATAGATGATATCTTCTTGATCTTTATCTAATTCTTTGTTGATTAATTTAATATTAAATTCAAGGTTTAATTCAAATATACATCTAATCTTACCCTTTCTTTGAGTGACATCACAATCACCTGTTAGTGGTTTGATTGATGAGACAACCATTTCAAAATCATCCTTACTGGCTGATAAATTCAATAGATTCTTCTCAAGATAAGTGTTTGCCCATGGTAGACAATTCTTGTCAATCCAGTGCCTATATCGAAAAAAAAAAGGGGGAAGAAGTTAGTATCTTTTGATTCAGATAATAAGTTCAGCTTTAACCAGTTCTGCTGATTATTGAAAGTTCAACTTACCAGTTATTAGGGTTGTGAACGATAGACATATTCCGGAAGGTGAGTCGAGTAATATAAAATAATGAAAAAGTTCGGAAGCTAGAAGTTTTCTATTTTCTATGTTTCTGTTTCTTCTCTTTTGCAAGGGTTCTAAAACTAGTGAATGTTAAGCAAAATCGAGAAAAAAAAAATGGTAGTCTTGCAAACAACAATGATGTAAACCGCACAAAATCTGGAAAATTCTGAGACAGATTACATGCATTCAATTCAAGCTCTTTAATCGTTGATTCACTCATCATCTGCAATCGAGAAATTTTGAAGCTTCGAAAATGATCACGTGCGCGTTTTTAGACATTAGTTTATCAAATGGGTTCAAATTGGAGTTTATTAATATTGACAATTGGAAGAACAAAGCCATAGTGCTTGCAAATTCAAAGCATTGGGCTATGGTTTTAATATTTGAAAGATTGAATGAACATATATTCATGTCACTAAACCAAAGTAGTACAACTGGATTCTTAATACCTATGATATGAACAGTGAAAAGTCTCATTCTTGGTGGGATTTTTCTCACTATGAAGGAAACTTCCTGAGCTGCTTTGAGCATTGTTGTATTTGTAGGTTCATTATTGTTAGTTTTAATGGATAAACAGTTCGTGTCTTGTTCGTTATCTGATAGCCAACTAATGAAATTTCTAAACCTGTCTTCAATGATCCGGTTTTCAATGGGCTCGTTTCTATTCAATTCAGTAGGTAAAGTTAGTAAATTTAACCAGGAAACAGCACCTTGTAAACAGTTTGCTTTAGAGTCTTTAGATATCATATCTACTTCAAGATGCGTTGATAAAAAGTCATAAGCTCTAGGTTTCCGCATCGGATACAAAGTGTTGTAAATAGTATTTGTTTCCTTCAAAAGGGGAGATCTCATAGTTGATGATCCTTCAGAGCATAAATTATTATATATGAAAGTTCTCCATGGTTCTGGCATAGCAATTTTCAAATTATGTGGTCTTTCAGCTGGATAAATCAAAACCTTTAGCATATCAGCAGTGTTTTGGAACTCTATAATATCCTGTCTCTCCTGTGTAATGCCTTTCTTTTGAACATGACTTGGAGGAGAAGAAGGAATTAGAGTTGAAAAGTCAGATGATTCCCATATGCTCATATTTAGTGTGTATTCAACTATCTATTAACAGTACAAAGGGTGTTGAAGAAAGAGGGATGAATGGTGAAAAGCTAAAGAATCCCCTTTTTTTCAAATTACTATGTGCTCGAAACGAAGAAAAAAGTTTGAATAATTAATCTGGACTCGATCATATGTATATTTGTATAAATGTGTATATATAGTTTAAGCAAAGAAATAAAACTCAATTATAAGTATTGTAGAAATCTAAAAGATCATTTTGAACTTGTTCATACATAAGATCAATCAATAAACAATGTCTTCCACCAGGATACGAGATGAATTTCTTATTTTGCATTCCCTCTATTGACCCTAAACATTTATTAATGAATGAATCACTTGAAGCACAATAATTAATCTTATCTTCATCACCATGACATATTAAAATAGGCAATTTTTTATCTGTCTTAGAGTAGAATTCCGGTTTTAATAATTTACGACCTCTCATTATAAAATCTCTAGTTTCAATAAGTGTACCTGATAATGCTTCTGGTCGTCTACCTTGAGATTCAAAATATTCCAAGAATTGTGGATCAGCAGTTAGATAAGATGAATTTAGAGATGTTTTAACTTTGGAAGTTCTAGTGAATGGTAAAAATGTACAACAAAATCTAACAACATATTCAATAGCTAATGATGGTGTTGTTTCAGGGGCTAATGTAATTAATGGTGCAGTAGTTGTAACACTAGTTAATTTGGATCTATGAGTACCATCAATTGCATAATTTAAAACAATTCCACCACCCATTGAATGACCTAATAAACTCAATTTCAAAGGTTTACCTTGATTTTCTAAATCTTTTAAATTATAATCAATCATGAAATCTAAATCACGACTACAATGATAATCATTTGTTGTTCCAATTGATCCATCTTTATATCTAGTTGCACCTTCTCCCCTTTGACAGAAATAGAAAACATCATATCCATTAGCATTCATGAAATCGAAAAATCTTTGATAAACTCCATAAGCATCTCTATAACCGTGTACTAATAAGATACGTCCTTTGAATTCAGGAGCGGTATTGGGCCATGTATATGTTGCGAAATTACAATCATCAAATTCGATGATTTTAGAATGTTCATTTCCAGTAGTGGATGTGTAAGGGAATACGGTATCTGACATTGAGGATATTCTCTGATGTATACGTATCAATCAGTTAACTTGTTGATAGAAGATAAAGTTGATACATGACGTATTTCATCTTTCGGTTCTAAAATTAATGAGCAACCGAATCTCATTTTTTTAGTGTGGGCGAGAATGTAAAATTTGGGCCGAGATGATGAGATGGTTTTACATGAATTGATGAATGATTTATCTGTTCATCTATAATTATGAAACTTTTTATTTGGTAGTATAGTGATATGATTACAAATTATTATTAGTTTTATGCATTATAATTTTGGTTTACCCTTGATTTGAACTGCAACAGCTTCAATTTCAACCAAGATATCAGGATTTGGGAATTTAACAACAACACAAGATCTAGCTGGTTTTGTAGTCATATAAGTACCATAAACAGAATTCATTGCTTTTTGTTCATGCCCATTCTTAATGAAAATCAATAACTTCAAACAACTAGATAAATTTGAGCCTGAAGCAATTAAAGTTTTCTCAAAATTTTGTAATGCGAAATGAGTTTGTTCTTCAATTGTATTCGGGAATTTTGTAGGATCATTTGGGAAATGACCAACTGTACCTGCTGTATAAACTTTACCATTATAAATATATGCTGGAGATAACACTTTACCTTCAGAGGATTTACCAATCTCGGACCATTCTAACCTTTCCATCTTTTATTGAACTACTTTGAATCTGAGGTTGTGATGAAAGGAAGAGGAGAAGAAGACTACAATTTTACATGAGGATGAATAGTAGGTCCAGTTTATATATGAATAGAGTAGAATCAACAATCAAGAGAATAGAGTAAGGGGGAAAGACAGAGATCAACTTCGGGGAATCAAAAAACAAATAGCGGCTATATAAGAATTAGGTAATTTTCACCGAAAAAAAAAGAAGTTCAAAAAGGAATTGATTGCGATAATTCGATTCGATTATGTAATCACATTTCCTTCAATTTGTCTTTAATCTACTAAAAGTAACTTTTATTTCAAGGTTGAATAGATTAATATAACAAATTAATGATAATAAGTAATAATAATAAGAGAGGTGGTGTATGGTGATATAGGATTACATAATATGTTGTGAAATTAACCTAAAAGTGAAATATATACTACACATATCATACATAATGTGTATCACGTGACATGAGTCATTATTCTCAAATTTGAATCATCCAAGCCAGTTGATTAGTTAAACAGGATTCCGAGCTTTTAAAGGCTATTTAATTTATTATATAATCGATGATTTAAAGCTTTATTTATTTTTGTTTACTTAACCTCCGAATATTCATCTCCGAGAATGGTAGGCATCCCGACTTTCAACAACTTTCATGTAATTCATGTAATTCAAATAATTCATTTATTTATTTAGTTTGTTGTTGTTGTTGTTGTTGTTGAACTTTTCATGAGGTTAGTTGTGTTTACCATAATTCAAAGGTATTATTTGTAAAGTTCTCGTAGTTTGCACTACCAAGATTTTAAGAAATGTCTCGAATTACTGTGGAGCTTCATCATCAACTTCATACCCCGGTATGATCAAATGAGGGTGACTAGATCGATCATAGAGTTACTCTTCAAGTAGTATTTTAGTAAATACATAGTGTATATGTATGTGTATATGTATACACTATATATATATATATATATATATATACATACTTGATATACACGCCATTTACATGTATGATAATCCACAATTAGTTGTTAAAAATCATGAAAATTGTATATAAATAAGTATGGGGTTTGACTAAAGAGTAGTAGTTCCAGTAGAATCAAGTGGAATGGAAGGGAGTGTCCCGTCCTGTGTGGCGGTGCTGCACGGTAGTTTGTGCCCAATCTTATAGCGTGTCCCCCCGGACGGTCCGCTGTGGCACGCGGAGTTGATGTTGGATCTATTTTAGTATTTATTGTAGTATATATGATAAGTCTGCTAACTGATTACAATGATATAATTGTACTTGTATTCAATTGATTATCAAGTTAACCATACTAGAAAGATGGTGATGATGGCAGTTGTGAAGGGTAGACAGTGAAAAAAAGAGAGAGGTTGCGCACTCCGACATCCAACAACGCCACATCATCACCGCACTGTTAAGTTCGAAAAGTCCAGACTGGAGATGTGGCTAGTGAACGAATTGTAAGCAACAAAACTGACAAATTGCACTAAAAGCTTGCAGCGAATGCTTATCACTTCCTATTCATTTATATATTGCTAGTTTCCAGTTTTTACACCACTCTTTTTCTCTTTGATTAGTTTATTATTCAAGTGATTTAATATCTTAAACATCAATCTACTATATAATTATGTCTGAACCTCAGTAAGTATCATACACTTCAATTCAAGCAACACATTAGCATCATCATCATCAATCATTATTACATTATGTCACTTCTCTTCTTTGGTTTGTCTTTCTTCAATTCACAATTCCATTTGTCTGGTTTAATTTTATATTAAATCTTTTATATCTTGGTTTTTGAGGGAAATCATATCGACATTGAGTGAATTATAAAAACAATTGGTTCATTAAGTTGTTTTCAATCGATTAGTTCACTTTTTACCTTGTCTTTTGCCGAGAGATCCATTCTAAGGACCATTTTTCAAGATCTGGAAATTTCGGACCAACATGGATCCATTGAGTGGCTTTATTTTTTGTTTATTTACTTTTTTTACTTTTCTACTGTTAAACGATCCTACTTCTACTTTCAATCATCATGAGACACTGATATGTTTTAACAATTGATAATGACTGCTGCTGTTGCTGCTGTTGCTCCGCTTCTCATTTTGCTGCTGCTGCTGCTGCTGCTCAATTTCAATTATTTTTTTTGTTGAGGCAACGCTTTACACCGCCGTGTTGATTTATAATACTAACATTTATCTTAACTAATTAATATAGAGGTGATATTGGTTTAATCGGTTTAGCCGTTATGGGTCAAAATTTGATCTTAAATGCCGCTGACCATGGCTTTACTGTTGTTGCTTACAACAGAACCACTTCTAAAGTTGATCATTTCTTAGAAAATGAAGCTAAAGGTAAATCTATTTTAGGTGCTCACTCAATTGAAGAATTATGTGCTAAATTAAAGAGACCAAGAAGAATTATTTTATTAGTTAAAGCTGGTGCTCCAGTTGATATTTTCATCAATCAATTATTACCATACTTAGAAAAAGATGATATCATTATTGATGGTGGTAATTCTCATTTCCCAGATTCAAACAGAAGATATGCTGAATTAAAAGAAAAGGGAATTTTATTCGTTGGTTCTGGTGTTTCTGGTGGTGAAGAAGGTGCTAGATATGGTCCTTCATTAATGCCAGGTGGTGCTGTTGAAGCTTGGCCACATATCAAAGATATTTTCCAATCAATTGCTGCTAAATCTGATGGTGAACCATGTTGTGATTGGGTTGGTGATGCTGGTGCAGGTCATTACGTTAAAATGGTTCACAATGGTATTGAATATGGTGATATGCAATTGATTTGTGAAGCTTATGATTTAATGAAAAGAGTTGGTGGATTCTCTGATAAAGAAATTTCTGAAGTTTTCACTAAATGGAATACAGGTGTCTTGGATTCTTTCTTAATTGATATTACTAAAGATATTTTAGCTTATAACGATACTGATGGTACTCCATTAGTTGAAAAAATCTTGGATTCTGCTGGTCAAAAAGGTACTGGTAAATGGACTGCTATTAATGCTTTAGATTTAGGTATGCCAGTTACTTTAATTGGTGAAGCTGTCTTCTCAAGATGTTTATCTGCTCTTAAGGAAGAAAGAGGTAGAGCTTCTGAATTATTAGCTGGTCCTGCTACCACTTCATCAATTACTGATAAACAAGCTTTCATTGATGATTTAGAACAAGCTTTATATGCTTCAAAGATTATCTCTTATGCTCAAGGTTTCATGTTAATTAGAGAAGCTGCTAAAGAATACGGTTGGAAATTGAATTTCCCATCAATTGCTTTAATGTGGAGAGGTGGTTGTATTATTAGATCTGTTTTCTTAGGTGAAATTACAGCTGCTTACAGAGAAAACCCAGATTTAGAAAACTTATTATTCCATCCATTCTTCAATTCTGCTATTTCTAAAGCTCAATCCGGTTGGAGAAAGACTCTTGGTAAAGCTGTTGAATCAGGTATTCCAACTCCTGCTTTCTCAACTGCTTTAGCTTTCTATGATGGTTACAGATCAAAACAATTACCAGCTAACTTATTACAAGCTCAAAGAGATTACTTCGGTGCTCACACTTTCAATATCTTACCTGAACATGCTACTGAAGAAAGAAAGGTTGGTCAAGCTATTCACATTAACTGGACTGGTAAAGGTGGTAACGTTTCTGCTTCAACTTATGATGCTTAAATTTTATTAATCAATTAATTAATTAATTACAAGATCAGAAATTTTTACATAATAAATTTTATGAATTCTTTACTTATATAAAACTATTATTATGATATGTATGTATATGTATGATGAATTAATAGTATTTCAAAGATAAATTATGTAATTTATTATGTAATCAAAAAATTATTATATAATCAATCACGTAATAAATGTACGCTTATATAATCGATTACGTAATCGATATCTAAACAGGCAAAAAATCATGAAAAAACGCAGTCACTGTTTACAAATTAATCTATTTCCTATTTCAACACATTTCAATTTTGTGACTGTGTTTTTAGAAAAACTAATTTACCCCAGATTTTCTATATTAAGATTAGATAAGAGGATTTATTAACTTGTTTGATATGTCTAGTGATAATAATCCTGATATTCATGCAAGTGAAGCAGGGGAAAACAACAACTCTTTAGAAGTTGATGTTGATGTTGTCGATGATGTTACTCGGGCTGCTAATGATGCAATCAATCTTCTCTTTAATAGTCATACACATACACACGATACCCATTCAGATCAAAATCAAAATTTAAATATAGATATAGATATAGATATAGATCATCATCATCATCCAGATAATAATCATAATGATAACATTGATGAAGCTAATCAATTGGAATTAGATGAACTTCATAAAGAGTTAGTTGATAACAATAACAACAATATTAATAATGATCATTTAGATGAAACTCATGATAATGCAGAACTATCGTTGCAGCAAGCTATAGCTGATGCTTTGGGAGATGATATGGTATCACATTCTGAAACTCATACTGAAGAACCTCAGAATGTGCAGCAGCAACAAAGTGAACAAGTTTATGAAGATCACCATCAACATGATCATGATCATGATGAAGATGTTGGTAGATTGTTAGCTTTATCTGAACCAAACGTACAAAAAGTTGATGATGGTTCTTCACATTATAATTCACAACCTGAGATTACACATTCTAAAGATGTTGGGGATCAAGAGACCACTGAATTAGATTTAAATCAAGCCATTGCAGATGCTTTGAAAGCTAATTTCCCAACTGATGATCAGGATTTGGAATTGAATGAACAGAATAATGAGCTTGATGAACAACAACAGCAGCAGCAGCAGCAGCAGCAGCAAAATGAACAACAATTACATCAATTACAACTAGATGATGAACAGCATCAACAGCATGATCAACAACAACAAGAACAAAATGCACAACAATTACAAAATGAACAACAATTACATCAGTTACAACTACATGATGAACAGCATCAACAACAGCAACAACTAATTGAACTCGAACAACAACAACAGCAGCAGCAGCAGCAACAGCAACAGCAGCAAGAAAAACAATCGGATGCAATTGTTGACTCAGAGATGGATTTAAATGAGGCTATTTCAAACGCTTTATTAGATACTGCTAGAGAACTAGAGGATAAACATGATCAAGATCCCACTTCAAATCAATCCATTTCTGGTGAATTGAAAACAGATCTTTATGAGACTGAAGGTTCTGCATCTGCTCCAACTACTACTTCTGAAGTTACTGCATCTGTTGAAAAACCACAAGAAGATCAAGGTATGTTGGATCTAGATAAGGCTATATCCGATGCTTTGAATGCCCATGCAGCAACGATTGAAGAATCCATCAATTCAACTACTGAGCAGATATCATCTGAAAAAGAACAGATTTCTCAAGATGCTCAAACAGAAAAACCTATCACAGCTATACCCACATCAACAGACTCAAATACAACCTCATACCAATTTGATGATGATATGACTCAAATGGAATTAAATAAAGCTATCCAAGATGCCTTGAATGATAAGTCAGAGCAGACTAATAAATCTGTTGTGGAGGAAACCTCTACCAACAAATCTTTGGAAACTGAAGAGCCAGATCTAGAGTTGACTAAAGCTATTGCTGAAGCTATACAAGAGCACTCAAAACATGAAGAAAAACAGGAGTTGAAAACAAGCTTGGAAGTGCCCAATACTACTGAGACTGAAACTTTGCAAAGTTCTAGTACATCCACTGATGCTGAATTGGATCTACGTAAAGCTATTGCAGATGCATTACATGATACACAACACTCATTATTACGTCAACCTTCAAAAGAATCAAGTTCATCAGCTGCTCCTTCAATCGCTGCTGAAGAGGATGATTTGGAAGCTGCATTAGCTAAGATGGTTCAAGATGTTGTTGATACCAATTTGTTTCCTGAACAAAGCACAACTGAAACGAAAACAACTACAAAGAGGAAATATACACCAAAGCCAAAGGCAAAGAAAGCTTCCAAAAAGTCAACCGAGACTAATAAGAATGCTGATAACCTTGAACAATTTCAATGGAATGAGATAATGGAAAAGGCTATGGAAATGGCTATGGATAACCCAGAGCAATTGTTATCAAACATGAATGCAAATGATGAAGCTTCATCCACTCAAAAACCATCAACTCTACCTGTGATTTCAAATATTTCACAAACCTCTTCATCAACACCAGGTAAAACCTCAGTTTCATCGATTGCTCAATCAATGGTTAATGCTGCAATGTCTAGTGCTGCTGTTAAGGCTGCTGCTCAACAAAGATTAGCTCAGATAAGTGCTCAACAACAATCCAGATCTACCCTGCAAAAACAGCAACAGAAACTCCAGGACTTGCAAAAAGATCAGAAACAACAGCCACAACATGATGGTAGTTCTCAGTCCATTTCTTCTAGAGTTTTACAGTTTATCACGCCTACTGGAACTACTTATGTCTCACCCACTGTTCCTTCCGCAACTACAGTTCAATCAGCTTCAGAAATCGAAAGACAAAAGAAATCAAAACTGCCTAAAAAGCAACCTTCAGCTTCTGCCGCTAAGAAGAAGTCAACGGTCTCGAAAAAACAAATCATACCTGCCAGCTCATCGATAATAGAGAAGCAATTTCAGAAGTTTCAAAAGCCAACTACGCTACAAGATCCAAATCCTAATGATACAAATGCCAAACCATCATCCCTCAAACCATCCCTTGTTGGCCATCAGACTCAAATTTTCAATGCTTCTTCCACTTCTTCTACAACTTCTACTGATCATCAATCCTTAAACAAGTCGTTGACTATTCCAAAGATTTTAGAATCAGAACGAGAAAAAATGTCATCTACTGCTACTTCTACTGCTACTTCTACTGCTGTTGCTGCTGCTTCTTCTCGTTCTCCATCTCTTCCACCTTCACAACATCCTACCGTTGCTTCATCGTTAAGATCTGCTACTGGAATGTTGGACTTGACAAGAACGTATTCAACTGATAGTATAGGCATGATCAGATCTTCTTCTCCTTCCCCCATCAACAAAGATCCATCAGTTCTACTCGTTGAGAATATAATCAGTGGTTTAGATTTGAAAAATTTGAATGCTTCCAACATTTTGGCAAAAATTGGTACTCAATCATTGAATTCAATTCAAACTTTCGTTGGGAATGCTGTTAATAAGATTGTAGAATCAGACAATAAAGATCATATGGATATAGATGAGAAGGAAAAAATTAGAATTGAAAACAGAGAGCGTAAGAAAAGATGGAGAATCACTAACATTGAAAGAAATCGTGATAACGACTTAAGAGCAAGGGTGATCAAAAGGGCAAACACTCTGTTTACTGGATCCGACAATGAAGAAGCTAAAAAATCATGGATTGCTGAAGAATTTGAGAAAAGAAGAGTTAAGAGATTGAAGAGAAATGAAACCACAGGTGCTGATACTTATGGAGATGAAAAAATTTTATTTTCTGAAGATTTCAGCAAGGATTCTTCTGGTTTCATGAAACGTTCAAGAGGTCTAGCTAGTTCTTTGTATCAGTTACTCAACAATTCCGAAGTTGTGGAGTCGATCTCAAAAGCTTTCAAAACTTTGGTTGGTAGTGATAGTTCTGCTGATTCTTCGACATCAAACAAAACTTCAAAGATTACAATGACTGCTACAACTTTGGCAGCTGCATACATGGCTTCTAATAAATCTCTCGATGAATCTGATTTGTCATCAGCTGTGAGCTCGTTGGTTAACATGCTCGATAATCAAATGCCTTCAGAACTATATTCAAACAGAAGAAGTCACGACAACCATAAAGATACTGATTCTTCTCCTGATTATATGCCCTCGTCACCCCACAACAGAGTTCCTGATCCACCTTCCCAAAGTACTGTTACATCCATCAATGGTTTACCTGACGGTACCGTCTCATTATTCAGAGTCAGCGTTCCAAATAAGAAGATTCAACCTCTTAAAGCTGGAAACTCTAATCCACCAAGTATGGTTGCAGATTTATCATTGACTGATTATGTGAAAAAGACAAAGCTCAACAACAACATCAACAACATCAACAACAGCATCAATAACAACAACAGCATCCATAACAACATCAACATCAACAACAACATCAACATCAACAACAACAATATCATCAACAATATTAACAAGATGGATTCTTTGGGTTCTTCTATTAACTCTATGACATTGAATGATAGAAAGGGTCCTGATATCTCCAAATTTTTACCATCTACCTATGTTTCTAGCAAACAGTATGAAAATTCGCATTTGGACCCAACTCTTTCAAGTATTGAGGAGAGTAATTTTGCTGGAAATCTTGAACAGATTGTTCCTGAAAAACGACCAACTGAAACTCATGAAACAGGAACTAAGCAACAGAAAACAATCAACTCCATATCTCCTCCAAATAATGATTTTGATATTGGTTCGTTTGAAACGGATAGTGCTAGAGTTAATACTGATACTGTGAAAAATACCATTCCCCCTGCAGAAACGATAGAACAATTCCGTCAACCTCTCAAGAGTTCAGAATTTTTCATTCCAAGGCCACCAAGACCATCAACTCAATCTCATCATCCAAAACCATCTCCAAGACCAAAACCAGCACCGAAACCAAAAGTTCAAGTTACAAGGTTGCCACCTCCTCCACCACCACCCTCAATTCCACAAGTTAAATTGCCGCAATATCTGAAACCTGAGTCCAATAGCATAAAATCATCAAATAACTCACCTATTGTTAGATCCATTTCTTCAACTTCTTCGGCTTCGTCTACTTCTCCATCCATCAAACAACCTACCCTTGATTCTAAAACATCATTATCACCTTCTCCATCACCAGGAATACCGCCTAAGCCATCAGCAAGAGGAATTGGTTCATCTACTAATGCATCAGGCATAAAGGGAATAGGATCACCAGGTATCATAGGTTTGAGAAAACCCGGCGCTTTCAGAAAACCTACAGGGTTTGGAATTGTTCCTCCTTTACACGATAATGGAAAGAAACCATTTGGTGGTATCACTCCATTAAAAAGAATTTGAATGTGAGCTTGCAATTCACCCACTATGTATATTATATTACTATTATTCAAACACTTTGTGTTTTATTTATTTTCCGAGTTCTTCTATCCTTGTTTTTATGGACTTGAAGAATTCGCTGTGTACTCTCTTATCTGTATATTTTACAACTAATTTAATATTTATTCTCGATGATTTATCAGTTCGCTGCTCAAGTCAATAGGTTTGGCAGCTTGCTTAAACTACAGTAATAATTGGAAAAAAAAGTGTTAGCTCCTCTCATGATCCCCATAAACTGCGACGCTATTGAAGGAGTACTTTCCAGAAAGTTGAAAAACGTTATTCTTCCCATGCTATTATTCTCACATAGCATAAAAAAAAAAATTTGGGTACGATTTGAAAGTTAAAAAAAATTAAAAAAATAAATGCCCTCACTCAGAGTTGAACTGAGGATCTCCACATTACTAGTGTGGCGCCTTACCAACTTGGCCATAAGGGCTGAATGTTGAAAGTTTTGATGATTCATTCAATCCGAGCTTGCTTATTTTTGCCCAAAAATTGAATTCTTTCTTTTATTAGTTTTGGGGATAAACAGTTTCACAGAGGGTTTGTAGATTAATGAACAGCGTCATTGTGATCTAGATTTGCTAATCATGCTAATGATAGTTTTAAATCCAAAAAATTCCCCTTAATTAATGCTTTTAAGGCAGTTTAAATAATTTTTATAAACGAGCGTAAATTTTTAGTTTCCCTAAATAATTTAAAAATGTTCAGACATTTAGAAAGAGAGCTCTAATGCTTTAATATAACCGATGATAAGTTAACAAAAGAAGGGTTACTTGATACGAAGGTCATTGCAAAGCCATTTATTCGTAGATTAAAGCAAAAATTATAGAAATAGAAAGCTGAGTAGGGTTTTCAAAATAGTGACAGTTCCACAATGATTATAAAAATATCCTCAATGTGGTTGAAGCTACCTTCGATTTTAATAGAATAATCATCCTTTTATTAGCTATATATACTATATAACTGTAAAGCTTACTTCTATCTATCCGCAAAACATAAACACTTCGAAGAGTCTGCGATTAATTGTGATCATGTTGATCCTTCATACATCACTTGTTTCTTTGCAAAAGTTTTCATCATTGTATCAAAACTGTGAATTATCAATGGGCAATTGGTTTGATGGTCTTCAAACGTACTTCGTCAATGATTGTACGCTTGTTCTGTCTTGACTGCTTTATCGAGACAGGTCCAGGCTCTTGCGATAGATAATGGTTCACCATTTCACGAGATTTTCAATGTTGTTGATGAAAGAACAAGAGCACTTTTGAAATCAGCTTTCTTGAATTGTGTGTTTATGTTGTTGGTATACTGTCTAGTTTTGTTGCTTCAAATACATTTTATGTGCTAACGGTAACTATATCAGCTGGTTGAGAAAGTGCAAAGTAAGTAAGTAAGTAATTATATTTCTCGATGAGGATAAATCCTTTGCCCATATCATCCTGATAGGCTCTATGTAAGTTATATAAATACACAAAATCTATTTATCACCATCAGCTTAAAGGGTGCCCTGAAGGAGGTTGGTTAAGGTATTGGATAGATGGGATCTTAGTAGTGTATTGGTTTAAAGTAAAGTGAGGTAAATCTTTTCAATGAGGGTAAATCATTCGCCCATTGATTAGAGCAAACATCGTAATAACCATGTATTCTGTATAAGTATACAAGCACATCGATCTTTTTGAGATGGACTATCGTTAAGTCTACATTAAAACCTGGTAGATCTAATCTCTGGGCTTCTGGTCTCCATTGATTTGTTGGAAAGGGGTACAATGGGGAGCTTTTATTGCGGTCCTATGTACGTTCTCATTCTCAAAAGCTATTAAGATTGGTAGTCCCCTTCTGAGGTAGTCAATCCATAAGTATGATGATAAATAATTTTATTTTAGGAGTACATTTGCACCTAAAAAACAAGTTATATATTAAGATAGAGCTTATCAGTCTATGAAGTAGTGAAGAGTGATTTTAGACTACGGTCATACAGCAATGGCAGACCGGAAAGATCAATAAATTCCAGGACATATATATTTCTATGATGTAGGCAACTGGAGAGAAGCATGAATACTTGTTGTAAAAGCGTTCAGTATTAGTGGATGCTATACGGTATGGCGTAGAATTACTCTGATAGTCTAGACAGTGACAACCAAGCACTGTATCCATCTCAGGGAGCCTCGACAACATATAGGGATATCAGATCCCGTATAGATGTAAAAACTGATAGAGCTCTGACGATATAATCAGTGTTAAGTGACAGATAATTCTATATAGAGGATGTAAATAACTAAAGTAGGAATACTTAGTGGAGAAGTATTTAGTGTTAGAGGATGCATCATGCTCGCTACACGGTATAGCGTAGAAGTACTGTGCCTGAGGCGCACAAAACAATAACTGGGTGGTTTGTTCATGCCTGCATACAAGAATAGAAGATCCCATATAGATCCACTTTTTACAAACAACTTTATCTAGATGAATCAAGGTTCCCGTTTCTCATTGACCGATATAATAGATTTACGTAAAACATAGTAAAGATACTTTAGAGGTTTACACATATAGTGATATCAGATCCCGTATATATATATCCAACGTTACAATAATATACATATATATCTTATTTCTTTATTTCTTCACTCAAAGGTTAAGAATTTTACCATGTTCCACGCTTGAATTTCACGGAACTTGAAATCGGAAGTTCCGATAACCGCAATCTTGATTCTCGCCTACCCCACAATGTTACATTACAACCGCACAATTTTACTTTTCAATGCATGTTTGTTCTGCTATTATCTGCCAAGTTTAAGGTTAATGCAGTAGTATAAGTATGAATAAACGTTTGTTCGGATATCTTCTCACTTCCGGACTCAGCAATTCCATGATCCGGTGATGCCTCTCAATGTCACTTCATTGTATATATGTTTGCCTATATAACATAAGGCAAATAACGTTCATTTTATAATTCCATCCCCAGTTCATCTCTCTTTTGTTATAAAACTCCTAGAAGAAATTTCACCCATACTGAATTTAAGAATTTTGAACAAATGTCCTCCGAATTACAAACACAATCAGCTTATTGCTTTGAACCAGGTGTTAAAGAACCTGTTTTAAAAGAAATTCCAATTCCTGAACCTAAAGAAAATCAAGTATTGCTAAAAGTCCGAGCAGCAGGATTATGTCTATCGGATGTGCATATTGTCGAGTCAACGTTACTTGGTTATAATTATACATTTACAATGGGTCACGAAATCGCCGGTGAAATTTACAAATGTGGTTCGCTAGTTGACTCTACTACTTACCCTGTTGGTGGTAAGTTTGCCGTTTATAGTGCTAAGTGTTGCTTAAATTGTGAGTTTTGTCAAGATGGGAAACAAAACTTGTGTAAAAACAATAGCGCCATATGGTATGGAGTTGGAGCTAATGGTGGCTTTGAAAAGTACGTTCTAGTTGAAAATTTAGCTCACTTGAATGCAATTCCAGAAGGGGTGAGTTTTGAACAAGCAGCTGTTGCATCGGATGCAATTTTGACTCCATACCATGCAATCAGTACTAGTGATTTAAATCCTTCAAAAAGAGTGTTGTTGATAGGTTTAGGTGGTTTAGGATCATGTGCTTTACAAATTGTGAAAGGTTACAATTCATATGTTGTCTGTGTGGATAGAAAAGAAGATTTGAAATCTGTTGCTGATGAATTTGGAGCTGATGAGTTCTATACTGATTTAACAAAATCTGACGTTCCAAAAATGTCCTTTGATGCCGTTTTTGATTTTGTCGCTATTCAGTCAACCTTTGAAATTTCTCAACAGTACGTTAAAAATGGTGGTATCATAAAACCAGTTGGATTAGGTCAAGAAAAGATTACTTTTAACTTGTCAGATCTAGGAACTAGAGATGTTAAAATCATTGGATCATGCTTTGGTACACCAAAGGAACAACAGGAATCAATGAATTTAGTTCAAAGAGGCATAGTCAAACCTAAGATTACCACTTATAAATTTGAAGAGTTCCCAAAAGCATATGAATTGCTAAAGTCAGGAAAATCCACGGGAAGATTGGTGTTGAGTATGTAATTGTAACAGTAACAGATATTCGTTAGATGCTTACACAGTCTCTTAGTTTTCACTAGGAGACCCCAAACCATTTTTAGTCTTGAATAGTATCTCATTTTTATTATAATTTCTTTTCGTCGTTTGGCAGATGTCGTCGAGCGAGTCCTGGACCTGGGGCATGCAGATACTCCTACATACATAATCATCTAAACCAGAAATCACTAGTCACATAATACAATTGTCCTTGTTCTTAAATTCTATCTTACTTTTATCTGATTAGAAGGGTGAAATACGAACCTTTGACCTATATAGTCAAATACACGCCTTTTCACTATCAACATAACTATTACAAAAACTCTCTTATATTACAATCTAACGTAGTTTTATAATTATTGAATCTCAAAGTTCTTTTTGTTTATTGAAACCCGCGTTGTTTACCTATTATAGAAAGTACCTCTCAAAACAATTCACTACCACAGTATTAAAAAGAAAATTCCAGTCAAAATTAGCTGGATAGTTGGTACATTCATCTTAGTTTCGATACAACAGTGTCTAAAAAAAAGTCAAAAAATATAAGCCCAACGCGGGGCTTGAACCCGCAACCTTGTGATTAAGAGTCACACGCTCTACCGATTGAGCTAGCCAGGCTGGTTGTGTTAAGAAAAATCAGACTTAACTCTATGAGTGCAAAATTTGTCCCAAAAATATTGGTAAAAAACGTTAAAGAAATGCCGATAAATCACTAAATAATGATGTAGATGAGTTTTTAAAACTGTCAGAGGATGAAAGAGCACTTCAAAATAGTGCACAAAAAGTTACAAACCCATAAACGCTTATATATAGACTTAAAAATCAAAATCAAAAAATTAGAAAAAATTCAGTTTCTTATTTCGCAATAGTCTCACAAAGAAGAGATTCTATTTTTACTATTTCTTTTCTATTAAAGCAGTTGAGAATAACGAAATATAACAAACAGTCAGTTGAGAAACTAAATATTGTAATAAAGGTGGCTGTATCGCTACGGGACATCCCACTACGGGCTCATTCTCTCTTGAATTACATATTTCATTTTATTTTGCTGTGAATTTAACTCATACGGGCAGGCACTTAACTGCTAAACAGGTCAAGATTATCTTTATGAGAAAAAAGCTAATTAATTATCAGCTGCAACATTTCATTCATATATCTTGTCATTGTCTATAGAGACTTGGATGCACAAGAAAGGCGAGTTGAACTTTTTTTTTCGATTACTATCTCGTCCTGATATATTTTGACTTCCCTATGTAAAAGTTGCTTGAAACTGGGAATATTGGAGTACAGTAGAGACTGATAGCACTTGATCATGATGATGCACTGTAGAAGAGTTCTTTGAGATGATGCAGAGAAAATGACGCCAAAACTAGACCAGCTCTAGATCGCTTTCTTCTTCTTTTTTTCCACTCGTAATTCTCTTCAAAGGTTTTCTATTGAAAGATGGGTGTGATCATGAAAAAAGACATCACAGGTATCACCGTCGGTTTGCTGGTCATTATTTAAAGAGACGTAGTACTGGAGACGGTTGGAGTCTAGTTAGTTGATATCACCTCACGCTGTTATACTTAGTGCCTTACTAGTATTAAAGTTGACTTCGCTAAGGGACCTTTTTTAAGCCATCACAACAGAACGATTCTAATATAAACGAACTCTTCAAAGGCTTCATTTTTTGCTGATAGGAATCAGTGAGTTTTATGGTTTTATAGACTACATACTTGCTATCGGGATGATTGTTTCATTAAATGGACGAGGGTTGATTCAACCCCATCGAGAATATATTTTTTCTATTATTATAATTATTAGTATTATGTTGACTTAACTACCATATTATTATTATCATTACTACCAGTTGTACTTGATAGTGATCTGTAAACTGTAGTCCACTAATGATTGTTTCGAATAATATTGACGAAATAATATTCACCGATATAGTCTTGAAAATAATTTAAAACTTCCTCCTATATCTAAAAAGGAATTACTCGTAACTGAGCCAGTCAAGTTGGGAATGAACCGATATTCATACTGTTCCGTTCACGTTAAGATTCTAAAACGAAGAAGTTTTTATGTGGCTCCCACAATTATACCAATCTAAGCCTAAGATCCGCTGTGCGACGTGCTCTTGCCATTTGCATTCCAAATGCTCCCTACTTTGGTTAAGTGGGATCGCTAGCGAATTACCCTATTTCTCAAAGTGGGATAAAGATGAGACTTGTACCAGAAATATTCATGAATCAATAAAACCATGAAATGAACCTCGATTATCATGATTACATGATAATCACATAGTGAAAGTTCTGGCACACCCTCTTGATTTATGAGTCTTTCATTAATGAAAGTTTACAAATGACTATGAAATTCAGTCTCAATGAGACTTCATCAGCGATAGCATTGATCGAAATGTCAGTCAATTTGTATAACGTACTGAAGTAATCTGTCCCAGACATTTCCATCGGCTTGCAAAAATGGATGGCTAGTGTCGAGTAAATAAGACAATGTTTATCAATAGCTGTTGTGTAGTTAACGTTTCATATGTTGTCGATAGCCGAGTTAGCGTTTGTTGAGAACATAGATTTGACTCTTTTGATATTAGCATCTTCATTCAAACTTTTTGGAATAAGTGAACCATGTTAGCATATCAATTTCATATAAGCAGAGTTGTCATTAGATGTAGTGCATACGGGTTTGGTATAACTAGCTCTTTGTATGGATGATTTACACTTTATTGTGGATTCAGATCGCTTCACAATATTGTAATGAATGGTGACCTTTTTGGTCAGAAAACCATAGCTGAAGAATTGAAAGTACTTGACAGATTTAGTAATCGCTTCTTAGGCTTTAGTTGGGCTCAACTGTGTAAAGAAATCGAAGAGACTGATATGGAAACAATAGAAGATGATGTCGTAGGGTTACCTAATATTTCACATCTAATGAGAGGTGACCTAGCTCATGATGTGAAATTATCTACTAAGATATGTCATCAGTCTAAAGTCCTGAACTCGAAATTTTATGATCTCTTTCAAGGAATTAGAAAAAGTAGGGATAATAATGCAGCATTTAATAGTGCACTTAAATTCGGAGATCCGGAGTCAATTCCTGATAGTAATAAATATAGAACTCTCAAGAATATGATGATGGCCTATAGTTATAATTTTTTTTTTCAGTGATGATAGAAGAAATGAGATTAGAGATTATGTGAAAGCTTATGATGATTATGTCTCCAAACATCGTTAAGTGAATCGACCAGATCGATTGATTAGACTTCCTAATTCAGTTCTTCCAAGACTATCTGCAGAACTCACATCGTATGCTAAGAAGCAATTTGTTGGATATTTAGACACTCCTAGATTTAACTCCAATGTACAATTCTGGAAGGAGTGGAATGACGGGAATAACAGGAAGAGAGATGCACAAAAGAAGAAGGCAATGGAAGATTTAAAGGACAAGCCTAAATAGGATGATGTCTATAATGTTAGTAGTATTTTTGATGACTGGACCGACATAAATTACTGCATAATATCATGAGAAAGAATATCAGGGAATTGTTATCAATTATCAATTCTATTATCTGCAACGAGCGATTTGAAATTTGAAGTTTTATATAAAAATGAAAAAATAAAAATTGTGTCTATGTCCCTTATCAACGGCAGTAGTGCATATCACAGTAGTTAAGTATGACGTTATCAATTACATGATCTGTGTGATGTTCTCATCACTCTATATCATTTGATCACGGGCGACATATCATAACACGAAGAGCAGACAATTAAAGGTGATTGTGTTTTACGGAACGAAAAAGCTCTCGTGTTTAGTAAATTCTTTCTGTTATTTCAAATCGAACCATGAGACAGGTCCAATACTATATTTGCATTATATATAATTAATTAATTTACGATATTGAATCGAATATGATCATATACACAAAATAACAATCTATTGCTTTTTCGTTTTTTTCTTAATCATCTTTCCACCCGTACTTCCAGACTTTCTTTTCTTAACCATCGATGTCAAATCGTTTACAGCAGGGGCAGCTATAGATGAAGCAGCTGAAAATCCTGAATTTGTTGCTTCTTCTGATGAACCCTTTTGAGGCATAATATCACCTAATATTCCTCTCAAGATTTTATCTTTTTCTTCTTTGATTTTTTCATCTCCTCTGGTTAGATCTAATAACCTTTGTTCCATCTCAAACAATAATTCATCATCTTTCTTTTGACCTGGTTGTTGGAATCTTAATTTCATTGACTCTATAGCTTTTTTCATCATTTCAATGGATTTTCCAATTGATTTTAAATCTTCTGTACAAAATTCCAAAGATAATGAAAGTTTATAGTAAGCTTCAGAGATCAAAGCTGAATGGAAAGGATACAATTCTGTTCTTAGTTGACATAACGATTCAAAATCTTGAGCTGCTTGTTTGAAGTTTTCAGTTTCAAGGGAAACTTCACCTAACAAATCGTAAACATCAGATAATTTTTTCTTCAATATTATAATTGGATTCTTAATTTCTTTCAAATCTTGTTTATCAGATTTCATAAGAGGTGATTCAAGCTTTTCTTTGTTTTCTATACTCTGTTCATGTTCTGTAAGTTGTTCTTCGTATATTGTTCTTGTCAAATCAAGAATTTCCCAAGCAACTTCGAAATCTGTCTGTTCAGGTTCTTCAGGTTCTTGCTCCTCGCTACCTTGAGGAGTATCCTTTTCATCATCATCACTTTCTTCTTCCTCTTCTTCTTGAGTAACCAATTTGTCAGCTGACACATCATCATTGTCATCCTCCTCTTCCTCCTCCTCCTCTTCTTCTTCAGCTAACGTTTCATTGAATTGGAACATCGCCTTGTCATTGTCTTTATCTGTATCGTTTGCATCATCATCATCATCATTATCATCACTACCAGCTTTTTTCTGATCGTTTTGTGCAACAGCACCTAAGACACCAGACTTGGAAACCGCATTTTCAAACAATGATTTCCCATATAGTAGTAGTAAATCTGGATCATCCTTTCCTGTAGCTATATTAGAAATCTCACAAGCTTCTGAGTAAAGCTCTGCTGAAAGATCGTAATCCTTTTCAGCAAAAGCCCTGGCACCATTTTCAAGAAGCTTTAAAATCTCTTTGGAGTAACTGGATTCTTCTGAGGACATGGCTGATTTGTAATTGAGAGACAATAAACAATTAATCAACTGTTGGAGATGAAGTTGGGAAGCAAGTTGACACTGAAATAGTTCAAATGATGTTTGAAAAACGACGCGTAACGCCGATCGACGCAAATCAAATAAAATCGACGCAACATCGTCCATCGACGCGTCGATTTATTTAATGTTGATTTTCTTTGTTTCAACGAGCGTTTCTTGTTAAATTTGGCGTTGTTTTGTTTGTTGTGTCGTGTTGTATTTAACTGTTCTTTGTTCTATTTATTCAACACAACACTAAGTTATCACATCCCTGTTCACTAACAATCTAACAATGACTGTCGAACGTATGTATCTTTATCATCTATAAGTGGACATTCCTCTTAAATGCTTTTATCATATGATCTATATGATCTGTCTCCATTCCCATTCACGACACGCTCACCATATATTAAGCTACCCGCTGAGTGAACAAAGGAGTTTTTTTTTGAACTACAGAGGTAGAATACTAACATTTATCTCTAATAAAGAACCTGCTAACTTTGATATTGAGCCAACTGCCGCTTCTCCAATTGATCCAACTCATTCAGATGTTAAAGTCATCCGTCGTAAATTAAACGGTTACGTTGGGTTTGCCAATTTACCAAAACAATGGCACAGAAAATCCATTAGAAGAGGTTTCAGTTTGAATCTGATGGTTGTTGGTGAAAAAAGTCTTGGTAAATCCACTTTAATCAATACTTTATTTAATAGAGAATTATACCCTGTTGAAGAAACAACAAAAGCTCAATTTCCTGATCCAGAAGAACAAGTTTCAGTTTCTATTGAAACTGTTAGTACAGATATTGAAGAAAACAATGTTAAACTGAATCTAACTGTTATTGATTGCCCTGGTTTTGGTGATGCTGTTAACAATACTGATTCTTGGAAACCTATTGTTGATGAAATTTGTACTAGATTTGATAGATATTTAGAAGCTGAAACTAAAGTGAATAGAGCAACTATTGCAGATGATAGAGTTCATGCTTGTTTATATTTCATTGAACCAACTGGTCATTCATTGAAATCTTTAGATATTAATTTCATGAAACAAGTTCATGAAAAAGTTAACTTGATTCCTATCATTGCTAAATCAGATACTTTGACTGAAAATGAAATTGCTTCTTTCAAACAAAGAATTTTAGATGATCTTCATAATCAAGGAATCAAATTGTTTTCACCTCCATCATATGAAAATGATGATGAAGATACCGTTCTTGCTAACGCTGAAATCATGTCAAAATCTCCATTTGCAATTGTTGGATCAACTAATCAAATTCAAACACCTGATGGTAGAATGGTTAGAGGTAGATCATATCCTTGGGGTATCATTGAAATCGATAATGAAGAACATTGTGATTTCATCAAATTGAGACAATTACTTATCAGAAACTTCATGGAAGAATTAAAGGAAACTACTGCTAATAAACTATATGAAAATTATAGAACTGCTAAATTAAAGAAATTAGGTATTGAACAAGATGATACTGTTTTCCGTGAATTTGATCCTGTGTTGAAACAAGAAGAAGAAAAACAATTACATGAAGCTAAATTAGCCACTATGGAAGCACAAATGAGATCTGTTTTCCAACAAAAAGTGAGTAGAGAAGAGAAAAAATTACAAGAAACAGAAGCTGATTTGTTTGCTAAACATAAAGAAATGAGAGATAAATTATTGAAACAAATTAAAATGTTAGAAGAAAAAAAGAAGGAATTAGAATTAGCTAAACCAGCTTATCATAATAGTGATCCTGCTCCTTTACCAACTAATGCTCCAACCAAGACTCGTAAAGGTTTCTTACGTTAAAGAAACGGATAAAAAGAAGATTGGGGAATAAATTAATTCATATTCTCCGAATTATTTGGGTTTGGGTTGAGATAGTGGTTTATTACTATGATATCTCCTTTTTTTTTATTACTATTTTATGATATTTTACAGAGTTTATATAAAACTAAATAACTAAATAACTAACTAGCTACTTTTTAACTAAAAAAATTGCACGTGTCCGATCATCACGTGATCATTGCCACTTTAAATTTTCAAATTTTTGAAAAGTTGAACTGATTAGCTATTTTTCACGAAGGAAGTGTCGAATTCTCTTTGTTCTAGATCACATCAGTGTCTTGTGTAAGGCAAAGAAGCAAGCGTATCTACCCGTGAAAGGTGATAATCATACCACAGAGAAGATAGTGCCAATTGCGTAGGTTCATACGAGTAAGTTTAGACATTTTCAAGTTCATTTTGAGCTTAACTTTTTTTTTTTTCCTACAAGGGGTTTAGTTCCTTCACGATCCACATTTGTATGGGAGGGAAAGTTAGATTTCATTGATCCATAAAAAACTTCATACTAACTAAAATACCTGGGTTGTTATCAATTAGTGTCATCTACTTCATTATATGATATATTAGGTGTTGAATCATCATCTTCATTCACAGATATAAAAAAAGCATATAGAAAACTAGCATTAGTTTATCATCCTGATAAAGTACCACATGAAGAAAGAGAAGAAGCCGAGATCAAATTCAAAGAAATAAGTCATGCTTATGAAGTGTTAATTGATGAGGAGAAAAGAAATACTTATGATTTATACGGAACTACCGATGGTAGTATTCCTTCAAGAGATACAGGAGGATATTCATATGATGATTTTGAATCTGGATTTGGAGGAGCTGCTTTTGGAGGTAGTGGTTATGATTTCAATCCTGAAGATTTTGCTCGATTTTTCAATGGTGGTGGCCCATCAAGAGGAGGTCATCAACAACAACAACAAAGACAACAACAACAAAAGACTCAAGATGCTATAATCAATTATGATGTCACTTTAGAAGATTTATACAATGGTAAAACAGTCAAGATTTCATCAACTAGAGATAAAATATGTGGTGGTTGTAAAGGTACAGGTGCTAAAAAAAAGGCACATATAATTACATGTTCAAGATGTAAAGGTGAAGGTGTTACAATTAAATATTTACAAATGGGTGGAATGATTTTCAAAGAACCTAAAGAATGTCAATCTTGTAAAGGTAAGGGGAAATATTATAAATCTAGTGATTTCTGTAAGAAATGTAAAGGGAAATGTGTTGTTCAAGAGAGTAAAAAATTGGAATTTTTGATACCTAAAGGTTCACCAGATAATGGATCAATTATATTAGAAGGTGAAGCTGACGAAGCACCTGGTTTGAAATCAGGTGATGTCATTTTGAAATATAAGACTAAACAACATACAGTTTTTGAAAGAAAAGGAAATGATTTATATACTAAAGTTAAAATATCTTTAGTTGATTCTTTATGTGGATTCAAAGATAGAAAATTGGTCAAGACATTGGATAATAGATGGATAAATATATCCGTGCCTGTTGGGAAAGTAATCAAACCTGGAGATTCTATCATTGTTAGTAATGAGGGTATGCCAATTAATGGGAATTCAAATTATAGTGGGTCATTATACATAGGTATTGATATTGAATTCCCAAAAGATAATTGGTTTATCGAAAGAAATGACTTGGACAAATTAAAATCAGTTTTAGATTTCTCATATGGTTCAAATGGTTCTGCTACTGCCAATAATAATTCTGATAAAGATAATGATCTTGATGAAGGTAGTAGTGAGATAACTAATGCTGCATTCACTATCAAATCAAAAGATACCTTACCTAAATCTTTCAATAGTTACTTCAATAATACAGATGTTACAAATGTTGGAGTTGAAGATTCAGCTAAGAAAGGATGGTTTGGTGGTTGGTTTTGAATGTTGAAACCAGACCTATAATTAATTAAATAACTCGTGTACATATTTTTTAATAGATATAATGATATTTTGAAAAAGCGGTTTAAATTGTTTGATAAAATGACGTACGATTAAACATTAAGTAAAGAAAAATAAAAAGAAAATTAGCACAAAAATATTATAAATAGCGATCATAAGGAAATATTTTGTGGTTTTAATAAAACAAACAGATGACCATCTAAATCTATATTCTAGATGGTTTGTATTTTGTACCAGATTCGTAAAATTGTAATAACTTGTCTAATTTCTTAGCTTCATCTTCTTCACCCAATTCAGGGAATTCCAATTCCAGTTCAGAATCAAACCCTAGAGTAGCATTGATATCGTCCTCTGCTCCATCATTGAAATCAATAGCTAAAGCATCATCACCTTTCTCGCTCGTTCCAACATGGCTGAAATCTAAAGATAACGGATCAACAAATTCCCTGGAATCCTTTGATGGAGTTGAACTTGAACCGAAAATATCATCAATTAGATTTTTAGACATTGGTTGCATATTATCTGGAACATACGGTAATTCAGGTTCCTTTTCAGGAATGAATTCAACTTCAATTTCATCTTCAGATAAAACCAATTCTGCTTCTTGTCTTAAGTCATCTAATATTTGTTGATCTAATAAATGATCGAAATTTAATTTTCTTCTTGGATTCACTTCACTTGATATTGGTGAATCCCTTTGAACTATGAACTTCTTAGCACCAACTTTAGATTCATCTTGTATGATATTTGTAGTGTTAAATGCATTGATATCTGTTAAAGTTGATGTTTTTCTAATCTTATTGAAATTACCGCCAATTTGTTGTTGCCTTGTATTAAAGGCAGGTTGAAATGTTATCGAATTCGAAGATTTAGTTCTCAAGGCATTTTTGGATGAGTTTTTAGTTAATGTGAGATGTGAAGATGGTGCTCTTGTTAAAGATTTTTTCGTTGCAAATAAGTTGTTTTCATTTTGACCTTGCTGTTGTTGTTGCTGTTGAGTTGCCGAAAGTTGTGGTTTTATTGATTTAAGCGCATTTTCCTTTTCTTGAAATTTCAAGCTTGCATTTGGTATTGTCGACATATCTAAAAGCCTGCTATACTGGTAATATATGAGTATGTATCTGTCTATACTGTGAATAGAAGAGCAAAACAGTTCAACTTGTTGCAAGAGAAACTCGTGTTGTCAATCTGATCGCTCATTTTTTGTTTGTTTGTTTTTGTGCGGCTCGATCTCGAATTTCCTATTTTGGACGTGTTTGTATTTGCTGAACTTTTCAGCACTTTTTAACACTTTTTAACACTGTTTGACACTCTTTCTATGAGCTGTTCTTGCTAGTGGTGTGTATATATAGAATGAAGAGGTCATCATCAACGGCTGTGACGGATATATACCGTTCTTTGCAGCGAAACATTGCAAAAACTCCGCTGGATCTCATCACAAGACAGAAATTGCAATCGCTTACACATAATGAGTTTGAACTACCGATTTCAAGCAACAGGAGAATAGAATCAGAAACGGAACCAACGCTGTATAAACTTCTATTAAAAGTTAGTCGATATCAAGAGCTGCTGCTGAATATTCAAAGAAATGGACACAAGAATTCAGTAGAGACGATACTTCAACTGGTATATATTGACTCGGTACCTTTACGGGATAGAGCACCATCATGGCTTTGTGATTTCTTAACTACTCATGCCACTACTAGAATAAGTAAAGACGATTTCGTATCACGGTACGACAAAATACTGAAATTGAAACATTTGATTGAAGGTTACGAAAGCCCGAAATATGATTTGAAAGGTGTATATTTTGACACACTGGTTGATAACCAGACGCCCAAAAAGAAATCTATTTTAGAAGCATTGGGTATGAGAGAGGAGAAGAATACAGTGGCAGAAGTGACAAAAACTACGCAAACAACGAGGAAAGGAAAGGTATTGAAAAAAGTACAAGAGAAGCCGATCAATGCCGAAAAATCAAAAAAGGTGATCTCCAACGATTTAGAACAATATCCTGAGCTGATCAAACTTATTAGATTTAGAGATGAATATAGATTGAAATTAACTAGAAAAATAAAGATACCATCACTTGAACTCACCATTCCACCAACTTTGTTTGGTACACCACTAACAAATATACGAATTGCCAATTTAAAAGTGAAAAGGTTATTAGCCTTACAACAGTATTTTGCAAAATCACAACCGTTGAAAACTTCAGATTTACATTATTTGAAATCTATCTTTTCAGAGACTTTTTTCATTAAACATGATGATGATGGTTCAAAACGTACTGCTATCAAAGAAGGCTATAGATTATTTTTAGAGAATAGTTACTGTGTCACTGATGAAGGACAAGTTATTCCATCCAATATCAGCCAGTGCATATTTGATGCTTCTGAAAATTTGGTCAAACTGTTTAAAGATTAATCATTTTACTGATAAGTCATGAATGCGAATAGCTATTTGCATATTTATATACGAAGCCGCCTCCCCGGTGAAATCCTAATTCTAAAGTTCGAAAACTATATACTCTTTCCTCGTAGAATCCAATAATGAACCTATCTGTCTCGATGGATTGACCGTCAAATGACTAGGTATAAACTTATCAGTTTCTGCAAAATGCATTTGTTTTATTATTTGTTGATCAGTTATTTCAATTTCAAATTCAGTGGAGTTGAATACCATGCTAGCATCAACAACGATCACTTGACTGGAAATTGCCCCTGACCTATCTGATTTGTAATTGATTAACAATATGAATTTAGTTTCACTAATCACCGATCCTTGTATTTTTTGTATTTTGCTAGGACCATTAGCTTGAAATAATCTATCAAAAGTCAATACAAACTTGAGATAATCCAATGTGACAGGATCAAATTTAACCAACTCCACATTGATCTTTCTACAAATCAAAACCAACCCCATGGATGAGGAACCATCATCTAGATTTTCAAACAATGTGAAGTTGGAATCAATAGATCCAATACCACTGATATTACTCATCAAAGTCGATTCCATTCTCTCTTTCATATTATTCTTAATACCATTGAAAAAATCATTACATTGTGAATCTAATTGATCATATAAATCAGAAAACTCATCTTTCACTTGTGTAGTGCTGTTACTCAGTCCAGATGATAAATATTGAATAATCTCTTTAGTTCTCACTGGTTCATTATCTTGTTCATCTGTTGTCACTTCAAGTAGTATTGATCCTAACCATTTCACAAAACTTTCAAAACCTCGTTGACTTTCATTTAGTTCAACAATGTTCCTATGTAATAGTTTTAGCAAGTTGGAGGCAATCTCAATTGAAGAAGTAAGCATTGATTCATTCAAACTTAATTGACGTTCATTTTCTTTCCATTTAGCAAGACCTTGTAAAGTTGATAGATGTATTATCAAATGCTCCAAAGCTGGTATCAAGTTATAAAACATGGTCTTACGAGAGCCTTCAAAATATTGGTTACCTAATTTGATCCACCTTTTAATACCTCTATCTCCTAAATAGTCGGTTAACCATGTCTTTGTTGGATCGGACATGATTCCAGTGAGTAGCAAGTCATACAAATCATATTTAGGATCAGTATTATCGTTTTCACTACTTTTTTCTTCTATCTCACCTTTCAATAGTGCAATAATTCTAGTTGAATAATCATCAAATGGCTTTCCATCCAAAATCAGTTTATCCACCAACTCCTTAACATATGAAAGTAATCCCACTAATTTAGAGCAAGTTAATGCCACTGTAGGTAATAAAGAACCATAAATCCTAGCAAAATTAGTATCAAGTTTGAGAATAGATAGCCCATCTTCTTTTTCAATCAAGACATAGTGTGAAGTCAAATCTTTATTGGATTGTATCGATAATGTCGTTGAATAACAATTCTCAAGTTGTTTGAATTGAAAATTCTCAATTGTGAAAATCCCATATAGTATTATTGATATTGATCCACCTTCAGATCCAATTATTAGAAAATCTAGGGATGAATCATCACATTTGATTAAATCATTATCTCCTATCAATTTCTTGGATCCATGAGACGTACTTAATTTAGTTAGCGAGTTAGCCAAATTGAAATCAAACAAATGATCGAATTTATTCTTGAAATCAAACTCAGTAGATCGGCTAAACCAACTGGAACATTCAATTGCTTTGTCAAGTTTGAAACTCAATGCCATTTTACCAGTATTGGAATCAAACAGATTGACTGTCCCACCACTCGTAATCACTGAAAATAATTTACCATCAGGTCTCCAACATAAGCTCTCAATTTCAACCTCAGTATCCTGTCCTTCTTCACCAGCTCCAAGTTCAATGGTCCACACTTTCTGATTATTCAGTCTGTACATCCATATCGTATTTTCATTAAATTGAAAAGAAATCAAGTCCATCGTTGGACACCATTGAAAGTTCTTGCTCGAACTCACTGGAAACGGGAGCTTATTTGATGATAGTACTTTGAAAGTAGTTGCAGATCGACTCATCATATTGAAACTTCAGATAGTGGGTGCATAGGGATCAACTACATAAGGGTGCTCCGGTGATCTCTTTCACCCACTCCACAAACAAACAAGGGCTTTTTCATACAAACATGTCTCGCGTTTCCCTCTCAAAATCCACGGTTATCAAACGGTGCAAAGATGTCATCACTTCAAGATCTTAGATCTGAGCCGTAGAGCCTGTCAAGTCAACTATTTCAAAGTTGTCAAATCAAGTTTGCGAACAAAATTCTATTATTTATTATTAAGTTTATATATATATACAGCATCAGCCTAGAAAAAATAACGACAATCTAGAAGGAAAAAGAAGTAAACAAAGTATCTAACTGAAGATTTCTTTGAACAGATTTGGAAGCAAAACAAATGCAGCTGTAATCAACGCAACTATATTCTCCCATAATGCTATTGGGAAACCTAACCAGCCTTTTTCTTTGAAATTGATGTAACATGAGTAGAAAGCAACTGCAAAAAAGTGGTTAAACAACACCATTGGTTTTGGAATCAGACCTGAAAGTAAACCAACTGGTCCACTAACACATTCACCACCCCTATGGAAATAGAAAAAACATCCTTTTTGCAATAAACTTAATGGCTTAGAATCAGCTGCAAACAATGAATATAAGGCAATTGACAAAGTATTTATGACTGTATCAAGGCCTTTACGATCCACATGAAATTGTAACATCTTTTCTAAGATAACACCATCATCACTTAGCTCTTCATTGGATAAATCCGATAGAATCTTAGCCATCAAGACGGTATCGTTCAAACCAACCGTCATACCGCCACCTGTTAATGGATGTCTCATATTGAGTGAGTCACCAAGACAGATCAATCCTGGTATTTTATTTTGTTTGGCAACTAAGTATTGATTTGGCATAGATTTATAAACATCTTGATCATCTGATTCCAAAGCTTTCATGAAACTTGGTTGAATTGATTCAGGTAATTGTGGTAACACTTCATCTTTCAAGTATGTTAAAACTTGCTCACGTTTTGGAAGTTTCTGAGATCTGATTGCACATAAAATACGAGTATGATGTGGACTGATTTGGTAGACTAACACCGGGGCCATCTTCCCTAGTAGAACATGTCCATGATTTTTTCTAGGTAGCACAGCATCCTCTAAATCTAAACCAACAAAGTATGATCCGACTGAAGGAACGTTATTTGCTCCTAGTTCTTTTCTGAACTTGGAGTAGATACCGTCACATGAGATTGTAATTCTACTTCTGAATTCACCTTTATCTGCAACTTTAACCCCTATCACTTTATTTCCATCTTTCAAAAGACTGATAACTGTTCCTTCTAGTTTGGTAACGTTTGGTTCATCCAGACAAATTTTTCTTAGAGACATCAAAAAGTCACCGTGGTGGAAAGCAACACCTCTCACATTTGAAGTGTTATCCCAATCCTTCATATCAAGAGTATTATCAGTGACCATCTTGTCTTCATCACCTTTGAAAATGGCTTTAGGAACAGGTTCAGTGTCAATATCTTTGAGTACTGATTTTTCGGGATACGTGACATACACGTTTTTATCGTAGAAACCAATATAGTATCCATCAACATGGATCGCATCAATATTGTTAACAGCTTGAACCATACCTAATTGCTTCAAAGCTTTCAAGCCGGAAGGCTGCAGCAACTCTCCAACTATACGATTTGGCTTTGTCCATTCTCTTTCCACGATCAACACAGAACGACCTTGTCTAGCCATGGCTGTTGCGATACAAGGACCAATCACACCGGCACCTATCACTATAACATCGTACTCTTTGGACTCAGCAGAAGAACTCATAACTGATGATAAACAAAAGTGCTGTCTCTAGTCTCTACCAGCAATAGCAACAGAGAAATTCTACACGGTATCCATTGATTTATATATACCTTATATCATTCACATGCCATTGTACATGAAAATGAGCCGATTTTGGAGGAACGAGAGGAACGAAACGAGAAGAGTAAATAGAGAGACAATCGACGCGTCGACAGTCGCGAAATATGGAACGGTTTACGTGTGAGTTTGGAACATGTTTATTTGGTATTTGGAGGTTGGGGTTGTAGATTTGTTGATTCAGATATTGCTTGGTGTGATGTCAGTGCTTTGCTAGTGGTGTATATAGATTCTACTGCTAGTTAGTAGTTTTCAATTGATTTGGGATAAACTATAACCATCCTCTCGTGTTCACACATCTGTATATACTTTACTCCTCAATTCTCTCAAGTCCATCGTGTGTCATCTGATATAATTGTTATAATCACAACCATCCAGGACACAACTTTTAGTTTTACTTTGGTATTATAACAATGGTTGAAAATTCAGTACTTCCGGTCCATGGAAAGGAATCCGAGAAGATAAGCGAGCTCAAGGTGACGTCGGGAGATTATGAAGACTACAATCCAATCAGAGAGAGGTTTTCTTATGCTATAGCTTGCCAGTTATTCTTAGTGTACCTTATATTCCTCTACTATGAGCACATCAACTTAGTACATCCATTATTAGCGGGCCTACTTCTAGGTGGCCAGTCATCATGCATGGCCCAATCCTTAAATCAATACTATCACAAAACGTATAGTTTCAATAAACATGTCAAATTTTACATCTGGGGTACATTGAATGGACTTTTCACCACTGTTTGGATTCACATTTTGTTTACTTATGTTGAACATCCAATGTATAGATTTCTTGTGGATCAAAGTATAGGTACGGGACTCTTCCAATTTATGTTTGTGCTATTCAACTGTGTTTGGGAAAGAGCTGACTTGATCACTCAATTGAAAACAACTTATGTTAGTGCTTTGAAATACTCTTATATGATTTGGCCAGCAATCAGTTTTTTGAGTTTCAACTATTTGACTCCTGAGGTTATTTTCCCTTTGAACTGTTTCTGTAATTTGATTTTCACGTTTGTACTTGCTATTCTAACGTGATACTTTTTTTGATATTTTATTTTCCCGTTCTGTTTATGCATATTGCTTTTAAGTTCTTCTTTCTGCTTGATTTATTGATTTTGAATTTTCGCTACAAAAACATTCCTATATATAGTATCTTATATACCAATCCCTATGTATCAATATAACCTTAATTCATCAGATTGTTCCAAAACAATTATCTTTGGATGAGTAAGTAGCAGAAAGAAATCACAGAAGTGTACTTTACATATTAGCCCAAGCACCACCACAAAAACATATTCTTTGATAATGAGTAAAAACAGGATTGCTTACAAACGTTACAGCACTCAATGTCGCATCTTCATCCTTCACTGAAGTTGAAACTTCGTTGACCGACGATATTGCACCACACCGAATACATCTTCTCATAGCTAGTGTATTAATCGAACTGTATTCACCTGAGCTAGTTGTATTGGTGTTCTCACCCAGAATTCCTGAATGCATCGTGTGTAACCCAGTACGCAAATCATTCCCATTGGCGTCCAGTGTTGGGTCATTTGAACGTGACCTATTGTGTCTACCTTTAACTGACAGATTGCCAATATTGGTAGCTGGGGAACCATTCATGTTACCATTGGATGATTTCTCAGCACGCTCAATGAAATCAATAGGTTTCAACAATCGTTTTCTCAAAGTATCAACCAGTAAACCATCGTATGAGTTTGATTCGATCAATTTCTTATTGTATTTTCCAAACATTGAATAGTCTGTAAAACTTTTTATCGAAGTGGAGGATGAAAACATGTCATCTTTGGTCACGTCTTTTTTCGTTTGTTTATGCTCACCAGGTTCCATCTTGACACTTATTTTCATATTGACATCCCCATCTTCATCTTTAACAACAGTCGTCTGGCCCTTTGCAGAGGTAGACTCATTATTATTATTTTCATCATCGTCATCATCGCCTTCTTCAAAATCATCATCGCCATTGATTCCAAGTTTAAGCCAACTAACATTTCTGAAGTACAATTCCGTAACGTCCACGTTTCCAGCAATCAATACCGATTTTTCATAAACGTCACATAGCTTTTTCAAAGGTTCGACAAATGTCTTTGAAATATATCCTTGTGAAACAATCTGTTGTTCAATGGCTAATGAAGTGGATTGATCCAACCTCATGTTTCTCAAGGGGACATCTGCTTCAGTTAAGAATTTTTCAAAGACATTTAGTGAGACTGGAGAATTATTCAATACGGCACCAAGTCTATAATATGCTTCCATTGTTGGATGCGCAACTAAGGATCTTGTTAAAGCAGCAGAAGAAGTGGAGGATGAAGAACCCATACCGTTAGAAAGAGAGGATCCAGAGGCACTACCTGATTTATAAGTTGGCATAACAGGCAGACTAATGGGAGAATCGACAATAAGCATTTGCTTCTCAACATAAGAGAATGCACCCATTTGATTTTCAGGTGTGATTAAAGATGTCAACCACGGATCATTCTTCTCAACGAATTTCTGAACAAACGAGAATAAACGTCTAATGTTAGAGATTGCAAAGATTAAAAATGCCCGGGGAACTTTACCTAGTATTAGAGGAACCATTATTGAATCAGCGATACATTTTTCTATTTTTTTCGTATCTCCTGATTTGAAAACTGTTGCTAATGTGAGTAATTCTTGATTCAAACCAATGATGTAGTCCATACACCAACGGATGATACCCAAAACTGAGATAATGCTTTCCTCTCTGGCACGTGCATTTGCTAGAGTATCTGGTGTATTCAAACCTTTCTTTGCAAACCGTTGCATATTAGAATATATAGTGTGAATAGTATACATGATCGATGATGTCACAAACTTCAAATTGACTAAAGCCCAAGCTATTTTCCCTGATTTGTTTCTCTTCCAGTTTAGATTGGTACCGAGTGACAATTGTAGCGTTAATATACGTTGTAATGGTTGGTTTTGTAACATTTTATCCGTTTGTTCTGTCGATATATCAATTGTTAGATTTATTGCTCTTTGACATTCTTGTAAAATCGAAATCAATAACCTATAAGCTTGATTAGCATTAGTTCTCTTCTCCGTTGAATCGATTTCAGATCGAATGGTAGCCATCAAATCATCAGTAGAATACCCAAAGTAACATGCACTAGTATGACGTAGTGCAATAGCAGCAGTGGTAGCTAGCAACAGTCCCTTTTTGTTGGGAGGTGTGTTTTCTTTTGTTGTGACGGATTCAACAGACCGAATATACAACTGCGAAGAGTCAACTGGTAAAGCTATATAACAACAGATGTTTGGTGATATGCACGTATATTCAGGTTGAAAATTCATTCTTGGAAACTCGAATCCTGCATCGAATAAAGAAAAAATTAACGATGGAAGGAGACTATCATCTGTGTTTGTAGAAGATGGCTCTGAATAGATATTCTTGATCTGTTTCATGGTGGATCTATTGAATACTTCCATCATACCGTTTGCAAAGGATATGCATATCATCATATCTAGATTCAGAGATTCTATACATATAATCGATTCATTGAATGTCATCTTTTGCTTGAATACCAACTTAGAAATTGTTTTTTTGTTCATTGCCGATAATGAAGTGGAAGATGAATCTATGTTCCTCTTGTTAGCAATGGTTTTAAATGCTGATCGAACAAAATCCTCCTGGTTGATGTCTTCCAAATGGTATCTCAAAATTGTTGACTTTGATGGGCTCTTATTTTCAACGTCAACAGCTTTAGAGCCGTAATGTCCATCGTTTTCAAAAGTTAATAACACATCAAATTCGGTGGATTGATGATAGTTGGGTGAGATGAAATCAATAGAAGTCAATCTTGAGCAACTAGAATCGGTGTCATTCACGTCAATCTCGAATAATTTCGTGACAATTAATTTTGGGGGGAATCTCATGTTATCAGGGGTTCTATACGTTGGCATCTTCGGTAAGTTTTTAGCAGCATCCAATAGATAACCCCAGTCAATGAAAATCTCAAATAGTTTCACAGAGTTACTTCCTGGGCAGCTCACTCCAACTATAACTTTACCATCTCTTTTGAAACCAATAGAGGCATATAGAATTTCATCACCTTGATCTAAATCTAAGTGTGCAGTAACTCGACGATATTCAATTCCGTGATCTTCTTGATGCCATAAACAAACTTCACCACTTCTCCTCACTCCAATACATGCCTGTTTAGTACTTAATGGATGCATTGTACCGTATGATTTGTATTGTTGAGCATTGTAGGAATAATAATATCCGTTGGAATCTTGTACGGCAGCACCTAACTTTGAAGCACATCCATTCAGAACCGGTTGTTCAGAAGTGGCTTGTACTTTGACAGCAGGGGAGTTTGCAATCACTTGTTTGTCAATATTGAGCCATTTCACAGTTACCATTTTGTTCAATCTACGTGAGGTATGAGTTTTTAACGAAGGTAAAGGTAATGTTGTATTATCTGAATACAAAAGTTCTGCAGTATTGAACGACGTTCTAGAGTATTGAGTAGTTGAATAAGAGTTAGCCAATGTTTGTTGTAGTGGTGGGGACTGTGACGTATTTGGAGCTGCTGAATTAGACAGTCCTGGTGGTTGTGGTACATCTTGCTGATGTTGGATCTGTTTCTTTATCCCTGTCACTAAGATTGATACATGACCATCATCATCGGCTACAAATAGATCCCATCCTGTATTGCTGAATAGAACGTTACTTATCAGAGTCGTACTATCATTGCGATTGCTGGAAGGTAATGGGTGTTGTCTATGCTGGGTTTGGTTTTGATGAATATCGCTTGAATCTTTCTTACTTGCAGTGACAGCTTTATCAAACGAAGCAATCTGAAAGCAAGTTGGTGGAGCCAATTGCCATGTCTTACCATCAACACATTCCAAATACGTCATTGATAAATTTCGGAGTTTATTGGTCACTGTACTTGGAGTTGAGTAGGCAATATGACCTTGCTTTGACCATGATACTCTGTTCTTATGATGCTCTTGCTGGGATCTGCGTACCAGCGTATCGCTTACCATATGTAGTTCTGATGATTGCATGATGAAACAGGTAGCCTTTTGTCGTCAATTGAGAAGAAAATATGAGTCAAAGAGTTTGAAAGAGGGACCAGTAGTATAGCATAACAAGTGATCAGTTCAAACAGATGAAGTACATACAATCTTTCAACGACGAGAGACAGCTGAAAAATCGACTCATCGACGCGTCGATACAGACACGCGACGCGACTGTCGGAGTCGAACATTCCACTATAGCCATTCGAAGGATCTGAGATTGATTCCATGTTTTTCAGGTTATCTATACAGTGTGGTGGAATGTCTTGTTTGGGTACAGTGTGAACATTTGTATGATATCTGGAAATCGAAATGTATTCAAAGCTGGCAGAGCTGTGTAGTTGGGCTTATGCTATAGTGTGGGTAAGTGCAATACCACGTTGAAAATGTTTCCAAGCTATTAAGTACTAACAATAATTACCGATTAGAGTTTTTCATTCTATCCCATAATCTACCTTTTGATAAGCATCAAATCTTCAGACTCAATCTCTTTTGATTATATATTGTTGAACATATTAGGATATTTATGTTATACTACCTCAATCTACTTACAACTATTCAACCAAACGGTAATCAATCAGTTCAAATTGAGATTCCATGGCAATCTACCGTTATTATCGATAGCTGATGTTGCATATTCTGTTCATGGATTGATGTTGAATCTCCTACTTTGCTCACAGATTCTATATGGTAACAAGATATGGGGGTTCAAAAATAAACGAGTCACTTTCAGATCAAGCCGTCTAACAAACATCACGTATGGTGCATTTCTCATATTTTGTCTTTACCATTGGTTGAATGCTGAAAACAAACACCAATTTTTGGAATTTGCATTACAATTATCGTATTTTAAAATGTGGATAAGTTTTGTCAAGTACTTACCTCAAGTGATGCACAATCGAAAGAGAAAATCAATGTACGGGATCTCCAAACTACAGATCTTTATGGATTTATCTGGATGTTTTTTCGCCACAACAGAACTAGTCTTGAAGAACAAAGGAAGTCTACTGGAATTGATAAGTAGCAATACGGGGAAATTGGGAATTATATTAGTGACGTTTACCTTCGATGTTGTTTACTTGGCGCAGTTTCGAATATATACACACACAGACCCTGATAACATCATTAAAAACTTCAATGGTGCTACTAAGGAGAAAGTCATTGCTGAAGTTTGAATGTAATTAGTTAGTTAGTTAGTTAGTTAGTTATTTGCTAAATATATATATAAAGATGGATATTTCATCTCATCTCATCTCATTTCGACCGCGCCGATCGACGCATCGACCCCTTACCTACCCCTCCTTAATAAAGACTAAAAAGGCGATTTTGCTTCGGATAAGAGCTTCCATGACAGACTTATTGATACTTTGATTACTAAACAAAGTAGTATTTGAACAGAACACATCAGGAACATCATATATAGCCATCAGATGCTCAACCACGAAATGAAAAACTACATTAGAAGGGCTAGTCTCAGACCACAACGGTTAGCAGATACATTCCACAGATCCACAAACTTTTCAGTATATCAAAGTTTCCAGAAGCGTAATTTATTCATCCAAACTTTAACTACCCCAAATGAACATGCACTAAAGTTTGTTCCATCAGATACTAAAATCTTACCAACTTCAACATCACCTACACTGGAAATCAATGGGATAAAAGATGCATTACATAAATCCGAATTAGCATTCAAACTACTTAGTATTAATGACAAATCAATTGAGAGTATTTTATTCGGTTATGATTTTATAACTATTGTGAAAAGAGCTGAATGGCAATGGGCTGTATTAAAACCTGAGGTGTTCAGTATATTAACTGAACACCTGAGTGCAGGTACCCCTATAATTAATAAGAAATATGCAGCTCAACTCAAACAACAGCAAGAACAACAAGACTCAGATGATTTACAACAGGGACTCGCTGGTGAAGGGTTGGAAGATGAGGATGAAGTTGTTTCCTTGATCAATGAGTTGCTTGTTACTAGAATTCAACCTGCTATTCAAGAGGATGGAGGAGATATCAAGTTTGTTAGCTTTGATGAAGTTAGTGGAACAGTTTATTTGAAGTTGATTGGTGCTTGTAAGACATGTAGTTCTAGTGAAATCACCTTGAAAAATGGAATAGAGGAGATGTTGAAATACTACATCGATGAGGTCAAAAGTGTCATGCAAATACAGGATGGTGAGAGTAATGTCGGAGAAGATGATGTTGTAACTGCTGCCAGTGATAATTCAGTTTCTAGAAATGTGGATCAGTTACCTCCTAGTTTATGAAAAAAATACGAAATATCTATCAAAAAAAGTTTGAAAAATCTGCATTTTTTTTTGTTCTTTTACCTTTCTTTAACAGCTTTTTGTATCGATAGTTATAAATTTTTGATGACCTTTTAATCTCTGTGATTTATGATGATTTAACACAATAATATGTAAACTATTTCTCTACATTTGTAAGATCAATATACTACGAAACCATTTACTAATACAGTAACCATCAGTAATTTTAATAAGTAAACAAGAGAGAATTTAGTATTTCAATATTTAGGTTTTCCAAAAAATACAAACTATATACGAGTTAAGGTATGTAACTGAGAAATATAAACGAAAAAACAAATAAATGAGTGACTATTGATGAATGAATAATTTCAAGTTAATTTCTATCAGTATCCGTGTCCGGAAGTTCTACTTCCATTTCGGTACCTTCCTCCTCCTCCTCCTTGCCCCCCTTGGGGATGCTGTTGTTGTTGTTGTTGTTGTTGATTTTGATTTTGATTTTGATTTTGATTTTGATTTTGGTTTGAATAATACATACCACCAGTTGGCATTACAATCGAATTGTGAGTTTGCTGCAATTGTGATAAACCTCCTTGATTTTGTTGTTGTGGAGGTGGTGGTGGGTATGCATAGTAAACATACGGATTGTAGTTTATATATGGTACCATGGTAGGCTGAGATTGATACATTGGTTGTTGTTGTACTTGGAATTGAGATTGTTGAGGATCTTGATGTTGTTGAGGTATCGATGATACCGAGTACGATTGTAAGTTTTGATCAAAGAGAACTAAGTTATTATTTCCACCACTATTGTTGCTGTTGCTATTGTCACTGTTGCTGTTGCTGTTAACATCGCTGCTACTATCATATGGAGAGTAAGGATTACCATAGAAATGATTTTGAACATAATGTCTAACTTTAACTCCTCTACCAACTTTCTCAAATTTGACTTCTTTACGATGGGCAAATGTAACTTGAATGGTATGCTGGTCATCCAATTGATAGTTATTCATATGAGTTAAAGCTAATGATGCAAATAATGGCTGCTGAAATGATACAAATCCAAATCCTTTAGATTTACCAAGGGTGAAGTTTGGATGATCCGTAGTAGAGATATCACTAACACTGGTAACACTAACACTACCACTGACACCACTAACACTACCACTAACACTACCACTAGCACTATTACCACCACTAACACTAACATTACCACTACCACCACCACTACTACCACCACCACCATCACCATCACTACCACTACCACCACCATCATCAACACTATTATCAGCGCCACTGCCACCGCTCAATTCTTGGTCCCTTTCTCTATCACCACTTTTATCCATTTGTAATTTTGTAGCATCAGTCGATGTATTGCGACTGTCGTTTTCTTGATAAGTCATGATTTTAGCTGAGGTGATTTTACCAAATGGTATGAATAGGTTGTATAGATCTTCATCTGTAAATGATAATGGTAAATGGCTAACATATAAGTTAGAATCTTGATAATGAGGACCAGGAATAGGCAGATTTGTAGATTGCTGCTGTTGTTGCTGGTTCTGTTGGTTTTGTTGTTGCTGTTGCAGCTGCTGTTGCTGCTGTTGTTGATGATAGTGCTGCTGCTGCTGCTGTTGTTGTTGATGATGTTGTTGATGTTGTTGATGTTGTTGTTGTTGTTGTTGTTGTTGTTGCTGATGATGATGTGATTGAGCTGGAGACATCATATCAGGTATGATGAACTCCATAGGATCCATGTGCTGATAAGTTGGAGAAAGATTCTGATATTGGAATTTCTCCTTTCTTCTTTCTGCTTTTCCAAGTTGAATATTGAATCCTGGTTTCAACTCAACTCCATCCATTTCATCCAATGCTCTAGATGCGTCGTCATGATATTTGAAGTTGATAAACCCGTAGTTGTTATCGCTTGGTAAGTAAACAGACTCAATTTCTCCAAATTTGTCAAACATATCTAATAAATCCTTCTTGGTTGTAGATGGTGGGATATTCTTAACATAGATATTTGTGAAGCTTGACTTTTTGAACTCCAATTCTTTGAGACGATCTTTCTTAGATATGTGATGATTGATGAATAAATTGTTACCATCAACAACATATCCGTTTAGATTTTCGATTGCCTCGTTTGCTTGGACTTTGTTTGCAAAGTTTATGAATCCATAACCTCTGGAATTTCCATAATCATCGTAAATGATCTTACAAGACTGGATCTCACCAAATGGTTGGAAAATGTTGTACAGTTGTTCTGAAGTAGTTGATGGAAGCAGGCCTCTTATGTACAAGTTCCCTGGTAGCTGATAGTTTAGTTCAGAAGCAGGGACGATTTCGAAATCCGAATTTTCCGGTAGCAACGATTCAAAATCTTTTAACTGTTCTTCAGTTTTGAAAATAATGAATATTTGAGAATCTTTTGTAGATCTGATGATTTCAAAATTTGATGGTTGAATCTTGAAAACTTTCTGATAATCTAAGAGTATTTGATTTAGATCCATAGTTGTTGGATTCAATCTAATATTGAATGAGGTGATTTCAACCTGTACTTCATTTTGATCAGTTATTGTAGCTTCAACTTCAGGTACTTCTATATTCTCTAGTTCCAATAACTCTTTCTTAGCTTTAGAAATTGTCATTTTATAAGGTGTGTGATTTAATGTAAATTTGATGTAGTTCGAGAATCACTTATGCGAAAATAATGTGTCAAGACTAGAAGTAATAATAAAAAAAAAAAAAAAAAAATTGAGGAACTATTGACACCTATCAGAATAAGCAAACTATAATAATGAAATAAGAGTTGTGATAGATCGCGAGACAGAAGTCTAAATGTAAAGAAGAAGGAGAAAATTTGTAGGATGGATCGGCAAACAGTTAGTTAGTTAGTAAGTGACACAAGCAAGAGAAGTAAGAAAAGATTTTCTAGAAGAGGATAGAGTGATCAGGGACGGGTGAGAAATAAGGGATTAGAAAATAAACTTCGAGAATTCCGAACCCGAATTCAAATTTGCCATCCCACACTGAATTTTTGTAGAATCGGCTGATATATATCTAATCCATAACAACGACAATACATATAGATAGATTGATGAATGATCATTACCCTTGTAGCATGTAGAATGATCATCATCCTTCCAGTCATTTCCGATTACCCCCGGTAATCGAGTAGAACCAATGTCAAATCCTCGGACGATTAGTGTGGGGATCATTAGAAGAGCCGGCTCTAAGCCGACTTTGCCATACAAAAACTTGCCGTGCGTGCCGAGGATTCACGAATCATAAAATTTCTCAAATCTCGATTTTTCTACCCTTTTCTCACACCCGTACACACACACAGTTCTAGAAACATCCGTGCACTTATTTATACGGAAAAATCAGTTGATTAGTTGATCAATTATGTAATAAGAAACAGTGTGTTGGATTGATCAAATAATCCTTGAATTCAATCACTTTAACGTTAATAGTAAACATTAAAGTAATGAATCATAACACCTTTTGATTAATATACAGCAACACTAAAAAGACACGAACAAAGTAAATAAGAACAAAAAGAGAGAAAAATACAAAATACCCAATTCAATCACAAGAAAAAAAAAAACACACACACAGAAAAATAACAAAATGTACCTTAAATAAGAAGCTTATTTCAAATGAGTTTCAAGATTTATTTCTTTTTGGAAGCAGCAGCTTTCTTTGGTGCAGCTTTCTTGGCTGGAGCAGCCTTCTTCTTTGGTGCAGCTTTCTTAGCTGGAGCAGCTTTCTTAACAACAGCAGTCTTCTTCTTTGGTGCAACCTTCTTTGGAGCAGCCTTCTTAACTGGTGTAGCTTTCTTAGCAGCAGCCTTCTTTGGGGCAGCAGGAGTAGCTTTCTTAGCAACTGGTGCTTTCTTTGGCTTGGCAACAACCTTCTTTTCTGGAATAGCTTTGTTTAATTTAACTGGACCAGATGGACCCTTTGGTTGGATGAATAAACCAGTTGTAACACCTCTCTTGATAGCTAAGTTGAATTGAGAGTCAAAGTTGGTAGTTGGGGCAGAAAAGTTAGCAGCAATGTACTTCTTAATCGCTTGACGACTATATTAAAGTTTAAACTAGTTAGTTATTGTAAACAAAGAGAAAAAAGAAGCCTATTGCGTCGTTTGATACCCCATGTTTAGAATTTGTCTGTAGAAAAACATGTTCAAATGATATTGCAGAGCCATTTCAATTGAAATGATGATGGTACATTTGAAAGGTGAAACAAAACACAAAGGCCATAGAAGAAAAAAATATATTAAACATACCTTGAACCGTTTCTTTCTTTCAAAGTTTTGATTGCATCAGCAATTAGATCTGTTGATTTTGTTTAGATGTTAGTAACGTGTCTTATTGTTGCTACCATTTGGTATGTGATAGTTGTTTGTGTTGCTATTAAAAACTTACCCTTGTAGGATTTCTTGGTAGCAGCAGTTTTAGTATCAGTAGCCATTGTAATGATGATGTATGTGTATATGAGTGTTTTTTTTTCTTTTTGAAAAGTTAATCAAACAATAGTTTACGATTTCAAGAAAGATTCAAGAAGAAGTTAACAAATAAAGTGTTATCAAGTGAATCAAAAACAATCCCAAACAGCAAACTGACAAAGTGGGAAAATAACTTTTCTCAGTTTTATCTTGATATTAGAAAATCGACGCGTCGATTTTGCTATGTTTGTTGGGGTGTAAATTGTGGCACGTCTGATGTTTCAAAAGCGCGTTTTTATAGCGGAGATTCTTCTTCACGCATACAAATTGGGACGTGTTTGGTATTATTGCCGTGCCATAGTTTACTCGATTGAGCCAGGTGGGGTCGGTTTTTTTTCATTATTTTCCAGTTTAAAGTGGTGATCATTGATTAATTGATTGAATGATTGCTGCATGGAATTTAACTTTATCTTTTTGGCCCTGTATATTTATCGTATATATAGACGTTGTAAGTACAATCAATAAACGGTTGATCTCATTAGCGGTTGCACGACTGCACGACTTCTAAGTTCTAGAGTAACTTGATGTGATTTGATATGGTACTCGGAATAACACAGTAGATCCGGTGCTATCACATACTGTAAACCATTCTCTTAAGTTTAAAGTTCACCAATTTACTTATAAATTCTTTAAGACGGTGCACTTCTGTCTGCTCTTATTTAATTGATTGTTGATTCATGTTATTCCGATGAGCTTGTTTTTACGTCAACTTTGCAGGTAACGGTGGAGGTTAACGTCTTTACAAAAATGGCCTTGATTCTACGCTGGCCAGATGTACTGTTGTTTTAACTGTGGCTGTGGACTAAGAACTAGCAGTCAAATAACTTCGTAAAGGTGCATTTGATTGAGTTGTAGCTAGACCATAAAATTGATCATCAATGCAAGGCATCAACTATATAGCATCCAATATTGATAAGTCGTCATTGAGTGTGATGAACTAGTACCTCTTGTAGAACTCTTCTTATGTGCATGATAGTTCATAATATGATTCATACATGATCTTGTTAGGGTTTGAGAAAAACTGTTATTGGACCGCAAAGTTACTGTATGGGACCATGGTTTATTACCACTCCGGGGTAATGAGCCTATAGTCGCGTCGATCGACTACTTGATTCTTTTCTCTTGTTTTCTCTCTGTTCTGAATCTTACGATGAACATCAGCAACCACTAGCTATCACCCTTGAAATGCTCGGTTTCAACGATTAGATGTGGTCTACTGATACCCTGATGATCACCATTCAAACTCACCTTCAACCACTAGAAAACTGTGATCAATCCGCCAGGTCCCGAGACCCTGCTTACGTGCTCGCATAGCAAACACTACCAGCCCGATTACGTAACACGCTCAACGCTGAAAAACCAGCCTCAATTTGCAGAGCGACAACGGCAGTTGCCTGTTGCTCCGAGCAGATGTGTCTGTGTGTCTTGTCTTGTACGAACGGCACGAACAGAACTCTTTTATACAGATAAGCCGGAGCCTTAGATTTGAACTAGTATACCTTTATTGAAGTAATCAATTGACGTTTTCTTGTATTACTATAGTGAATTATTTTTTGTTTTTGTCTAACTAATTACTGTTATCCCCGAGAGTTCGTCCTATTTTCTTTTAGCCGGTCTCCACTTATAAAGAGAAAAAAAAAGAATCAGTACATACATACATACTACATACACACATACAAAAGTACATATAGATACATACAATTCTACATAAAACTCATATAAACACATCAACTTTAAGATATAACGAGATAGAAGATGTCCGAAGAGCAAAGAATAATTTACTCTTCCAATTTGCTTTTTGGCAAATCCCCATTAGAAGCAATGGAAGTGTTGAAGATTAGACAGACACAATTGAAAGCCATTAACTATGAGTTGGCAGAATGGTTTACAGCTTATGGTAGACTCAGATTGCACTATTCAGATGAAGTGAATAAACTTTTCAAGAGGGGAGAAACTTTATTCTCTAATTTAGACGATCCGAAATTACAAAATGAAAAGATCGATTCATTGGGTTTATGTACCCCATTATGGTCATCTGTTATGAACGTTATCAAAGATGAAGCTGATTTGTTTGATTCATCAACTAGAAAGATGGGTAGAGACATGATTGCTCCTCTAAAAGTTTTCAGTAGACAAAACGATTCCAATTTAATTGAGATGGATGAATTAACTAATTTGGCTAGTGAATTGAGTACAGCCAATGCTAATGGTGAAGATTCCTCACAATTAACTGATGAATGGTCTCAACGTGCACCTTATTTCTTTGAGATATTTGAGAACTACGATTATAACAGACTAGTACTATTGAAAGACGTCTTCTTAAAGTATCAAACTGATCTTAACGATACCATCAACACTTTTAAGAAGGAAAATGAAACTGGTTTAGAGCATGTCTTGAGTTTCAACCCTGAAGATGAAATTAAACGTTTTTCTGATGCTGCCATCGCTAAAACCATCCCAGTCGAAGTTAAAAAACCAAAGGATGCTGTCAAAGCTCGTTCATCAACTCATCAATCATTAACAGCAAAGCCTGCAGTTGATGGATTTACTGGATCTTCAACTGCTTTAGCCACCGTTGCCAAGAAATCTCATAGAAGATCCAAGATGCTATCATTCGGTGGATCTTCCTCACACGGTGATTCTAACTCTACTAAATCTAGACAATCATCTATTGCTTCTACTGCTACTGGTGGTTTCACATCTTCTGAAAATCCAACTGATAAGAAACACAAAGAAAGAAGCGGTTTACGTTCCAAGTTCGGTACCATGCTCAAAGGTAAGAAGAAGAAGGAAAAGTCGGGTATATCAAGTCATGCAATTCCAGAATCTGAAACTTCTTCCATCATGAGTGCTCCATTGACCAACAACTCTCATGATAGAATTGCTGAAACTGCTCCTTCAACAGCTGTGCATGTCCCTGTTTCTGAGCCATTGACTCCTCCTGTTGAAGAATACAAAGCTCCTGAACCTGCTCAGGTTGTTGCCTCTCATCAAACCGATAGTTCTTTGTACACACCAGCTCATACTCCAACTGCTGCAGTTGAAGAGCCTGTCGAGGTTCCAATTGCTGCTGCTGTTGCCGTTCCTACTCAACAGGAATCCTACCCAACAATGCAACCAACCAAAAGATCCAACTCCGCAACCAGCGAATCTCAACTAGTTCCTCCATCAACGAGAAGCTTGAACACTGGTACATATTCTCCTGTTCCTGCTGTTCCACAAACAGTCATTGCTGAAGAAAAAGAGGAAAGTACATCTGCTGTTCCTGCTCCAGTTGCAGTTGCAGCTCCATCTTCATCTTCAAGTGTTGTCCCTCCTCCACCACCATCTTCAAGAAAGCATGTTTTATCTGAATTAACAACATCAAATGCTAATGCAAGACACTACCATGGTTCTGCACCTGCCCCACCACAACAACGTAAACCTACCTCTTTAGATGGTTCCAACGGTGGAGTTGCATCTGTTCCTTCCATCTCCGATACAGCCTCATCATCACCATCTTTAGTTCCACAAGAAACTGGATCCTCTACAATGACCCGTAATCTAACCGGTGGTGCCACCAATGGTGGTCTTTCATCAGGTAAGATTGTGCATCCATCTTTGACTCAACCTGGTTTGAATGCTTCGATTGTGGAATTATACAATGCATCATTTAAAGAAGGTGAATTGGTTCGGTCAAACGTTATTGGTGAGATTGCATTCAGTAATGTTATTGACGAAACTAATTACCAATCTTCACAACCCGCACAAATTGATTTGAACATTTCTTCGAGATCTGGCTCCGAGTTACCTAACTTCTTATGCAATACCATGTTCCTAAATCAAAGAGATCCAAGTGGGACACCAAACTCTTTTACCATCACCGATGTTTCTCAAATCAATGAAAAGACATTAGGTGGATTGAAGTATATGTTAAACAGCTCAACCCCACCAATTACAATCACACCAATTTGGAAACATGAAGAAACGCAATCGACAGTTATCATTTCAGTCAAGCCTTCACAAGCAATCATTAACTTGTTACAATCTTCAGATAGTGCCAAAGAACTTGTGCTGTCAGGAACCAGTGTTAGTGTTTCCATCGCAGGAGCTCAAGCCACTTCAGCAGCAACTAAACCTTCTGGATCATTCAACAAGGACAAGAATAGAGTTACTTGGAGTTTGACCTCAAATGATTTAGTGTTCTCTACATCTACTACATTAGAACATCGTTTCATAGCTAGATTCATGACTACTGGATTGGCACATGAAGGCGATGCCGGAGTTCAAGTTCGTTTCACAATTGCCGGTGATAGTGCTGGCTTGGTTTCTGCAAGTGAGGGAAACCTCGATTTGGTTTTACTGAAATACGGTGTTAAGACTAGCCAACAAACCGATCCATTTGGTAGTGTTGAGAGTGTGAATGATGATGCATCCGAAGCTGAATCCGAATGGACAGAGGTGCCTACTTTGATAACTGTTGTTGCAGGTGGTTATTCTGGACATGCTTGATCTAGTCTGACTTTTTATTTTTAATTTATCAAAATATTTTTCTATCAGTTTCTCTTGATTTTTATTCAATTTTTTTTGTTTCACGTACGTAGAGTTCAGTTATTAGCTCGTTATTACTATTATTATTACTACCCTTATTTCTTCAAAATGGCCATTAATTGTGGCCATTTTCACAGTTTCTGTTTTTGTTTGTTTATATATATAATTGTATGTTTTTGACTTAGCCTTTCTTTATTTACAAGAATTTTTTAACGTAGAAAGTTCATTTCAATTTGTCTTTCTTACTTCTTCATCACCCTATATTCATCTCTTCCTCAACATCCCCAAAATTTCATTTGCTTACTACGATATTCATGATAAAAGTAATGCAATCTACATACAGTTCTGTATATTACTATATATTACTGTAAGACAAAGAAAACAAAAAAACCTCCCAAAAAGCTGTAAAAAATTAAAATAATAAATAAAGAATTATGAAATAAATAAAAAATTATTAAATAAACCGAAAGAGAAAAAGGAACATAAAGGATTATGAGGAGCAAATTGTAACCTTTTATAGAAGCCTACAAAGGTATGTGTGATGAATGTTTTCATAATTCATATTGATCCTAATAGTATTTGAGTAAGTTCTTTAGCTTTAAACCTTCAGGTTTTATCTTGTTTACACTCATATCCTCATCCTCGTCATCATTCCCACTCCCATTTTTGATATTGTCCAGATTATCCGGGTCAATTTTGAAACTTCTGTTAATAGCAATTGTTCTATTGGAGTTGGATATTGGTAATTGATAGTTCAAAACACCTCTTACGATCAAGTCAAATGGATTTCTTGAAATATTCAACCACTTTTCAATAGGTTCTTGAATTGGAGTTGGTTGAACATTTTTAGAACTATCTATTGAGACATTATTTTCACCCGAATCATTACTGTGATCTTCATCTGGCTTTTTTGAATCATCGAAAGAACAAGGGTTGATGATTTTGATAGTAGTCACTGAAACATCTTTTTGACGAGACAAGAACCCTCCTTCGAAGACGAAAGGAACCTCCAAGTGATCAAGCGTACCTAACAAAACCGTTGAGATTGGGGACTGAGCCTCAGATGATTGCATCGGTGCCCAACGTCTAGAGTACAAATCAGTTATATACTCCGATCTTGCGAAAACATCTATTTCCACATCCTGAATCACAATACCTAGGAATCCAGGGTTGAAAGACTCAACCGCCAAGTTGAATACGAGCTCTTCCTCAGAAAGCAAAATGTCGCTGATTCCAGATATTTTTGTATGTTGTAACTCTTTTGTGGTTGCCAAGAGGAATCCGGATACGAATCCCAATGACAAAAACAGGAAAACTAAAGCAATCGTATAGAAAAAGCTCTTAATTTGTTTGATTCTGGCAGCTCTAGCTCCAGTGAAATCATGCGGAGAGAAATATAAGTTATTTTTCTTTCTTCTCAAAATCTTGTTACCGCCCAGCTTGTTTCTTGAATCAAGCAGAGGTTGTTGTTGGTTATCACTTGTTGAGCTCATGAATTGTAATTGAGCGTTTGAATTGATACTTCCATAATTTCCGTAGCTTCTAGATTTGTTATTCTCATGCAATGAGTGTTCATCTTCAAAATCAGAATAATCATCATCTCTCATAGCAGCCAATGAATATGGAGTAGCACCATTGATATTCGTGCCATTTTTATTGATGTTGTAAAAATTCTCTTCTGCTTCATCAAGATAGTCTACATTATCGTTATCATCCAAATCATACTCATTGAAATTCAACCCAGAATAGCGTCTTGGTGTCACCCCTTTGAGATCGAACACCCGAGATGTTATTTGACGTAAATGATTTTTTGGATCATCTTCCGATATTTTTGCAGTTTCCGAATCATGCGGTGCCATAGCCAACGAATCAAGCTTGTTGTAGAACTTCTTGCTTGAAGTTCTCGATTGAGCATCATATTGAGTATCTTGACCATCGTCGTTTTCCTTTGCTGCTTTATAACCATTACTTTCAGTGGAGCCAAACTTGCTCTGTTGAGCAACAACAGTTTCCGATTGTGAGCTCTCCATATCGCTTGCATTGTCTTTGAAAGAACTTCTGAACTGTGCCGTTGGCGATACTATTGGAACACTTGCTAGTGATCCATCTCTACCCATATGATGTGGTAGTTGTTGGCTAACCAATCTTGAGTGAGGACTTGTAGGTAGCTGATGATGCAGAATTGGAGATGAGTCAATGTTATTCTGCGGAGAATGATCACCAACTTGGTAGGTTTTCAAAGAAGCTTGAGTCTCTTGATAAGACTCAGCTTCACTTTGAGCATCAAAAGACTGTTTTCGATTATGCTCAGTTGTATTATCCTTTATATTGTCATCATCCTGCTGTTTTGCTGAGGTGTCGTAAACGAAAGTTTCATCTGAGTCTGATTTGTTATTTTCGTCGTCTTTGATCGCATCGTGCAACTTTGCTGCAAAAAATTCTGCTCTTGAAGAAGTCTTGCTGATATTGGATGATATGGTGTTATTGTGATTGGTACGATTATTGTTGCTATTGCTGTTGGAGCCATTTATGATGCTGTTGGAGCCACTAATCAGGCCGTGCTGAAGATTGTTTGACTCGCTATTATGACTGGTATTATTAATGTTGATGTCGCTGTTGTTACTACTACCATTTCCAGGAAGTTGAATTGAGCTTGATCGTAGGTTTGATAAAGATGGATTGATTATTGATGATTTTTTGTTGCGTAATGGTATCGATGTAGCGTCATCACTAGAGTTAGATATACTTCCATCAATGACAGATCTTTTAGTTTTTAGGTGGTTTATCAACGAGTCTGTAGTTGCCATTATTTTCAGCTGTTCATTTGATGATGTGGTTTGAGCAACTGAGTTATTTGTAGGTTGTAAGATTGAATGAGATTGAGAGGGTATTATATCACCAGTGATACCTGTATTGAAGTTCGCAGTCGAAGGAGCTATCGAAGCATTAGAAGGTGTTGTTGTAGAGTGATTCAACGGTAACAAGTGAACAAGATTGTTGGCATTTGCTTGTTCTTGAACAACAGCAACTGATCCAGAAGAAGGCATGCTCTTCATCTTCAAGTCGGAGTGTCTAACGTATTGATACTTTTGATCAATCCCCGAAGAGCTTCTTGACATTTTTGGCGGCGTGCTGATATCATTGACAGAGGATGGGTTTGTGTCCCCAGTGGGAGCTTGGCTTTGATTGCCTTGTTGCATAATGTGTAATATAAGATTATTAGATGTGAGCCATTGAATCTAACAAGAGATACAGGTAGCGGGTTGAAGAGGGATATCCTGTCAAGTGAACGTGTGTGAGATGGTGAGTGAGTGAGACTATTTGACCTGCGTGGACGAATATAGACAGGTGGTAACACTAATGGCGGTGTGAGTTGATTTATTTAGCGAAGACTATTTGCCACTATAACTTATAGCGAAGGAAAGGAAGAGAACAATTAAGAACAGGAATAAAGACAAGACATACTATACTGGCTGGCGAGCCCACATTAGCAAACAAGAAAGCTTGCTTTTTTAGTGTGTGAATTTCTAGAACCTCACGTCTCGCCTTGCGTCGATCGACCTCTTCTCCCTGCAAATCTCGGCAATGCCGAACAACTATGTACCGTTGTTGTCTTTGTCTATTCTTCAAGGTTGAAACAATGCAACAGCATCGCCATTATTACAATTTTTCACTCCTTCGTCTTGCTGTCTTTTCCGTTGAACTCAGCGAATGTTTGTTTAATACTCCCACAAATTGCTGAGAATATTTGTTTAGCAAATTCAAGCTCATCAACTTCAGCTCAAATATCACCCCACTCGACCTGCATCACATCATAACTGTCAAATCGTATGTGCATGTAATAACCACATCAATAAAGTTCACCAAAAACGGAGCAAAAAATATTAACTTTAACACAAAACTTGGCTGTGCCGTGTACCCCGAAGCTTGCCGCAAAGTGTCGGACATTTGTTCTTGTCTTCATGCACTGCTATTAGTAAGTTACAAATTTATATACCAATGCAGCTTGAAGACTTCCCCGGTTGCAAATTGAAAGTTGAATATTGGTTGCGTTGAAAAGCTGGTAGCGTAACTTGAAACCCACTCCCTCACCTTGATAAACGTCACAATGGAAATATAATAACATAGATGGAAATGCCCATACGAATGGTAGCCAGAGTACAAGTAGTCTGATCCAGTACTCTCTCCCCAGATTTAAAGTAGATGTTGAAGTGCCTTGCTTGTGTTTACTTGATGGAATAGTAAAAAGCTTTTGACTAATCAGAGAATGTTTCTTCGTTATGAAAAGTTGGTTTCAAGTCTTTGGCTATACTACGAAAACACTTTATTCTTCTTACTTTTTCCGGTTTTTTATTCTTTTCTTTTAGCTAGAAACCTGGAAAGCCGTTACCTACTGGGTTCTATCCAGTCAAGTTCCCTTGCGTCTTTATAAGAAAAATTTCTCTAATATGGTAAAGATCGCATCTAGTTTATGAGTGCTTTTCCATTGAGCCTCTTTGACTTCATTGAGTACTTCTAGTTGGTTCTCTGGTAAATATTTACCCTCTAATTGTTTTTCATGACTACCTCTTTTTCTAAGATGTAGAAGTGTACCAATAATTCCAGAAAATCGTCTTTCAAAGCTAGCAGGTGTCATTATTTGCTTCTTTATGACCATATTTGAGTAGAATGGAGGTGTCGGTACTTAGAATGTAGAGCACTTTATGCAGTAATAGTAAATCCCTTTTCCAAATAAGGAAACAATCAACTTGATAGTAACTACATATGCTATATGATTATAAAATATACATACCACTATCAGCAAAAGAAAGATTTTTGAAGAGGTGTCTTTCATTAATTGGGTTTTATAAATGTGAATGTCTAAATAAGGCCACCTACAGCACAGAACAAACCTTGAAGTACTTCTCACTTTTCAAACGTCTGAGGGAAAGTGAGTCATATAAGCTCAATTCACTTAATGGGAGCAAGGAAAAAAAAAACACGAAGTAAGGTTTCGTCTAGATTGTAATCCTGTTCTATGAAGAGGGAGTAGTTGTTGTACTTACCTTTTTGGGTTTGAGGGTAGCTCCAAAGCACAATAAAAGACTGCCGGACCTTTAGCTATTATCAATAATAATTATCATAAATATATTCTCGATGGGGTTGAATCAACCCTCTTTCATTTAGTAGCATAATCATGTTAGTAACTATGTAGTGTATATAACTATAAAACTTACTGATTCCTATCATCAAAAGAAAATCTGTTGGAGAGTTTGTTGATTGTGATGTTATTAGGATCACTGAGTAAAGGAGCAAGAGATGAGTATATTAGATGATGTTTTGCCATCTCCCTTGAATAAAGATTGTAAGAAGTATGAAACACACTGGAGTTCAATCCATAATGACAATGATGAGATTACTATTTTCGATCCGGACTAACCGACGCTGATTAAAGCCATCATCACAGTGGCTTCTTATCTCTAATATTTCGAGTAATATGTAAGAGTTACCATGCCTGTAAGGTTTATATCAACAGAGTCCATTCTCAGAAATAGGAGGTCCTTTAGAAAGGTTATGATGATAAATAACGATACTATATTCCTGTTGAGGCTTAGTCATTATTCCTTTGCCCATTTTCAAAAAGGATAATATTGTTAGTCGACTGAATAAATAATAAACTATTGTTGGTGATATCAGTTTCATGCATTTTCAATATACAACAACTATCAGTATAGATGACCCTAAGATATACTTCAATTTTTTGCAAGTGCTATGTGATCAGTTTTCTTTTTTGTTATAATAATAATAAATGTCATTCTCGATGGGGCTGAATCAACCCTCGCCCATTTAATAGGACAATCATCCTGAAAGTTACTATGTAGGCTATATAAATTCAAAGAACTTATCACTACCAGCTTAAAGTGGGACCTTAATTTTGTTTGTGTGTGAGGTCAAACAAAGCCACCTAAAGTGGACATTTGATTGTTTTGGATTGAGACAACTATCTGTGGGTCATGTTGCCACTCATTGAAGCACAATATAGCTAAAATTTCACTGCTTGAAACTGTTACTGAACTTTTGGAGGGGTACGATTATTTTCGAATTGTCATGGAAAAAAAAAAATAATTTTCAGCTTGACGTGAAAAATTCTTCCTTCTGTGCTCGGGGAACAGCTTAGAAAAGCTCCATTCAAGCTGATCCTGTAATAAAAAGCTCTATGTGTTGTACTGTGTTCTTTATAGAGTTCATAACGTCAAACTACCAGAGATTAGAGACAAATTTTGAGAAAATCCCAGTCATTTAATAGGCCAAATTTCTGGACTGGTTTATGAGTTATAAAGGCAAGTTTGCAAAAACTTTCAAGTATTTGGCCGGATGGTCTAGTTGGTTATGGCATCTGCTTAACACGCAGAACGTCCCCAGTTCGATCCTGGGTTCAGTCACATTACTTATTTTTTTGCAACTTTTTTAAAGCTATCTCTGAGTCAAAAAGTGACACGTCCAAAACAGTTCTTTGTTTTTGGGTAATTGTTTTCTGAGAACCGTTACATAATGTTGCAGAAGTGGTCATTGAATCAGTCTTAAATCAGTGGAAAATGGCAGTGAAACAAGAAAGACGTCATTTCAACTTTTCTGGGGCATTCGCGTGTCATTTCGTCTCCGAGGCCCTAAACCAAGTTGTTCAGGGACTTTCTTTTGTCAAAACTCTTGATCAAAGAACGTTACACTGTGCCCAGTTACTACAAAGCTGAAGAAGTGACAGCTTGATTGACGACTCGAAATACATATTACTATGCATTGGCTTTTGGGAGTTATTTTAACGTACGTGATCGGAGGACTGACGTTCATTCCACTGATTCTTCTCTCTGTATGGTACTTTTCTTCAAAAGCCGTGATCAGTCCGGAGATGAAGACACAACTGGAATGGGAAGCACAGGAGAAGAAAAGTGAACTGAAAGGTGAGACTCCAGGCTACAGATCGCTCAAGGTTGGTGAAATTATAGAAAAGGAAAACATTAACGTTAAGGCTTACTATTCCGGTTGGTTGACAGTTACCAGAGAATACTACCAGTTCCCACAAATGGACCCTAACTCTTTCAATGCCCTATCACATCAAGCAGCAAGCTCATTAACCGACACTGAAAATGTACACGCTGGAACTACTGGATCAGGTGGTGGTGGGCTCTTTAAAATCATGAAATCCACTAGTTCATCTATAATGAGTGTTCCTGAAGATCAGCAACATGATCCTGCATCATTAGATGCCAAAAAATTGAAAGCAATCAGAAAAAAGAATCGCTATTTTGCAGTTCTGAAGCATGGAAACTTGTTTTTATATCAAGATGAAGAACAGAAAAATGTTCAACATGTCATTGTACTAGCTAATCATACCGTTGCTATATGGCCCAGAGACTTAAGAGATGGTCAATTGTTCACTAGACGGTCATCGATCTGTATAATGAAGAAAGAAAATCCATATGATTCAAAAGGATCATCTGATGGAACACCTTACCAAAATACAATTGATATATTAAGAAATTCAACCAAAGACTCACCACCACCCAAGAATAGTTATTTTGTTTATGGTGACATGAACCATCAGAAGGAAGACTGGTATTTTGCATTGTTAAGAGCAACTACTACCAGTTATGTGAGCTCAGGTACGGACAGAGATTTATTAGAGCCTTCTGTTATGGCTGAAGGATTACATTTTTTCACAGCCGATATGATTGACTTGATTCAAACTTTGAACTCGTCAGAAGGCCAGCTAAGTACAAAATGGTTGAACGCCATCATTGGTAGATTCTTTTTGAGTGCTTATCGAACCGAAGAGTTCAAAAGCTTGGTCAAAGATCAAGTTGTTGAAAGGTTGAAGAAAATCAGAACTCCAGGATTCCTAGACGATTTACGTATTGAATCCGTCGATGTTGGTCATTCGGCCCCATTCATTACTTACCCGAAGTTAAACTCTCTATCACCAGAAGGAGATTTGGAAGTTGAATTCAATTTTTTATATCAGGGTGCTCTCACAATTGAAGTTGCAACGAAGATTTTTTTGAACTTAGGAGCAAGATTCAAGCAACGTGAATTTGATATCAATCTTAAAATTCAAGTTTTGAAAATTCAAGGAGATATCGTGGCAAAATTCAAACCCAATCCAACATCTAGAATTTGGTATGCCTTCAAAAAGATGCCCACATTGGATATGGCAATCGAGCCTGTTTTCAGCTCCAGAATTATGAATTACAACTTGGTCACTAACATTATCACCAACAAGTTCAAGGATGCTATCAAGAACTCCATCGTACTACCATTCATGGATGATTTTGTCTTGTATAAGACTGTCGATGAGATATTCAGAGGAGGGGTGTGGAACAAAGCTAACAGGTCAACCTCTTTGTCTCAATCGGCAATGAGTTCCATTGGTTCCCGTGATGATATAAGCTCGATACCACCTCCAATACCGACAAGAGAAACGCCATTGGAAGAGGCATTGCTACAAGCATTTGACAACAAGTCTGTACTCTCAGAGAACAAAGAGCAACCCATTGAGGTCACTTATGCTGATGAATCTCCTACTCAACCCCCTGGACTACCCTCTGCTGTTGACAGTGCATTAACAACTGAATCAATCGGTACCATTAGCTCTACAGAGTCTACTAGCAGATTCAAAAGTAAGGCGACACAGCTTTCAAAAAGGGCGTCATCTCTTCTTGAAAAAAGATTGAACTCATCAAGTGATTCAATTCCAGCTTTCAAAGATGATTTCGCTCAGACAACCTCTAAAAGTTCTTCCACATCGGTGAGCCATGATAGTGATATTCACGAAAAGACTGCAGGTTCAGGAGCATCGAGCAAGTTGAAAGGGCTCAAAGGATGGTATTCCAGCTCTAAACAGAAGCTGACTGACCATAAAGAGGAAATTTTGCAAGTGGTCGCAAGCCCTAGTCAAACGAAGGAGAATACATACAATCCTCCAGAAATGATTTCTAGTAGAAGAGTAGTGCGCAAATCACAGCCCGTTGCCACTACAAACAACCTGAGCCCACCAACACACAAGCATCAGAGACAGCCATCGCTCGATAACTTTACAAAAGGAAGCGAGTCAACTGCATTGGCCTTAAACCCTGATAGTGCGAGCGCTGATCCAGTTACCCCAACTAGTCCAACCATGTTCATCAATGACCGATTTAGAGCTGTTTCTATGGGAAGTGCCATATCGCATAACTCCACCTCAACTAGATATCCTGTCACTACCAGCGTTAAGACACCAGTTGATACGCGGGAGTTGAATCATGATGAAGTGAGAGCTGCGCTAGAAGGTCCAATAGAATCATCAGCTAGCTCTGATCGTACCACCATCGATCCAGAGTCGATGAGAGAGAAAGATCAAAAAGTGGTATACGGTGGACCTCTCATTCCTGATTCTGTTGACTCTGCTACAACAGGACCACCAGTACAATCTTTAGGACCACCAGTATCACCTTCAGGACCACCAGTACTACCTCCGAGATCCGACTCAATAGAGTTATTATCGGTGGCAGCAGTGCCAGTTGATCATGATGCATCTGACTTGAAAGAAGAATCAATCGTTTTGAAGCCTTCTCCAGTGCATCCAGTCTACGCTCCCGATGTTGAAAGGAGAACAGCACCTCCTTTACCTGAACGCTAAACACAAACTTGTCAGCAGACTGCCTTATTTTATTTTGATCAGTACGAATCAAAGTTAAAGAAAATTTATATATACTACTACATATATCGACACCTAATATAATGAGGCTCTCAGTCCTACATCTACGCGATTACTACAAGAAAAAAGCATGATGACGCTCATGATAAATTTTGAATTAATTTGTATTTTTTTTTAGGTACATAATGTAAACTTTCTTCATCTTAGTTTCAATTTGAATTTAGGCATGGATTGTGACTTTGCTGGCTCATCGCTATGTCCATTTTTCTTAATGATGGTATCAGAAACATCACTAGCAACAGACGGTGCACTTTCTACTTGTTTGACATCAATAAACTTCTTCCATTTTGAGGAGTCAATTTTCAAAGTAACATTGTATTGTTTGGTCGACGGTGAGAGGTTGGATAAATGCAAAGCGTCTTCAATATCCGGTTCTGATTTCACAGACATTGTGGGCTTCTCAGTGAATTCAGAGTCCGACACAACAACTTTTTTGTTGAACAGGTAGAGCTTCACGTAACGTAATGGCATACCAGTAACTTTTCTGACAATCTCAGAGTCTACCTTTCTGCTAACAAAATCAACCACTTCTGCCTTCACTGGTTTCTTTGTATACTTGAAAGAAACTTCAAACTTCTTCTTTGGAGCCTTGTTGGATTTTGAGGTAGAAACTGATTTCGGCAGAGTAAGAGTTTGTGCCAAAGAAGGTGCTGTAGTCACTGCTGTAGGTGGCAACTCATCAAGAGTACCAACAGATGCAGTCGCTTTCGATGGCTTGCTTTCTTTCGTTGTGTCAAATGCTTTGATTTTCAAAATTGATTTTGCAGGTGTTGGAGGAGGGATTACGATAGTCTCAGTTGCTTTCAGTTTCAAAGTTGGAAATTGTATTCTCAATCTACTCTGTCTTCTTAAGGAAACAACGAGCGAACCTTCGATTGGATCAATCAGTTTCTTCGTGACTTTTGCAGTGACCTTTTTATCAGATGGCAGCTTGGTCATAACTTCAAACGAATCGATTGCCTCATATAAAATATGAACCACATCAAAAAGATTTCTCTTAGTATTGATTGAGAGCAAACTTGAGTGTAGCGCGTCCCATAACTCTCTACGCAACCCTTTACCGATGCTATAGTCACGTCTTAGCACCTCTATAGCACCTTTGATGGTACTCCGGGCAATCTGATCTCTTCTGGATTGCATATCACCACTTGAAGAATCATCCTCAACGATAACCATGGTATTACCAATCATAGCGTTGGAACCCTCTTTATGATTGGCACCATTTGAACCATCTGGGCCTACTGATTCTCCGTTCATAGATTGCGAGCTTACAGAGAACTCATCGTCATCCAACTTTGATGGAGTACCTTCAATAGCGGCAATACCAATGGCCTTCATGAATAATTTCACAAGTTCTTTTTTGATATATTGAGATTGGTCCACTTTCAAAATGGTGAAAAATAGCGATAAAGCATTTGCATTTTTCAAGCCTCCTAGTGTCAACCAGCCCTCAAATGCAGCTAAACGAACACCAGTATGATAAATTGGCTTAGTGTATCCTATCAACTCCATGAAGCTTAGGTTGATTAAGCCTAAACTGGCCAGTCTAATTTTCTCTCTCAAAACAGTGACGGTGACCAGGTTCTGGTAAGAAGGGGACCAATCGTCCATTTTCAAGCATCTATTGATTTCTATAATGGCATCGTATATGAATTTCTGATTCACATCGCTCACTGGAACTTTTTTGTCAAAAACTGACATGGTATGGTCCTCGATAAATTTGTTGGCATTGACTATCAAGTTTGACAAAGAAGTCAAGAGTGTGGATACATAGTAACAATCGTTGAACTCGTTAGCCATGTTATCATTGTACTTTAAAATATTCAATATTATTCTCTTTAGCTCTATTGGAGTGTCACCTGTTTTGTTGGTGATGGTTGATAATGCTAGTGGTATTGCTTTCAGCACAAAGAAGCTACTGAAATCAGAGAAGTCGTTTGGCAATGGTAAGTATTCAACTGGATCAAACTCTGAGAAGTTTTTTTTGATATCTCCATTGTAACAGTACAAAGATTTGAATGCTTTCAATAAATATTTCATACCCAAATGATCATTATCCTCTTTTGACATTAAAGCAAGCCCCTTGGCTGCCTCAATTCGAATTCCATAAAAATACCTTTTGTCCATCAATGTCCTCAATAGAATGGTGGAATAATGTAATGGTGGTCTTAGAGTGTTTGAGAAAAACTTAACACTTTCCAATTGTGCCTCAACATCTCTATCTTGGCGTAATTGGGATTCAAACATGTGATCCTTTTGATTGATGTGGATCTTACAGATCCATTCGAAATCAGCATCAACTCTAATCCATTCAAAAGCATCGCTGTTTTGGTCTTGCTGTAGCCCATTGTTCAAAGTATCGGCGTTTGTTTCTTCCACTTTTAGATCCCAATTTTCAATTTCTGCGGAGGAAAGTAAAACATCACCAAGTTTTTTAACCTTAACTTCGTCATCTTTCTTTTTCCTTTCCCTTTCTTTTTCTTTCTCTTTTTCGTCATTTTCATCCTCCTTTTTTCTTTTTGCTCTTCTATACTTTGTGTTGTACTGTATATCCAATTTAGTGTATGCTTCTTTGATGTTAACAATATGTTCATACGGCGTTCCATCTGCCTCATGGATTCTGATTGTGATTGGTCCAGTGAAAATGTTTTGTGTTTCAAATGTATCTTCCTCCATCAAGAACATGTTTGCCTCGTCGACGAAGTTATCTCGTTGATTGATTTTCCGAATATTATCTTTCATAGTATTCATTTCAACACCATCGTTCTCAAAGTCGTTTGGCCTGGACGATTTCTGAACTTGCTTGATACTCATTTCAATGAACATTCTCTTTTTATTGAACTTCTGAGTCACTCTAAATATAGGAACACCGCTATTGAAAACCCAATTCTGGAAAAAGCTCTCTAGCTTATTATGAGCCACTTTTTCACACACATGTTGAAAGTGAGCAGTTGATAAACAGTTACCGTTGTACAAATCATTTGACATTGCTTGCAAAAAGATCTTCGGAATCACACGTGAGAGTCCAAAAGATTTGTCAGTCTTTGTCATTCTTCTATCCAAGATGAATAAGACCAATGGTGCTTTTAACTTGATAAACTCAAAGTCTTGATCTGTATCTATAGGAAATCTAAAAAGTTGATTTGCCAACGGACGTCGTCCAACATCTAGTTCGCATAATGTATCGGTTCTTTGTTTGATCGTAAATTTATAATTATTGTTTCCAAATAGTTTTTTCATAAACTGTGCAGCCATGTAATGAGACAAGCCAATGGTACACCACAGATCATTCAAAGTTTTGGGCAATACATTGATACCAGAATACTGCTCACTTAATGCGATAGATAGTTTCTCCGTTGTTTCCAATATGGGCTCAATCAAATCAGGACCATATAGCAGTCTTTCACTCGCAACGGTCAAGCCCGCAAAACCAAGTGTATCACAAGGCATATCTTCAACGAAAACGATTGTATAACTAGTGAAGGGGAATGAACCAAACTCTTTCGAATAGAAATCAAGTGCCTTATAAAGGAAAATCGTGGTGTTCAAAACTTCGTCCCTTTTACCAGGTAAATAGTAAAACATTGTTGGCACTTTATTTGAATTTGAGTCGTTTGCAAGAGCTAGTTGGTCGTTCATACCTCCATCAACGCCTTCGGAGAAAAAAGTAGAAGGAACCAGATCGTCACTACCTGGTTTGACATCCATCATCGGACACTTCTCAAAGGCTCCTATTGCAAAACCCAAATGATGGGGAGAAACAGGGTTATAAAACTGGAAATTAACAACTTTCTTACCAATGTCAATTGGATGCAATGATTCCTTTGAGCCAACTAGATCAGGAACAGCCACAACAATTGGAATCGTTTCATCAACCTCTTCATCAAATTCATTATCCTGACCTTGTTGCTGATCCCCCTGCCTTTGATCGTTAGCATCATCTTCATCCATTTCTTCTAGTTCAATCTTTCTTAATGCTTTTTCAGCCGCTTTGGTACCGATGATTTTAGTCTCTCCTATATCACCAATCGTCTTCGGCACAACAATGTTTATATCCCAAGCAGGCTTCTCTTGAAAATTGTCAATACATGGCACCCACGAACTGGCACTACATCCTAAATCACTATTGGATGTATAACAAAACCATCTATCCTTTGGAATGTCGGTCTGATTACCACCGTGAAAGAGAATACCATTTTTCGAATTCTTCAGCAAATATGTGATTTTGATGTTCAATGGGGTGAAAACTTTGTCTGAGTTCATTAATGTGTTAGTTGTGATGGGAGTACCTCCATATGATCTTGCAGTAGCAGCCGCTGCAGGGGAATATGTCTGCTTTGAACTTGGATCTTGTAGTCTCAATTTGATACTATCGGGAATAAAAATCACAAGCTCTGAAGTACTCAATCTAACTGATGATTCTGGATCATCAGGATTGTTCTGGTCTGTATATAAGGGATAAAATTTGCCTCTATACAAGTGATGTTGTTCAATTGAGATATTTGGGGAGTTGGCTTCAAAGAATGGATCATATTTGTAGTTTGCCAGAACGGGATTTTCCAAATCATTCATGTATTCATCATTCTGAAAGAAATCGTTGTAACTAAAATTGGATTTTCTTCCATTGATAGTGATACTTTTGATCTGTATTCCTCTACAATCAAGCTTGATTTGTTTCAAACTTGGTTCGAGCGGCAATACCGTTAACTCTGTTTCTCCTGCGACAGACTGCTCCGATAAATCAACGTCTAGCGTGACCTTCTGATATCCAACCTTGAAATTCTGTGACGGGATATTATGTGAATCGTATTTATGATGGTGATAATGGCTTTTGCTCGGCGTTGGATATGACTTTGGAGTGGCTCGAGAATTCGCCGAAGGATGGTCGTAGGCAATCGACATGATGTGAAGACGTTGCCAAAGTCCCTGATAGAAATTTGGATACTCAAGCAGAGGTTTGCTGAGTCTAATATACAAAAATAGGGGATGCTCTGATGCTGAATATGCTTATTTGAAGCAACCACCATCTTCAATCAACACTATGTTTATACTTGATAACTGTCTAAATGCTCCTCGACAAAAATGCGACCCGACGATGCTGCGACGATCGACGCGTCGAGTTTGAAAAGTTGATGATTCCATTTTCGGCGAGCAAGTTGATGTTGTTCTGGTGACAGTTGGTCTCCCTTCATGTTGTTGGTGACCTGTTTGTCTATTTACAAAGAGGCTCTCGAATGCTATCACGTAGAGATAGATACTAGAGGCATCAATTCATTTGTGTCAAAATCAAAAAACTGACTTTCCCAATTCGGAGCAGACTTTCTCTAGAGCCTTTCATAACTCGGAGTAGAACCAGATAAACTCCAAGATCACCCTCCGATTCTCACCTCTAAAAATACATAAGCCAGATCATATACCAGCCGGATACCTAAAACATTAATTAATTTCAACTTGGAAAAAGGTTACGTTCAATTTCAATTCACAAATATACAACTTGAACGATGACAGAGCATCCAACGACAGGGAGTGGCAACGACATGTTGCTCAGATTAATCGACTCACCACAATTTGATCTTTTCATGTGTCTAAATTACCTTCAAAAGTATGCTGATAACATTGGAATTCATTATTATATCTGCAAACGTGTTTCCAGATATCCCATTTCGGAACTTAGATTCTTCATACCACAGTTTTTGCAGCTATTGATCACGGTTGAGACGGAATCCATGGCTCTTGAAGAACTGATCAAAAGGTTATGCAACCAAGATGTTCATTTTTCACTGATTGCGTTCTGGCATCTGCAGGCTCTTTTACAGGAGCTGAGTAAAGAACCAGAAAGTGTCGGGTTTCAAACTTGTAAGAGAATGTTGAACGACCTGCAATTCCAGCTTTTTAACATATCAAATAGTCAATACACCACAACGTCTTCATCAAGTGCAAGCTCAGGAGTTATATCAAAACATGATTCAAATAGTAAGGAGTTCAGGGAGAACGTTGCACCATCCATCATATTGGCCACTTCATTGATTGCCGGAATTGGTATGCCAAAGGCTACGAGATATGTGGAACCAATTGTAAGAGTTCAAGGTAGACAATTGAAATCTTTAGTTTTTGAAGTTGTGAAGGATATTAAGAAAAATTTAACTGAAAACATAACTAAGAAAAACACCATCAATAACGCTTTAATGGGGAGATCCAAAGAAGAATTCGAGGAGCTGAAAAGGTCAAAATCTGCAACAAAACAAAAAAGAGCTGTGTCAACCTCATCAATCTCGTCCCTGCCACCGGGAACAGCATCCAAACTAAGGAACAATCAACTAGATTTTGAGATGATTGATACATATGCAGATATGAACATGCCTAATTTGAGTAGACAATCTTTGAAGCTAAAAAGTAGCAAATCATTGTTACAATTGAAGTCAAATAGCGAAACATTTTCTACTCAACATGCTACGAGCTTGAATTCAAGTCCAGTTCTTCCTCAGGAAAGGAAGTTGGAACACATGACAAATTCAATGCCTAACCTACATCTAACCCCATCTCTATCTTCATCAACAGATCTCATCCCATATTCGTCGGACGGATCATACGCATCCTCAATAAGAAACTCATTTGACAACCGTGATAGTAGCGAAGTGGAAAGTTTATATGGAGGAGATGGTTCAGATTCACCATCGGCCGGTTCGCCAACATCCAAATCTTCAAATTCAACAGTTCCATTGACAATTCCTCAACGTGTGAAGCTTTTGAAGTCCAATTACTTCAAATTTGAAACTCAGTTCATGATTGCTCTACAAAATATATCCATCAGACTTTCCAAAGTTCCGAAGGAGGCTAGATTGTCAACTTTGAAGGCTGAACTGTCGATGTTAAACAAAGACTTACCATGTGAGGTTGACATTCCAGCATTACTACCAAAGAACAAGAAGGGTAAATTACACAAAGTTTGTAGAATTGCTGTCAATGAAGCTGCTGTCTTGAATTCTGCTGAAAGAGTTCCTTATTTGTTGTTGATTGAATATCTTGTTGATGAAATTGATTTTGATCCGACCACAACCGGCAACAAACAGGTGTTGAACAAATTAGAAGACAACAAAGGTGGCAATACTGACAGTTTCAGATTGACAGACAAAAAGTACAGGTTTGATTTGGCCTTCCCCCATCATGCACAATCACCATCATCGTCGGTTGCATCATTTGATAATCCCTTGTTGAGACCGTCCCCACAGGCTTCCAATTCTATACTCTATACTCCCGAAAGATCAGATTCTAGAGAGAGCCATTTGAGCACTACCACATACCCTCTAGTCACTGAGGAATCTGATTTGGGTGATGTATCTGTTGTTAAAATGACCAACTCCATTGAAAAGCAGACATATATGGCACAGAAGTTTGTGAAATCTCAAGGAACAATTCCAAAATTGACTGCTCAACCATCATCACCATCTTTAACGGTATACACATCTGCAACTGCGGTGGACACAGCAAACTCCAAAAACATTGAAGAGAACGTTCGCAACATTGAGCTGACTTTCAAATCCCACTATAACAATGATAGTTTAGAGAATGATAACGATCTGGCTAACCAGATGCGTATTGCTGCTGTCATGTTAACCCAGCTAGATTCTCCAGCATCAACAATGCCAGTTACACAAGCTGCTCAGATCAAGGCACGTATCATTGACTCCATGAAATCGATGCAAAATGGATTTGGCGTTGAGGATCTAGAGGACATCAGAGGTGAAGCTGGTGAACGTAAACTATCTAACGATTTGAAAGTTGCAGGACTTAGCTATTTAGGTGAAGATTGGAATACTAAAAGAGAACGTATCAGAAAGGAATCCAAATACGGTCATCTGGATAATTGGGAGTTATGTTCGGTGATTGCTAAAACTGGTGATGATTTAACTCAAGAAGCGTTTGCTTGTCAGTTGATTCAAGCTATGGCCAATATTTGGTATAAAGACGATGTTAGAGTTTGGGTAAAACGGATGCGTATTCTTGTCACTTCTTCCAATACAGGTTTGGTGGAAACTATAACAAATGCATTATCTGTTCACTCTATCAAGAAATCACTTACACATCATATGACAATGAACAACGAGAATCCAGGAGGAGAAATTGCAACTTTGAAAAATCATTTTGTTCGTCTATTTGGTGAAGAAAACAGTCCAAGATATAAAATGGCTCAAGATAACTTCTGTATCTCCTTAGCTGCTTACTCCGTCATTTGTTACGTTTTGCAAATCAAGGACAGACATAATGGTAACATCATGTTAGACTCTGAAGGTCATATTGTTCATATTGATTTCGGATTTCTGTTATCAAATTCACCTGGTTCTGTTGGATTTGAAGCTGCTCCTTTCAAGATGACCACAGAATACGTTGATTTACTTGGAGGCATAAATTCCTTCTATTTCAACAAATTTAAACAGTTGATGAAAGATGCATTCAAGTCATTACGTAGAAACTCAGATTCATTGGTTAATATGGTGGAGTTGATGCAAAGGGATTCCCAGTTACCTTGCTTTAAAGCTGGAGAAAATACCAGTGTTCAAATGAAACAAAGATTACAGTTGCATTTAAGCGAGGAAGACTTGGATTTGTTTATTGAGAACGTTTTGCTAAATAAGAGTGTTGGAAGCATCTATACCAGACTTTACGATCAGTTCCAATTGTTGACACAGGGAATATATATATAGAGAGGTTTTTGAATCCTCACACAATTTCTTCCACTTCAATACCATCTAATTTTTCTGACTGGTTGTCTTTCTGTATATATAGTTTCAAAATAGATTTTTTGATTGATTCATTTGAAAGTAATCGGATTACGGTAAATTAAACGAGAATTAGAATGACCATTAAGTATATGACGTAAAAATGCGAAAATGCAAAAGAATGTAAAGCAAAAGAATGAAAAGCTAAAAAAAAAAAAGAAAATAAGAAGAGAACAGATATAAAACTATAACTTCATTGAGAAAAACTTACCGTTTGGATTATGTATCTTACTAACCCCTGTTCTTACTCTAACCTGGTACTCTTCCTCCCCGACATCCTCAGCAGTAGTGTTACCATAGTAGCTGTCTTCATAACCTGCACCGCCAACACCAGCACCACTTTCAGAGCCAAATACACCATTGATTCCACGCATTCCACTGTCTTCCGACAATTGCTGTTTCAATTCATTACTGAACATGCTGTTATGACCTCTAGTATTACGATGATGATGATGTTGGTGAGGATTATGTCTTAAATCTTCAGTACCAGTTAACATTTGGCTAGTTTGGGATTGATGAGTTTGAGTTTGAGAAAGGACGCTATTCGAACCCCTACTGATTGAATTTTCCAGTGGTAATACCAAGTATATGAATGACTCAAGTGACCATTCATACCATACTCTTCCTTGATTTGTTTCTCTTTTTATAAAGATGCTGATTTCCTGATCATCTGTTAGATGCATTGGTTGATCGATGGGTAAGAAGCAAGGTAGCCAGGAAACAAGATTGTAAGGAGTAGGACCGGATCCTGTTGGTTTGTTAGAAATCGTGATTCCGTTATAAAGTTCTGCTGAAAAGTATCCTATTAGGCCATGTATTGTACCTTTACGATGACACTTCAATACCGTTTGTAGTTGTCTTTTATTGTGATTGTTTAATGTGAAGCCGTTGTATTGATTTTTTTGTTGCTCTGAGCTATGTTGATTCAATTTTTTCAATTTAGAAGGATGTTTGAAAGTCCATAGCTTGGCATATTTTGAGGAGAGAGTGTCGAATTGATCGCACATAGGGATGTACATTTGATGGAATTTGGTAGAATCTCTACTATTGCATAGTTTCTTATAAATTGAAGGTGAGAAAGCTGGTGCTACGAATGATGAATACTCTTTAGGAATGAAAATACAGTTTTGACCATCACAGTATTTCTCGATTGAATCCAAACATTCAGGAGATAGTTCATTACAACCAAAACTACCTAACAATTCACTAATGACTAAATTGAAACCATTGGAATCAGAAGAATGAGGTTGCCAGAATCTAACATCATCGTTAATGATATCAACTTTATTATTCCAATAATCTTTATTTCTTTGAGTTAAATAAACCATAACATTTGGATTTTTCTCAATTGCTGTGATTTTCACTTTATCTAAATCCAAATTCAGAAATTTCAATGCAGAAAACAGTTTTTCAACTAATGGACCTCTACCTGGTCCAACAATCATGATTTTCAGAGTATCCAAAGAGGTTACGTTGGGGTTATATCCAACGCTTTTTTTATCAGGTAAACTTAGAGCAGAGGTGTTGAAAGCAGCGTTGCCATAGGTGGATGCACTTTTAACGTGTTGAAATCTAGGGAGTTTAATTAAATCCATTAGGGAAGAAACCATGGCACGTTCATAACATTCATATTTCACACTGTCTTGTTCAAATACTTTGTAAGTTAGATTGTCCAAGTTGTTTAGTAGAGGTTGTAATGGAGTTTGTAACGATTCAGGTGAGTTAATTTGTGATTGACTCAGATTTGAAGCTAATAAGTTATTCAAAGTGAAGTTTTCAATGGGTAATAGTTGATTGTTTGCTTCACTTGATGATATCAGGTATCTCAAATAATCCAAGTATGCTAAGTCACCCAAGTATACATTTTTACCATCCACCATTATATTTGAAGCTCTAGTGTCTTGTTTTATATCTTGTCCGTTTTCATCACTTATGGTTGGTAATTGTTGTTTGGAAGTGTCTGATAAATTTGTTTGTCTTAACTTAGTAATCAGCTCATTATCTTTATCAACACCATGTAGTAATAAGACAGGAGGATCCAACGCATTTTTTTGAATGAATTTCCAAATGATCAATTGATTGAATTTATTCAACACTGGATAGTTTTTGGAATTAGGAACAAATCTTGAACTTGAAACCAAGTAAAACTTAACAGGTTCTGATAACCATCTATTAACGACACTTTGAGGAATGTTGTGTTTTGGGGAGCCTAGAGAAACTGATAGGTTTTCATTGTAATCGCATTGTACTCTGATAGTATTCCACATATCCCATGTTGATAATGTATCTATAACAGGTATGTCTTCTCCAGTAACATTATTTATTTGCATATCTTCACATATCGGTAAACTAATTGATAATTTCATCGTTGGAAATTGAGTTAGTACTGAATTGATATTATTTGTGAAAACAGAAAGATGATTCAAATCTTTAGGTGGAGCTATTAATAACGTATCGATACCAACAAAATTCGCATATGATATCTCATTCATTATAACTTGTAATGAAAATCCATTTATAAGTTGATCAGTTGTATCAAGTTCAATCCATGATGATAAAAGACAGATCGTTCGTCTTGTATGTTGACCAGTTAGAATATTAACTTCATTAAATTTAGGAAATGGAACATTTAAATCATTAAGATCAATCATATTATTGTCTTCTTTTGTAGTGTATAGTTGTTGTCTTTTATAATTTTCTTTAAATTCATGGAAATATTGCTTACAGTTTTCTCTATATCTTGCATTAGTCACTGGGAGTAAGACATAATCATAACCTATATTTGTTAAACTCTCAACTAATGCGAGATCTGATTTCACTAATGCGGATGTTAAAGGAAGGGGTCTGATACCAATTTTGACATTTGGAGTTCGTATCGTAGAGAATGGATCGAATTCTTGTTTTTTCTGTTTAGAGATCGATGTTGAATTGACATTGACATTGACATTGGCATTGGCATTGGCATTGAATGATTTAAAATCGGTACTTTCTCGATTTTTATTCATTCTTTGATCCAAATTAATACTTGTTGGTCTAAGACTATTCATCTGGCCTTTTATAAGTATACTTTACAATGAGAACGAAGAAAGAAGGATATAATCAATGTTAATGAATAGTGATGATGATATATGGTAGCAATGATTATTAAATTTTTAGAGATAGACAGAGAAACAGATTGAAGAACTTCAAGATCAAACCATTTGTAATTCGTTTCAAAATTATAACTAATACCAGTATCAGTATCAACAAAACAGTAATAGCAACAAAGACTAACTAACCGAATCAATTAACTTTACTGTAGAAAGGACTTGTTAAGCCATTCAAATAGATTCGTGGATCAACCTGAAACAGGGTACGCTAGAATGCTCGAAACATGCATGCTGCGCGTGCCTATTTAGTATTTACTAATCCTCGCTGGCAGGTTGGCGTTTAAGTTTTACACGGACAAGACGCGTTTGACTGATTGATATATTGATAGTGGTGAGTCTGTCATTAGTTAGTATATCATTACAATAGTAGTTAGCATGGTTGGAATAAATGAAAGTGATGTATATATATATCATGTCAAATAAAGTATCTGACACAACGTTGAAATTTGCTTAATAATATATGTGTTACTGCTAATAATAATAATGTAACAGACACATGTTGATTTATAGATCATATGAACATAAAATAGACACTAGCAGCTACGCAGAACAAGAGAATAAAAATACAGCTGTGCGGCTCTTCAGCAAAAGTAAACTAAAATTATATTAAATCGCCGCAGAGCCATATAAGAAGCCACAAAGCCGCAGTTTCTTAATATATTGTGTCACGTGAGCAATCTACTCATTTTGAGTCTCACACTCTCTTTCTAGAAAATTGAGTTCAAATTTAACGTGTTTCGTCTCGGTCTGTGTCGTTACTCGTATTATTCAACAGTGTTATTAGTTGTTGTAGTGTGAGGCCTTGGTAAGTACTTTACTATACTTGACTAAACAACATCAATTATCTACATTCACACCAATTGTAGACTTTCCATTCCACTCTACACTATCTGCGTGCTCACTGAACACTGAATCCAATCAACAAATACTATCTATTATTATTATCATCTATTTTTATATTTATTCTTTGAAAACTTCACGCTCAATAATCTAAATGTCCTATCAACAAAGACCAAGAGAACTAACGCCACAGGAAAGAGAAAAAATCTTTTCTTTCAGAGACAAATATTATTATTCTCCACGTTACTCGGATGATCAATATGAATACAGACACGTTGCCTTACCTAGGGAATTACTCAAAATCATCCCAAGCGATTACTTTGCTGAAAATGGAACGTTCAAGATCCTTGCTGAAGACGAATGGAGAAGTCAGCTGGGAATTACACAAAGTTTAGGATGGGCACATTATGACTGTCATGCCCCTGAACCACATATCTTGTTATTCAGAAGGTCGAAACATTGAACGATTAAAATGATTTAATCAGTCAATCGTTCAATTCTTTCTTGTCTCTATATTATTATTTTTCGTTTTTATGACTTTTTCTTTTGTTTTGGCTAACTAGGCAGACAGATGGATCTAATTATTATGTGCATGCGATTTCAACAATGGCTATAATAAACCAAGTAACTTGGTTTACCTTTTCAAGCGAATGAAATGAATTACACTCAAATTATCTTTGTTGACTTTCTGATCTTCAATTGTTGCTTGCAGATACTTCTACATTCAATGTTGCTATGTCTGGCTTTCTGAGATTTCTTTTTCTTTTCTGAAGAATAATTATTTCCTCACTCACTCACCCACTTCCCACTTCCCCCTTTCCCCTTTCCCCTTTCACCCTTTCACCCTTTCCCACTCTCAAATCAAGATACCCTTATCCATATAAATCTGTGATACCATTTCTATTTATCGTTATACTTGCATACATCTATTTCATTACTATAATTAAACCACACAACCAGTACTTTCACCCCATAAATTGTAAATCTCACTCAATGATCAACTTGTCAATACTCAACGCACACGCGACTGAAGACGCGTCGTCGACTCGAAACGACGTGTCTGACATGATGACATGCATGATCTTAAAGAGCCCTCTCTTTGTCTTGATCTAGTCCTTTGATATTTAACTCTATCATTCACACATAGAATCAAATTGGAATAGCAAATCAGCAGAATAGGAGCGGAAAGCAAGAAGATATATTTATGTCTGATCCTACCCATCAACTTTCACAAGTTTTAGATACACTCCTACAACAAGAGTATGAAGGTTTCGCCCAAGATGCAAATTCATTGAACGCCCTTTTGAATAATGTATTACCTGCATATTTCAAAAAAACTTTAAACGAAGCTGAAAAATCAAACTTGTTGAAGATTTTTCAATGTATACGACTTTTAACTGGTCGATCACCATCTTTAGTCATTGAATCAGATAGATATAAACGAATATTACAATGCATCAAATATTTCTATGATTCAAGATATCATGATAAAGTTCTATCAGATACTGCCAACTTCACCTTGATTCAAATATTGACGGGATGTTTTGGAGGTAAATTGAGAAATAATAAGTACATATTTGAAATTAGAGATGATTTACTCGATACATTGGATGAAAATTTGAAGTTTATATTAGAAAGCATAACGAATTCATCAGGTACAGGAAGTTTCAAATCGATTGACTTGAGATCAGTTACAGAGACCAACGATTCCAAATTTTCTAAACTGAGTATCTCTATAAGGATTATGGAGGTGTTATTGGAGACATCTTTAGCTGATTTATTCATGTTACAATATCAAGGGACTTTTTTAGTTGAGAATTTGCTTAATCGTATATGGTTCTGTATGGATAACTATGTTATAAATTTCAAGCTTCAAGAAAATAGCCAGATTGACAATGATGATGAAGATAACAAAGGAGAAGAAAATGAAGATGAGGAGATGATGAATTCTGATCTATATGATGAGACTGGTAGTAATGAAAATATACTTTCTCAAACTTCAATTAAACATATTTCAAGAAAGTTTGACGAACTTTACTCTATTCTTCTCGTCTCTATTTGTAATAATTGTTTCAAAAGTGATTATCCACAGGTAAACCATATAGAATCCGTTCTTTTGAGATGCAGACAATTACTTAATTGGTCTTTATTGAATAAGTTCCCATTGGTACAACTTTCTCTTGCGGAAACATTGATGAAGATGTTCATCCTTTGCAAAAACATCGATAATTTAAGCTACTTTTGGAATAAAAGTGGGATATCCTCAGATAAATTGGCTCTTTCAATGGAATTGATCAATAAAGTTATGTACAAAGATTTAAATATCGTGTTGAGCTTGTTATTGGTGATTGACTTCAATATGACATACGATAAATCTAAGCCCCTCGATGAACAGAATTCAATCAGTTACAGACAGAGTCTCATCACGTCATTATCCCCATTCACTAATAAGAGACTCGAACCACTACGAAGAAGATTACTATTTGCTGCATGTGAGTCTGACGAATACCCTGATATAGATACCATTCTAACTTTGACAGATCAAGAGAACTTGATTTATCTTGTTGACAAATCTGATAGATACGAGTTATTGAAAGCAAAATTTTCTTCATTTATTGATGATATCAACAACGACAACAACAATTGCGCTAGTAATACTGGTCTCCCCATTACTACAAGTCAATTAGTGATTGATTTGACAATAGACCTAACTGTTGAAAAAGAGAAGCCTGTTCAATTGAGAACAAATGCGAAGCTATTCACATGGATACGAAATCTAAGTAAGTTGGTGAAAGAAAAAGACACAATCAATCCAATTGTGACCTCATCCGTTGGGAAACTGTATATTATAAAATCCTTAGGAAACTTTGCTTGCCTATTGGCTGGCGATTACGATTTTGAAGCCAAGATGTGTAAGAGGTGTGAGTATGGTCCCGATGAGCATACTTATTTGGTAAACACTGTTTCCAAAGAACGAGATCCCATATCAAAATATCCAGAGATGGAAACCGCTTTCGAGATATTACTGACTTTCATATCAGATCCCAATATAATGGATAACTGCTTCAATAATATAGCATGTTTAATCTCACTTAAAAAAATATTCTGCTCATATAGACCACCACCATTGTCTAAATCTCCCAAGCTTTGGAAATTCATTCAAGCTTGTTTTACAAGTACTGTTAGAGAAATTCGTCTTCTTTCGACTAAAGTGATTCCTTTGCTGTTGCTAGCACCCGATGATGAACAATTTGAAGAGGACTTTCACACGGTACTTGAGTTCGTCTGTTCATTCAAAACAACAGAAAAGAGTGACAGCTATGTCTTTGAAGGGATCATCACTTCATGGGGTGAAATGGCTATGGTGACAGGTCTGGAAGATCGGCTATATGTGATGCTAAATGCACTGATTCAATTCTTGGGTGAGAGTGATGAGTTTAGGTCCAATCTAGCATTACACGAATTGAAAATCGTGGCTTTTGCCAGAGGAATAACACCATGGATGCTTATTGAACCTTTTATTCCCTTGATTAGTTATGATGTAATCAAAAGAAGAAAACGTCATCCTTGGCTTCTGGCGAAATTTTGTGATTTGATAAAGATGCCATTGCAGCATTTTCTCATACGAACACAAGAATTCACCATTCCACGGTTTGTTGGTTTCATGACAGAAGACCATATAGGGTTTATTACGGATAATATTGGTGAAGATAGAACCGTTACAATTGATAAACATATGGCTAAAATATTAGCGGTGCTGTTGACTGCTGATGATAAGATTGATGCCAATAAAATTATGAAGATAATCGCCATTTCAAATCCTAGATACAAGGGTATGAAATTGGAGACTATTATAAGGGATGTATCTTTGCTGAGTCTTGTTTGGGAACTTGCAATCTTGAATAACTCTGAACAGATGAAAAAAAGAATTATTGAAGCCTTCACTTATGCATGTGGTACACGTCAACTTGATAACTCTTGGATGAAGAGAAAGCAAAGTTTCATCAAGAAGGAAATGGACCTGATGATTCTAGGTTTAGCACAAGCGTTCTCAGGTATAACGCATGACCATAGAGGTAGTAAACCTTACCTAGTTAAGGTCAACGCTATTAGGGGTATAAGATGCATTATTGAAATGTCCAATAGTTTTGAATCTTGCTTGTCGCAAATTATGACGTGTTTGCAAATAGCTTTAGAATCAGAAGAATTACAAAAGGAAGGACTGGAATGTTTACATGTACTTGTTTCAAATTTAAATTATTCCCCGTTATCAATTATTGTTGATCTATTGATCTCATATCTGATTCAAAAATACAAATCGTTCAATACTAAATGTAAATCTTTAACAAATGATATTTTAGTCACAATTTTCCAAGCTGATCCAAAAATTGTCAAAGAACATCCATCGTACGTATATTCTCTATCATTAATAAGTGATTTCGAGAATATTACTAATAAATACGATATAAAAAACCATAACATCTTACTCGAGTTTGACAGAAGACTTAAGGATGAGAACAAATGGGTTATTCTACAAGTTTTAGATGATTTCCACTATTTTTTGAAAACGCATCAGATCGATTTCCAAAGAGCCTATATTCATGAGAAACGTTTGAAACCCATTTTTGCATCATTGCTATCCAACATCATGTCCACATCCAACAAATTTTCAATTAAGAGTTCTGATATTCCAAGGAAATGTGCAGATGTTCTATCATGTATGGGTGCCATTGATGTATCAAAGATTGAGTCCTTTTTCCACCAAGATCAGAAAAAGATTGTGTTAGTCTCAAATTTGGTCAACGATAAAGAAACTGCAGAATTTTCTTGTCACTTCTTGAACAACATTCTTGTTAAAGCGTTTGTTGCTTCAACTGATCCTCAAAAACAATTGTTTTTGGCTTACTCCATGCAAGAATATTTGAAAATGCTTGATTTGACTCCTGAAAACATTGTGAATTCAGACACTGCTGAATACATCATCTGGAGGCGATTGAGCAAGTTGTCACAGACAGTTTTGAAGCCATTATTGATCTCAAAGTATACAAAGAGTCACCATGGTCATCCTAGCTTGAAATACCCTTTGTACAAAAATACTAAGAAACACTCAATATGGCTTAAAGAATTTACAGGGGATTTGTTATCCCGATCAAGTGCAATGAAAAAACTTCCAAAAACTGCTAGATTACTATTCTCTAATTGTTCGATTGTCATTCAAGGTCAAGATTTGACTATTTCTGAGTTTTTGATCCCTTATGTTGCTTTGATGCTAGTTGTTTATGGTGATGATCAAATCAACTCTGATTTTGAAATTGAAATCAATACTGTATTGAACGAAGATCTCGAAGCTTTGTCTAATGACTCTGCAATTGAGAGTTTGAAATCATGCTACAGAACAGTTTTTTCCATAATTGATTATTTTAGAGAATGGGTATCAGAGAGGAAAAAAGATAAAAAATATGTTTCACCTACTCATTTACAAGAACGGAAACGAGTGGAAAGCTTTTTAAGTATGTTACCGACTGATCTGTTAGCAAAACGAACTGCCCAGTGTAATTCATATGAAAGAGCTATTTTCAACCTTGAACAAAGTTACCTGACTGATAAGATGAATAAAGATGAATTTTTCAGCACTATTAGGCATATGTACGCTGAGATTGATGATACTGATGCATTACAAGGTGTATTGAAGAAGTTTTCTACTGATTCCTTAAACGACAAGCTGCTTCAATTCCAATACAGTGATGATTGGAGAGTTACTCATGAGTCGTTGGGTGCATTGACCGAACTTGACTACGGAGATGATATAAATGGTCCAACAAAGAAATTAGATTCCATAACTTCGTTACTCAAATGCTTGGATGATCACTGTGAGTATGATCAAGTGTTACTCAAATTGAGGAATTTTGAGTCATCAATATTCTTGAATGAAGAACAAAATTTATATGAGTCTCAAGATAGTAAAGACTGGGTTTGTTCAGGATTACAGGCTGCAATTTTTACTGGCCAGATAGATGAACTGCAGAAGTGGGCTAGACATGCTGAACGTTACACATCAATATCTTCTCCTGGTTCGGAAATGTCCATCTATTATGAGTTTGCTAGAGCCTTGATAACCTTGAATGCCAATAAAATGGATCACTGCCTCACTCATATCTCAAACGCATCGAGTTACGTGGGTATGGCATTTTCCGTTTCGAAGGAGATATCACACACGAAGGTATCCAATTATATGACATTGTTACATTGCTTGTATGATTTTGAAACTTTATCAACTCTCAAAGATGAGAAAGTTGTTCGTCCACTTTTGAGCTTATTACAAACAAGAGCAAATAATACAACTAAGGATTTTAAAGTTAATTGGAAGATTCATTCCATGAGAAAGTCCATTGAGAAGCTCCATCCTTCTTCAGCTCTACAACTGCATCTTGGAGAAAGTATGGTTCAAAGCTCGAAGATTTTGAGAGAATCAGGTAAATTAGATTTAGCTACAAAGAATATCACTGGTGCTTTGATGATGACCGATGCAACCTCAAAACAAGATATCGATCTTGAATTATCTAAATTGCTTTGGGCTCAAGGTGATCACAGTCAGGCTCTTAAACTTTTGAAAAGTTTGATCGATGACCCTGCTACCAAAAAATCTCCTGATATTCAACTCACTTATACAGAATGGTTACAAGATTCAGCAAATGGAAGTTCCGATGAAGTCATCAAGGGTTACGAAGCTGCTTCAGCTCTAGATACATATAGTGGCAAACCTCAATACTACCTTGGTAGGTATTATAATAAAATGCTTGACGCTCAATCTGTCGAGACTTCTGGACTAAAAAAACCCGAGAAGGATTTCTATGGTAATTTGGAATTCAATGTTATCAAGGCATATACTAGATCTGCTGCTCTATCTAACAATTACCTCTTTGAAGTGTTACCCAAAGCTGTCACAATTTGGCTTGATTATAGCGCCAAGTATCGGAGTGCAAGCGAGCTTTCTGGCTATTCATATGAAATTATTTCATCCAAAAGACGTGATAATTACTCAAGCATTTTGAAGCTCATCAAGCTAGGTTTCTCCAAGAGTGAAATTCCAGTCCACAGATGGTATACAGTGTTGTCTCAATTGATATCAAGAATGGTTCATGGTGACCCCGAGACAGAGAGCCTCATTTTGAAGATCATTACAGATCTAGCAAGAAACTACCCTGAAGTTGTCTTATATTCAGTTTACTCTCAAGTTCAATCAAACTCTACTGATAGAGCAAAGAGAGGAAAAAAGATTTGCGAGGTTCTACAGTCGAGTACTGATGTTACATTGTCACAGCAGGTGTTTGCAGCCTTCCAGCTTTTGGAAGCATTGAATGGTGTTTGCCAAGTTGATATCAGACGTTCTCGCCATAACAGGCTACACTTATACAACGATCTCAAGTTCTCATATCCTGCTGATGTAGAATGTAGAGCGTTAGCTATTCCATTAACAGCCAATTTCCAGAAACTGCTGTCATCAGGGAACAGTGGTAGCCATAGGAAATCGAGTGCATTCCAGGTTGAAAAATTTGTCACCTTCAAGGCCTTTGATTCGAGAGTTAGTATACTATCATCGATGCAGAAACCCAGAAGATTGTATATAGTTGGGTCTGACTCCAAAAAATACAGTATTATGTGTAAGCCAAATGATGATTTGAGAAAAGATGCGAAGCTTATGGAGTTCACAACGGTTATGGATCGACTACTTAGAAATAACTCTGAAGCTGAAAAAAGAAACTTGTCAATTTTGTCGTATGCAGTTATACCTTTGAATGAAACAATGGGAGTTATCGAGATGGTTGATAATGTGAGAACAATAAGGGATATCATGTTGAATTATCTACAACGACAAGGTGTGGTGATGGATTTCAGCAGACTAAAAGATCTACTGGGTGACTCTTACTCAACAGAGAAAAAAATTGTCAACTACAAGAAGCTATTGAATGAGTATAAACCAGTGTTACAGATATGGTTTGAGGATCAATTTGCAAATCCTGTCACATGGTACCAATCCCGTAACAATTACACCAGGTCATGTGCAGTTATGTCCATTGTCGGCTATTTGGTTGGTATGGGGGATAGACATGGTGACAACATCATGCTTAATGAAAATACAGGACAGATTTTGCATGTTGATTTTGACTGTTTATTCGACAAGGGGAAAAAACTTGCAGTTCCTGAGCGAGTTCCTTTCAGATTGACACAAAATATGACTACTGCCATGGGTGTCAATGGATATGAAGGTAGCTATAGAAAGACATGTGAAGTTACAATGAAGTTAATCAGAGAGAATGAGAATATTTTAATGAATGTTTTAGAAACATTCTTATATGATCCCATCATGGATTGGAAAGTGAAGAAAAAGAGAAGAGGAGGTGAAGATTTAGATGCTGGATCTAGTGGAGGATTACAACCTCAAGCTGCAATGGAGACAATTCGTAGAAAGATCAAAGGTATCCTTGATAGGAAAGATTTGGATACTGGTGCGAAAGATAGCGGTGGATTAGCAGTTTCTGTTGGTGCTCAAGTGGATGCTGTTATTCAGCAGGCTACCTCGGATGAGAATTTGGCACAGATGTATGTTGGCTGGATGTCATTTTTATAGATTTTGTATCGTTCGCTCGAAGTGAAATACTTTTTACTAATAAAGATACTTGCGTATATATAATGTATTATATTAAAACACACAAAAAGGAAGCAAAAGAGGCATAGTTGTGCCAACTAATCAAAAATCAAACAAAAACGAAAATATATTAGAAACAAAAACAAACGAGTGTTAATTATACAAAAAATGCACCACTTTTCTAGTCACTGAAATCTTCTTCAGAAGCGTCATCACTATTAGCAATACTTTCATCGTCATCATCTTCGTCATCGAAATCACTTCCATCATCACTATCATTATCTTCTTCTGATTCAACTTCTTCATCCTCTGGATCATCATCGGTAGGGTTGAAATCAGATTCTGGCTCACTCTCTTCACTTTCATCAGAATCACCATCACCTGTCAAGAAACTCCAACCACCATCAACGAAAAATTGGTAAGGGTCAGCTGTAATAGTCTTCATAATCGTACCCCAGTTCAAGTTAACAGTACCTTCACTAAATGGTAAATCAACATCAGTTAACCATGCTTTGACATCTTCTAGTACTTCCATTGGAATGGTTGATATATGCACAACAGGTTTACTGAAATCTTTAAAGATAAACACCATATCAAAATTCTTCAAACCAAACTGAACTCTTTCCAAATGTGCAATTTCAATCTCTTCCAAAGTGATAACCAAGAATGGTAAGTCAATCAACTGAACTAAACAATCTCTCGTTGGTAAACATTGAACTGCAGATCTCGAAGGAACACCTTGGAAACCTAACTCTCTGAATGGAATATCCAAGTCAACTAAACCGTTCGAGGAACTAGCTATAAGCTCCGCGAATTGTTTGAATTCTTTATCTAAAGCAGCTTTTCTTCTTCTTTCCTCTTGTTCTTGTTCCAATTCGTCTTCATCACCGTATCTATACTTTCTCTTTCTGTTACCTGTTTCATCAACGGTGATATCAGAAGCTTCCTTGTAAAATTGAACATCGTATGTCTTTTTCTTACCGATCATGATTGGGGTCTTCAAATGACAATGCACGATAACAAGTAGTTCTCCTTTACAAGATTGGAAAAACAAATGTTTAATGTTGGTGAATAAAACATCAACTCTTTGATCTGATCTACCCAACGATTGATATCTGATACCATTTTGATGAATGGCAACACTACCAGGTAATCTCTTAGTTTCAGGAGTAGGTCTAACAAAAACACCATCAAGACGTTTTGGTCTATTGACTTCAATAAGAGAAGCTTGGCTGATAACATCAGCTTTCTCTTTCTTTTCAGCTTCCCTTTTGACAGATTCCTTCTTCATTTCCGTAATTTTCTTCAATACTTCAGCCATTCTTTCGCCATCTTTAGATCTGAAACTTAAACTTCTGATGAATTGCTTGTCATCACCAAGCTCATAAGGTAGTTCTTCTCTCTTGGCACTAGCAATACCAGGTGAGTTAAAGTTCAATCTGAGATGAGTGTATTCACCTTCTTCTGTCTTCGAACCGTTTTTGAAAGCATTGATATGGAATGGAACAGGACGACCACATATTGGTAATATGATGGTTTGATTTTTAGAATCGATATGAATTTTCAAATCTCTAACATTACTTGGGATTTGAGATTCTCTAACGTAAGACTCGTATTTTTTGAAAACGGCTCTCTTTTCACCGCTATCATTAGCATCTTCTGGGTTGAATCTATCAAGACCCTCTTTTTGTCTTTTTGTATGTAATTCTTTTTGAATTTCTTTTTGAATTTGAGTTTGATCTTCTTCTGAATTTTTTTGTTCAGCTCTCATTTTAGCCTTCAAAACTCTCGTGTTTGGACCAGTAGTAGAGAACTTGATATCGGCAGCACTTGATCTTGGAGCAACTTTCTCAGATTTGACCTTTTCAGTTTTAACGGTAACTTCTTTCTTGGATTCGGAATTCGAAGATTTTTCATCCTCTTCTTCTTCATCTTCGAAATAGAAAGCAATATCCTTTCTAGTTTTAGGTGAGCCAGTTAGCACAATTGGTTCACCACCAGTGACTCTGACGGTATCAGCAATCATCAAAGAATAATTACCTAACTTTGGATCACTCAAGCCACCAAATCCTAAAACCAAGTTGAAAACGGAGTTTTCAATAACTGTTCTACCATTCTTAGCATTTATAACACCAGATGAATCTCTGAAATCGATACCGATCAAAGAGCCCATATTTTTCATGAAACTTGAAACCAATTCAGGTCTTTCGGATTCAATCATCTCTATGGTCTTATTGTAAACATCACTAACGATGGCACCATCTTTCAACATATCCATCACTTTACCTTGAACTTTCAACAAAAAGTCGTAGTTTTTTTCCATCTCTTTGGATGGTGCAATCAAGAAAGTTCTCGTCACATTAGAAGAATAACTTTTATAACGTAAACCCAAGGAGGCAATAATCACCGAACCTCCTAATTTATCATTAGTGGATTCAACAGAAAACTTTAGTTCGTACTTACCGTTACTTTGAACGATAGGTTTATAGCACCAATCTAAGTTGTTGAGATCGAAATCAGCACCCAACTTCTTCATTGATTTGTTTGATTCCATACTCTTGAAAAACTTTGGATCATCAATCTTCGCTTCAAGTCTATCGACTAAGGTAGCATTGGTAACATCCAATTCTTCGTCAATAATCTTACTCATCTCGTCAGTGAAATAAGTCATCATGTTTGTAGAACTTCTTGAAGCAGTTCTTAGATTACGTTGTTCTTCTTCATCCTTGAATTCTAGTGTAGCAGAAACACCTAATGAGGCGTCAATCAATTCGAAATCAGTCTTGCTAGAATCCCAAATTGGGTTCCATTCATCCATGAACTTACCAGCAAATCGATCTTTTGGCAAGATACCGATCTTTCCTCCGCTTTCTTTCATTTCAGCAATCAATTTATCAAATAAGGACTTATTGTGCTCAGCATCTTTGTTTCTCGTAAGAATAGTCAAATTGGAATTGGAATTTTTCAGAGGGTTCAAAAATTTCGCTTTACCAACAGAGGTCAAAACGGTAATTTTCTTACTTGTGATGAAAATAGCAGTGGCTGGAAATTCGTAGCCCAGTAACCAGGTATGCAAAACAGTAGACTTCTGATAAGGATTAGAATCGTCATTGGATCCAACGACAACAAGTAAACCATTTGCAGACTTGAAATTTGGAGAAGAACTAATGTTCTTTTGCAATAGGTGTAGCCTTCTACGGAAAGAAGTTTGGTCAATTTTAACTTCCGACATGTTTTCTAGCAACGTACTATGTGCAAATAATCCACCTGACTATGGATGATAGCTAATGTAGTAATAAGAAGTGCTGTTGAGTGGCGAATTAGCTTCGTTGTCTCTGTTTTCTGTTCTCTTCTTGCTCTCTTTGTTCTTTGTTACTTTGTCTGATTTACAAAGTCGTCGCTGAATAAACGCGTCTCTTTCCCCCCAAATCGACGCGTCGATCACATAAATCTATGAAGCCGGGTAAAAATATTCACAGTCGATCGACGCAGTAAATACGCGTCGACAAAGAAAACACGGCACAAGCCTGTTTCGATTCTATCCGCTGAGCTGGATTGTACTGTAGTACTACCACTCAGCATCTTGCTTCCCCTTATTCTTGACCAGATTGCTCTTCTACATCAAGTTAAGATAGGTATACTTCATACTTCCGGCAGAATTACGTACTCTTATTTCAAGTTAGCCGATTAACAGCTCGAAAACATACATCTTTTCTACCTCGTGTATATATATACTATAATCTTCTTCCGCCTTGTCGCATTTGAAACCTCCACATCTCATATCAGAACCAAGATACATACCAATATTCATTGATAAAGAAATTGAAGAAATAATATAATAATGACTGATACTGCCGAAGATTACTCCTATGACTACGAATACCTTTTCAAGATTGTTTTAATCGGTGATTCGAGCGTTGGTAAAACCAACTTGCTCTCTAGATTTACAAGAGATGAATTCAGTGCTGAAACTAGAGCCACAATTGGTGTTGAATTTGCCACTAGAACTATTGATATCGATGGTAAGAGAGTCAAGTCACAAATTTGGGATACCGCAGGACAAGAAAGATACAGGGCAATCACAGCTGCTTATTATAGAGGTGCATTAGGTGCATTGGTTGTTTATGATATTTCAAACTCGGATTCCTATGAATCTGTTTCAAGATGGTTAAGAGAATTGAAAGTGCATGCAGATGCCAATATTGTGATAGCCATGGTTGGTAACAAGTCTGATTTGGATCATTTGAGAGCTGTGCCAACTGATGAAGCCAAGAATTTCGCTGCTGAGAATAACTTATTATTTACTGAAGCTTCTGCTTTAAATGCTGAAAACGTTGAATTGACTTTCAATCAATTAATTAAAAATATTTATGAAATGGTGTCAAAGAGAAAGTTCGATATGGACGGTATGGATGCAAGCCAAGGTGGTAAGAACTTAAATTCTGGTCAAACGATCACTTTAACACCAGCACCAAAGGATCAAAAAATATCAAAAAATTCAAACTGTTGTTAAGGTAGTTAGTACTTGCATTCTATTTCCTGCAGTTACTGCTATATTCTCTACTATTTTTGTTCCTGTTGTTGTTTCTCAGTCTTATGTGTTTCGTGTGTTTCTCTTTTTTTTTTTGTTTCACTTCAAATCATACCTTTAGCTAAATTTACTGCGTAATACTATCAAAATTTGGAGATGTGCACTATGTGTCCTGCTGTTATCTTGTAACCCAGATGTATAAGAATGGTTTACTTCCTACACGTCAACATTTCGTAGTATAAAATCGGCTTTTTAAGAATTTTGTAAGGGATTTCCAACCCCCCCTTGATAAACATACACTACAAACAATAAACCTAACTTCGGTGGTACATAGTATTCAATAAGATTGAAATTTATTGAATTCACAGAATCTTTCATTTCATTTCAACTCGAAGAGAAGACCAGCACGTCTATTTTTCAGCAAAATCTCCATCATCTTCCTCTTCATCTTCTTCAGTAGCCTTCATGCCCAACTTCTCACTCACCTTAGAGTAATCAATAACTTTTCCCCTTGTTCTTCTACCGGTAGTGATAATATTAGAAGCATCAATTTCCAATAGGTCATCTTCTTCATCATCCTCCACAATCAACTTATCGTCATCTAGATCTTTATCATCATCATCATCATCATCATCAGAATCCTTTTCGGCTTCTTCTGCTGGTGGAGCATCATCATACTTTCTTCTACTATGCTTTCTCTTCTTCTTCTTTTCCTTTGGTTCTTCCAAATCAGTTTCCTCTTCAGCTTTTCTCTTCTCAGTCTCGATTGCTGGTGATTCTTCCACAGCCTTTGGAGTTGGGGACTCAGTTGTAGTTTCAACAACTGGTTCAGTAGGTTCGGAGGCAACAGGACTTTCAGACATTTTGGTTTCTGTATAATAATTGTTAATTGAAGCTCAATTGTAGGTACACTGTTAAAGCAAAGTAGCAACTTCTGGTTTGGTGTAAGTCATTTGAAATGTGGAAATTCCAATTTGAAATAGATTGCGGAAAACGGTGCAAGGATGTGCAATTGACATACACATTTTTTCTTCAGTACAAACCTGTCCATCTCTCTTATGTATATATATAAACTTCTCCAGATATTCTTCCAAAAATACTACAGCTATACAGTACGGGAAAATCGCTCTTATTATATACTTACAAAAAGATGGCAGTTGGACAGATACCGAAGAAAGCAAAGCTTTTCAATTTAATAAACTATAGAGTCAGAGTGACAACAACAGACAACACAACTTATTTCTCAGGCATACTTCTATCTTATGACAAACATTTGAACTTGGTACTTTCTGAAACTGAAGAATTCAGATTGACAAAATCTTCTTTAATAAAAATTAACAATGCTAAAAAGTCTTCCAATAAGGCTGCAATCAAGGATGAATCCGATATCAAAGAAGAGAAAAGGTTACTTGGACTAGTGATTCTTAGAGGAGAGACTATCATATCCGTCGTTGTGGAACAAGCTCCTAAACTTTCCAACTTGAAACCCGAATTGAGATTAAACAAAGGAAAAGGTTCTGTTAGACCTTTGGTTACGCTTGATGGTGGTAATGCAGCAGTTGCAGCAGCAGCTGCCTCTGCAGCTGCCAGAAAGAACACTGGTGGTTGGTTAAGTGGTCCAATGAAGACAACATCTGGTGCTGGTATTACCAAACCACAACGAGGTGGCTTCAGAAGACAGTAAGCACTCTTTTATCTCAAATCGCCCAAAAAATAATTCATAGCTTTGTATCTGTGTATCTAATGTATATTATTAGTAATTAATTCTAGTTTTACCTTTATATTATTTACAAGTATAATGAAGCACAAAAGACAATGTCTCTTTTGATTTTTTCTTGTGCTTCATCCATCTTAGAGTGAAGTGCTGAATCACCAATGATCAACGCACAGTTCTTCACTTCAACACAAACTTGGTCCAATCTGGTGATCACCCTAACAATAGTACCTTCTGCTTCATCACAATCATTTGATAGCTCCATAATTTCCTTGAAAGATTGTCCTCTGGCCCATTCATAAACAGTATTAACCAAACCAAATCTATTGCTTTCCAAGAATGATTCTTCGTCAGACGTTAAAATGATGTTTTTATCAGTGTACACTTTCAAAGTTCTTTCCACAATATCCATGATTTTTGCCTTTCCTTTTTCTAGTCTAGGAGTAGACATTAAAATTACAGAAGATTCCTCATGTCCTTCATTATTCACTTTCTTCATTCTCTTACCCTCATAAACAAAGCAAGACAGCAATGCAACAATCTCTTCGGATGTTAGATCACTCAAAAAGTTATCGAATAATAGCTCAGTAACAATCAACTCCCAGCCAATATTAATCTCACACGCAACTCTTCCTTTCAAATTCACCGTTAATTCTGAACCGTTGATGAATTCCAACTCTTGCAACACGTCTAATCTTTGTTCGTAATCAGGTAATAACTCCATATTATCATCACTCATTAAAGATCTCAATGATTGAACCTTTTGTTCAATCTGCTTTCTTTCAACCAACATTTTATAGTTGTCGTCGAAAACGTCTGCAAAATTCTCGTTAGCTAAGTACTCCTCAATTTCCGATTTGAGTTGAGTCATCTCTGAAAGTATATCAGACATTGTAAGATTCATTAATTTCCAATCATTTTCATTCAATTTTTTCTGGAAGCTTAAAATTGTGTTCATTTCATTTTTGAAAGCTATAATAGAGTTACCATCGTTGTTGAGAATACCGTTGATATATGCCTTAACATAGTAATCAGTCACAAACTCGATGCTTGTTAATGGAACATTGACAAATCTTGGGTTACCATGATATGACCATTTTGGGAAAAACTTTTTCACATACGAAGGATCAAAGTCAGTAGTGAATATAGACCCCATCTGGTTTTTATCTCTACCAGAAGGCGATGAGTCAAAAGTCAATAAAGTGATGTTATCATCACCGTTGGCCCATCTAGCAGTAACGGCAGGTCTACTAATATTACCATCTCTAAAGACAATCAACCTTCCACTTCTTAGCTTCTTTTGATAAAACGGTAACTTGAAACTTTCTTGCACCAATCTACCATAATCCTTCTTCAATTGCTCCATACAGTCGTAATATAGACCTAATCTTATGGCGTCTTCTTCTGATACTTTCATACTGTACTTATCTGTAGCAAGATCGCTTTCTAATCTTGTCACTTCAAGTTGATGCTCCGGTAATAATGATTGAGTTGAATTTTCGGAGAATGATCTTTTGATCATTTCTTCCACCCTCAATGCTTCCACTCTCAACAGATTCAAAATCATATTATATGTTAATCTGAATTGAGATGATAACTTAGTAGGCGTACCCAAAGTAACATCCTTGAACGCTCTTTGTTCTAGAGGCTCATTGTATGACATGACTATAACAGTACCCGTCTTATCTAAACCTCTACGACCCGCTCTACCTGACATCTGAGTGAATTCACCTGGTAGCAAATCTCTAAAACCGGTACCGTCATGTTTTCTCAATTCACTGAAAACAACCGTTCTGGTTGGTAAGTTCAAACCCATGGCAAAAGTTTCTGTAGCGAAAAGTACTTTGACCAGCATCTTGGAGAACAATATTTCAATACACTCCTTAACGATCGGTAATAGACCACCATGATGGACAGCAATACCTCTAGATAACATCTCTCTAATTTTCACAATTTGTGGTAACTCCCTATCTTCTCTTTTCAATCTGGAAACAGCCTTATCAATAAACATATGAATCTCAGAAGATTCTTTATTGGAACACAAATTGACACCTCCTAATGTATCAGCATACTCTTCACACCTCTTTTTAGAAAAGACGAAAATAACGGCTGGCATTAAATCGTTGTCCTTTAGATAATGAATCAATGAGGGCCAAGTGTTTTTATTTGGCGAATCTCTTTGTCTACGTTGTCCACCAGATGGAGAGCCTCTACTAGCAAATCCTCCCCCTCTTCCACCTCTAGCACCACCTCTGACCATTGCCCCGCCACCTCTGGCACCACCTCTGGCACCACCAAGGCCACCTCTTGCAGGCACAACGTCTTTCGCTGGCTTGACTAACTTTTCAGTATGTTTTCTGAAGTTGACTTCCGAAAACGTTCTTGAAGAGTCTATGAGTTTGAACAATTCACCTTTAGCCCACCCAAAGATCTCCAATGGGATTGGTCTCTTTGGAGTTGAAATAACGTATATATCCTTTTGCTTGGTTCTACCAACCCACGAGGCAAACTCATAAGTGTTGGGCACCGTTGCAGACAACAAAATCACCTTGATATGATCCGGCAACATAATAATAACTTCTTCCCAAACAACACCTCTATCAACATCGTTAACATAATGGACTTCATCAAAGATAACAAATTCCACATCTCTAATCAAATCAGCACCTCTATATAACATGGATCTTAAAATCTCGGTAGTCATGATCAAACAATTGGCCTCGGCATTAATTTGAACATCACCGGTAATGATACCAACACCAACCTCTTTGAAAGTCTCTTTGAAATCTCTAAACTTTTGATTACTCAACGCTTTGATCGGAGATGTATATATAGCTTTTGTCATGTTTCTATGAGCCATAGCAATGGCATATTCTGCAACGACAGTCTTACCTGCAGATGTATGAGCAGCAATGAAAACAGAATCACCTTGTTCCAAGTGGTACACAGCTTCTTGTTGGAAAATATCCAATTTAAAGGGCCAAACTCTAGCTGGGTTTGGAACTAATTCGTCAAAGTTTTCAATATCATGAGTTAATTCAACTATATGAGCCCATTCTCTTTTCTTGGTTTTAACATCACCTGAGACTGATGTGGCAGTAGTTAAAAATGAGGTTGGTCTTACTATCATATCCATCGGAAGTATCTCTTCGATATCATCATCATCATACAAACTTGAGCTTCTCAATTGCTCATTTAGTTTATTTAAGTCTGTTTCCGTGTCTATTTCTTCTCTTTCTTCCTCTTCACTTTGTTCATCATCTTCTTGCTCAGTTTGTATGTCAATAATATCATGATCATCACCTTCTTTGACGTGTACTTCCAAACCTCTTGTCAACCCTTGAGGAATGTCAAATAAACCTCTTTCATCTTTACTCAAGAATTTGGTGGCGTCAATAATGTTATTACCAGCAGCCAAACCACCAGGTTGAAATGGTAAGAAAGAGGACCCACCAGTTAACGCCTCGTTCTTACTCGTGAATTTTCTTTTCATGGATAAAGATGAAGATGCAGATTCTCCTTCATCCAAGACGGCCAAATCAAATGATTCTGCATAAGAGATGATGTGACCATCGATACCTTGTCTTTTGAATCTGATTGTTGTTCTGTTGATCGATGATGATAATTCCATCAGAGAGTCATAAAAATCTGACACTCTCTTTGGTCCAACCTCAGGTACCTGTTGAAATTCATCTAGTAGATCCCATGGTAGTGCTTGATGAGGGGTTAACAGCTTGTTAATAATTTCCTTGTTGATTTGGTCCTCTGTTAAGGCAGCTGCAACGTAGGAGGTCTGTGCCTCCCCGTCCAATGGAGTTTGTGGGTCATCCAGCGTACTGTGAGTGGCTCTTAAATCCTGTAGAATCTCATCGAGGTCTAGACTCGACACCATCCTTATCAGCTCTATATATATATATATATATATATACTTGCAATGTGTCTATAACAAAGGAAACCTTCAAGTGTCCCACTGATGTATATAAAGTAAAAAAACATGAAAGCAAATAAAAAGGCTGACGTAACCGGTGACATCAGCAGAATTGACCAATCTGACTTGTCTCTTTACGCGGCGAAATAAGTACAAACAGGCTGCTAACTAACTCATCCAACCCCACCATATATGGGCTGCTACAGTTTGCATCAATAACTATCATCAGTTCCATGGAAGGTACTTGTTGAATACCAGAAAACCCTCTCATTAATTTCCAATTCATTCAAACTGTGAAGGATTGATTGGTGAATCTGGTTTTTGTCTTCATCTCATCTCATCCCACTGTATATACACTACCACTGACTTCAGTAATTTGAAAATCACTCCATTTTTGAATTTAGCTTGTGTGATTACCTCCAATTGTATCAGCTGTTGATTGATATAGTAAACCTTGATTTACTTGACTCTTTCTCAAATCCCTTTCAACTACTGAAAACTTACTATTCTGTTTCAAGTGTGTCGTGTGCGTTAGTTATCTCATCCTTGTGTCCTTGAATTTTACCCCACAATTTATATATAATGCCAGTTTACGGTGTATCACACGTTGACAACTTGAGGGTTTGTGTGGTTATGGTTGGTCTACCTGCAAGAGGTAAATCATTCATCTCTCAAAAAATAGTTCGTTATTTATCATGGTTATCCATTGCAACTAGATCATTTAGTGTTTCATCGTATAGAAGAGAAGAATATAAACTTCAACCAACTGCTGATTTTTTTGATCCTGCTAACATTGATGGTTTACATATAAGAGAGCAAGCAACTGATGATGCTTTGAAAAACATTATCAAATGGATGAATGAAGAAAATGGTTGTGTTGCTATATTAGATGGTTCAAACGTTACAAAACAAAAGAGACAATTAGTTTGTCAAGTGCTGAAGAATCATAAAATTGAGCCAATATTCTTGGAAAGTTTTTGTGATGATGAAACAATGGTTAACTCAATGATGTTAGATATTAATGCTACATCTCCTGATTACACTGGTAAATCATCAAAATATGCAACTGAGGATTTACTAACTAAAATTAATTATTATAAGAAATATTATGAACCAATGGATTTAGCAGATGAAAAAGATTTGTCATTCATTAAGTTGATAAATGTCAATTCACAAATCATTATAAACAAGATCGAAAGTTACTTGGAAAGCAGAATAGCTTATTATATTATGAATCTACATATCAAACCACGATATATTTGGTTATCAAGACATGGAGAATCCCAATATAATTTAGAAGGTAAAATTGGTGGTGATGCAGACTTGAGTGAACGTGGTATGAAATATGCACGTAAATTGAAAGATTTAGTTGCACAATATATACCAAATCATGAAAATATTGAAGTTTGGACATCAACTTTAAGGAGAACCAATCAAACAGCACAATTTTTACCAAATCCCAAAAAGCAATGGAAAGCCTTAGATGAGTTAGATGCTGGATCATGTGATGGTTTAACATACGATGAAATTGAACGTGAATTCCCTGAAGATTTCAAAGCAAGAGATGAAAATAAATTTGAATATCGTTATAGAGGTGGTGAATCGTACCGTGATGTTATTGTTAGATTGGAACCAATTATAATGGAATTGGAAAATCAAGAGAATGTTCTGGTTATTACCCATCAAGCTGTATTGCGTTGTATTTATGCATACTTCATGAACGTTCCACAAGAGGAAAGTCCGTGGATGTCAATCCCATTACATACAATGATAAGATTGGAACCAAGAGCATATCAAACTATAGTTACTAGAATCAAAGCTGATATACCTGCTGTTTCAACATATAAAGAAAAAGGAACAAGTAAGCTAGGTGAGAGTAGTAACGGTGGTAACGTCATGGCAGGAGAAGTTATTAGTAGTAGTAGTAGCGGAAGTGCTGGTACTGCTAGTGGTCATGCTGTGGTATAAGATATTATAAATTATGCTGTAATGAATTGTTTTTTTTTTTTTTCTCGTACTTGCAAACTATATTTTTTGTGTGTTGTTTTATTTTGCCAGTTTCTTTTTTTATTATTATACTGAGGTCCCCTTTACTTATTTATTCCACTTGCCCTTTCTTTGTCTTGAATTACTTTATTAAATTACTAAACATATGGTAGTATAAATAGTTATATCGGCTTTAACCCATCATATCAGTAATTCCCAGTTGCTTGAGTCAACTTAAAACGAAGAAACTCATACTTATCATCGCCGAACCAATCATCGATAAATTGATAATCAGGCCAAACTAAAACTTTGAAAAAAATAATGAAGAATGGAACAATAACAAATCGACCTGATTTTTTAACTTCTCTCGAACCTAATCCAGCGATTATAAAGATGATTAAAATTAGAACCAAACTGATGAAGAATAAATGGATGAGTTCAAAACCTTCAGGTAATAAAAGCCCATAGTTATTGAAAAAGAACATGAAATTCAAGATGATTAGTGTTAAACATGATGCTAAAAAACAAAAAACTGTAATTCTAGTAAACCAATTTTCAATGAATATTTGTTTCAATTTATTATCAACAGCATTAACAAATTTCAACTCTTCATCGTTGAATTCATTAAACTGATTCAACTCAAAATCATCATTCCCCTTCAAGCTTTTGGTTTGACTTTGTCCAATTGATGCAACTTCTGTAAGTGGCTTGAATCTAGATGTATCAGGTGTAAGAGGATACCTTAATGTAATTTTATGAGGTTGAAAACTACTCTCATTTACAATAACCTGTTCTTCTTCTCTTTTGAAACCAGGAGAAGTTGAATATTCGCTCATGAATGGAATATAAGGTATTGTTGTTGCAGCTGTAGCTGCTCCACTAAGTTGTAATTTAACTTTGAAATCATCAGCGGTAACTTCATCATCTTGTATATTGAATTCGTGAAGATGATCAGCTATAGAAAGACCTCCTGTCGTTGATGAATATTTTGTATTATTATGGACCCCAACGCCAGAATACCAACTTCGTTTAACTCTTTGTTCCCTAGTTGGTGTTGCTTCATTTTCAGCAGTTTTGGTATCATGATCCAATACTGAATTGTTTGAAGGTGACTCATCATCTTTTTCTTGCAAGCCTTCTTTATCTAGCAAAGTGTTCTTTCTTCCATGTTGTTTCCTTTTAGTTTTGTGCTCTTTTTTAACATGATCTCTTCTTCTTCCCTTGCTTGAAATTTCTTCAATTTTTTTTCCATTATAGGGATCATCACTAACGAAATTGAATGAGTTGTTTTCATTCTTTGTATCGTTAGATACTTGATGCATTTTTCAAATTCAAATTTGATTGTTTTTCTAAATGATAATCTCTTCTTATTTGGGAATAAAGTACTTTTTTTATAACAGTTGTTACGATGACTTTGTAATGAAGCTATATAGTTGTATTTGATTACTTTTTGATGCTTTGAGACTTGGAATTCACAATAAAATTCTTGTTGTTGATTGTAAGAAAAGCAATTCATTATCCTCCATCAAGTTTAAGGGGAAAAGGTTGTTGAAAAGGGGATATTTAATAAAGTGCGCGCTTCTTCAAGTTGAAGTTGTCTTTCTTTTTCCTCATATTTTTATCATTACTACTATGTACAATTAATCTAATATACTTACTTACTCACTTCCTTCTTGGTTGTTCTTGCAGTTCTCAAGTTAGTTTCTCTTTCCAAACCTTTCACTGCTTTCCAAAGTCCTTTGACTTCTTTAGGTTCAGGTAATCCACATCCAACCCATCTAATTTTGAAAGATTCATCAATCAAATATATATATCCCGCATAAGTATTACTCATCAGAATTTGATCTCTATCAGATCTAGGTAGGACTTGATCTCTCATTGCTATCAGATAATTACTATGTTGAACTTTAGGAATTTGTGAACGTAACTTTGAGGGAGTTATAAAAGTATGAATAAAATGTTTTGACCAATTTTCACTCAAAACTAACTCAACGATTTGGGTATTTGGATATTCTTGTTTCAATAAAGATAAACCTTGCTCTGATAAATAATTATCTTGAGAATTTGGAATTTTCAAGTAATCATCAGTCATTTCTAAACCAGATTCAGTTGCATAAACTCTCAATATACTAATTTTAGACTTACTTAAAACATCCATCAACTCAACATTTGAACCAGTTAATGATTTAACTTTGAAATTTGGGAAATATTTAGATCTTTCTCTTTTGAAATAAGATATAGGTGCTTCAAATAATCTACCTTTTGTTCTCATATAAACATGGAAATCGTAAAGACCACCATATGCTAAATCTTTTTGAATTTTAGCAACTCTTGTCTTTCTAGTAACACCGTCAAAATAAAAGTCCCATATTCTCTTAGGGAAATTTAAATTTTGTTTAGTTAACCATGGTTTTTTAGGTATATCTTTCAAATGAATTGGGGGATTTTCGAATCCAAATGGTTTTGTAACTTTGAAATAAGAATGGGCTTTTGGAACTATACTTGTGATTGTTTCACCCAAATTACCAAATATCCCAGATCCCCCCGAAGCGTATCTCTTTTGCGTAAGAGTCCCAACTCTATTCAATAGCATGTTGTGTAATATTTGCTCAATAAATCAAATTTGATTATCTGGTTTTGATAGTATAATATAGAAAAAATGTTCAATTTAGCTGTTTGAGGTTGAATTGAATTTTTCATTGAATAATCGACGCGTCGTTTTGAACTTCATAATTTGCGTCGATTTTATGATGTTATACAGTTGTATGTTATTGCAAGCTGTTTACGACGATAATCTGACATTTACTTAAGTGTATAGTGGCCTAATAGGCATAGGCGAATCTGACTAATACAATATTAATAATCGTATGCATGCTCGAGGTGAAGGTGAAAAGGGGTTGAAAGTCCAAAAAAAAAAGGGATATAGAAGAGTAAAATTCTCACATTTTTCAAATTACTCGATCTTTTGGTATAGTGGGTTCATTTTTCCACATTTAACAACAAAAAGAACGAAGAATGTGTAACTATAATACGGTAATTATAAAAAAGAGACGAGCTAGTGACTTGCTTTACTGGAGTACTTTGAGACAAGTTCGTGAACAGAATTACAGTCTACCATCACTAGTCAACCGTATTAGTTGACCCCTCTATTTTATTTTCTGATGGACTTGTGTCGTAGGACAAATATAATCTGTTGCTCTTGGCAGGTAACAAGCCAAGTACGAATACGACATGGAAACATCTAATGTAATGAACAATATGGAGTTAACTACACTAACATCGATGCAGATAGCCGAGGATCGAGATAAACTAAGATAAGTAAACTGAAGAGATTTGTGTTTACAAAAGATGTAAGCAGGGTGTCACAAAACCACTGGTTATCCAACCTTTGGCTACCGCAGGAACGCATTTTTTTTTTGGAAACCATTTCCCTATTGGGAATTAGTATGGAATACAATATTTATCCCTAATAATAAAGTTCATATAGTATTAATTTAGTACTATATAAAAAATTTTTTTTTTGGTTATCCTTAAAAAAATCTCGAGGATAACCGAAATTTTGTTTTTTTTGGGCGACCGCAGAGCAGGTGTGCCACCCTGGATGTAAGCAATCAGTCTATACAGCCTAATCGGGAAAAGCTACCACTATGTAAATATAAGCTTAACAGTTTGATAACAAAAGAATTAAAAATAAAAATTCAGCTGCGGAAATGCGAAATTTCACAATCGTTCCTCCTCATGCCCAGGGTGGCACAAAAAATTTTACCGAAAATGCGGTCGCCCAAAAAAAACACGTTTTCGGTTATCCTTGAAATTTTCCAAAGTATAACCCAAAAAAAAATTTTTTTACATAGTAATAAAAATATATATGTGTTGATATTTTCAATAAATAGTATGGGTTTACAAAAATTTCCGATAGCATAATTTTGATAATGAATTATTCCATACTAATTCCCAAAAGGGAAATAGTGTCCAAAAAGAGTTGCGGTATGCGGTCGCTAAGGGTTGGATAACCCAGTGATTTGTGCCACCCTGCTCATGCCTCCACAAAATTACCCCGTATTATTTGATACCACATTGATGATGAATGTGATAAATGCTAAAATCATGTTTCTACGCTCATATCCAAGAATTTAAAAGGGACTATCGAATATAGAGTATCTATCTGATAGTTGGGTGAATTAGTAGTTGTAAAATTAAGTTTATATATCGGTGTTGGGATATCAAACTAATATCAGTTTAGTGAAAAAAAAAACACGGTGTTAACGAACGAGGTACTATGTAACTACTAATTCGGAAACACAACCAACAATAAGCAGAATGAGTGATATCGATCTCAGCTTTTACTGTACTGAATAAATATTCTACTGACCAACTTCAACTAACTAATCAAGACTAAAAGTGGCCCGATTGAGTGCGCTGCTCTGCAACAGTGGCTGACTCTTAGTGTTATTTTTCATTTTTTTTCACCAATGAAAATATTAGATTGGCCAGGTTAAGTCGGCAAACTATGGAAACCACCACCTGTTTATTTGATCGCCACCACTCTAACGGCAAAGTGCGACTCCACCCGTTCAGTAGGTCTAGCACGAAACCGTCACGGAAACGGGTCAAGTAAAATCGCGAGTTCCCAGCACGAGCCGGTTGCGAATCGTGATTCCTGGATAATTCTCCTATTGTTGAAACGGAAAAACTTTTCTTAACCTCCAGCCTGCATATCCTGCAGCAGAAAAATAGCACAACACCGGGGGCGCTCGTTTCTTTTTCCGTCCTCCCCGCCTACCCTCTGCTCCACGCCCCGCCCCGCAGAGCACCCTCCCCACGGGATACGGGAGACAGGCCACGGAAGCGTCGTACATGCCGGGCGAGCAGAACAGAACAGAACAGGCGGCGCATGCGGTTTGCAAATTGCAAAAGTCAACTCAAATTTAAACAAAAAGAATATAAAGACATTGAAGTAAGTACTTCAGTAATTCACTCACTTAACTAGTTAAAGGTCACCTGTTTTTTCTTTTGCTTTATAATATCTACTTTCCCCTTTTCTCTCTTTCTTACTAGAACTACTACAAACACCATATACAATAAATAACTAGAAAGAGAAATTATTACTTTTCATTCAATAAGAAATGTTTGCTGAACAGCCCTCTTCGATACCCTCTTCTTCTACGCAAGATAAGAAGGATACTGATAGACCTTATAAATGTCCAATGTGTGAGAAATCTTTTCTAAGATTAGAACATCAAACAAGACATATCAGAACCCATACGGGTGAAAGACCACATCATTGTTCTTTCCCTGGATGTTCAAAAAAGTTTTCAAGATCAGATGAACTTACAAGACATTTAAGAATTCATACAAATCCAACTGTTAGAAAGAGAAGAGGTCAAAATAAACAAAACCAACAACAACAAGGTTTACAAAATCAACAACAACAACAACCTCAAATGATTATGCCTATTGGTTATGATATGATGGGCCAACCAATATACCCTCAACCGGTTCCTGTTTATATCTTACCTCAAGGTGCTTCGATTTCTGTTCCATCGAATATAGGATTTCAAATGACTCAACAACAACAACAACAACAACAGCAGCAGCAGCAGCAACAGCAACAGCAGCAGCAGTCACTTCAACAACAACAACAGCAGCAACATCAGCAGCAGCAGTTCGTTTCGAGTAATACCACTAGTCCAATCTTCACTCCAAACAATGCCAGTAACCCATCTCAATTCATGTTAAGTCCGGCACAACAACAACTTGAACAACAGCAGAGTATTCAAATTCAACAACCACAGCAGCAACAGCCACAACAATTCATACAGCCACTCTTATCTCCAACTAGTCCTTCATTCTCTCAACAGATTGAAAAGAAGTTCCGTTCTGTCAAATCAACATCTGCGCTAGCATCTTATTTTGCACCTTCTAATCCAGGTAATGTTTTAGATTTCACACCTCCACATTCAAGTCTATCTTCAAGAACAAATTCAACAAATTCATTGAGATCATTAGAGTCAGCTGCTAATAATTCAAGTTCAACTACATTATCATCATTCAACAATAATAATAATGTGAATTCAAATTCTAAACCTTCAATTCAACCGTTGACCTCACTTTCATCCTTACAAAGATTAACACCAATTCGTAAATCTTCAAGTGGTTCAATTCCAAGGTTATCCTCATTACTATCCCAAAATACATCATCCGCATCGCTTTCAACGATGATCAATGAAGACCATCATCACCTACAACAACAACAAACGAGGAAGAAATCAAGACCTAACTCACCAACTATGATAAATTCATCATCATTTACAACTACAACTTCCCCATCCGATTTAAATAATAACAAATCAATGGCTATATTCAATATAACATCACCAAATGAAACACCTTTATCAACACCATTACAATCACCAACCTTAAGACCAACTACAAGTCTATGTAATATGAACAATGGTAATGGTTCAACATCCATTCATCTACCTCCAATAAGAGCAATGATCAAAGGATTGAATGAATTAGATGAAGAATTGAAACATCGTAATATCAAGAATAATACTGATGAAAGAGTTAAAGATATCTTAAATAGATCGTTATCTCATGATTCTTTGTTAACATTAGGCAGTGGAAATGGAAGTGTTTTTGGTTCAAAAGTTAGCTTAAAAGCTTTGAATGAAGTTGAAGAAAACGAAATGGGTGAAAACAATGCTACGGTTGCTAGTGCTGGTGCCAGTAATAGAAAATTATCACCTTTGATGAATACTGTCAGACCTACAATTATGTCTACTAGAACTAATAGTGGTAGTGGCCCGTCATCTTCAAATGGCATACTCACCTTAGGTAAATTGATGAATTAAAGATCTAAAAATACGAGTTCGAGAAATTATTGCATTGCTATGTGTTAAATAAGATAAAAAGAAAAACGATTTTATTAAAATGGGTTGGGCTATTATAGATAACGTTTGAATTCATTACGTTAGGTTACGCTTAGTTCAGATTACGAGCTGTTTTCAAATTCAGGATAGGGATATATATATAGATGATTTGATATACATACTTACTTTGCTTGCCGTTTAAACTTAATATAATACATATTTGCTTTTCAAACATATATACTGTAGTTCATCAAAGTAGGTTTCTTGCAAGGTTTAAAAATTGAAAGTTATTTCAAAATTTTTAGTGAATCACATGCTTTACTATGTAACTCCATAGTACCGGTTACAAACTACAGTATTGTTCACATCCATAAACCCGGCGTAAAACGTAAGAGGGTTGCTATCTGAATAAGAGTAAGAGTATATTGGTCGCACCGCATGAGGGGATGTCGAATTGAAGTGAGCATGTAGCTAGTTAACACTATAGTGTGGCTTAATTATACAAAAAATCATATGAGGAAAAAAAAGGGCTTAGTGTAAATTAGAGTGGGGAAGGAATAAAGGAAACAATTTCAAGATATCGGTACGACTACTAATATTTAAGATGTTACCTGCTTCACATGCTATTTCAAATCCACTATATTCTACATCTGCAACATTCATTTCTAAATTTCAAGTAAGTAATGTTCTCATTTTAACTTGTATGGGGTAAAAGTGATTAATCACCATATACAAACAAACAAACAAACAATCTATAAACTATTAAATTGTGCTAACTTTAATTAGGTCTCTGATATACTGCTTCATTTGGAAGTCTCCCATTCCGGCGTCGATCGACCTCAGATAAACTAAACACCATGGGCGATGGGGGTCCGGGAACTGAAGAGTGGCGTTTAACTTTTTTTTCAGCCTATTGGCCGCTCGTCCATATGCACTCCACTTATTTCAAACGAGAGTTTTTCCGAAGCTTGATTTACGGAGGGGTATGTGGTGGGGCCGCGGATGCGAGTGAGGGGGGGTGTTGTGTGGGTGCGGGATAAGAAGAGCTTTTTGGTTGGTTGATTTTCACCATCCCGGGGTGAAATGGTGAACTGAAATCTAATGTACCCCAGTATTTAACTAGACCACCATTACTGTAATGAGATACTGAAGTGTCATATTCATGAATATGAAGGTCTAGCCTATACCTACTTAACCATGTAGCACCTGTTACCTCAAAGTACGTTCTCGCACTATAGCGTTGCGTACCACACTAAATAAATCAGTAAAAAACTTACCACACTTAACCCGTGCCTTCCCCGTGCCCATTACATACTAGCTGATATGACCCGAGGTTTTTCTATTCTTCCTCTAATAAAGTTATTGCTGCAAGAGATGATTAGGCGATTAGTGCTAAAAATAGTGGGTAGCATGTTAAAAATCAAATTATAAGACCCATTGCCGCGCATTACATTCAAAAATACCGGATTGAGTAACGTTAGCGGAATTCCTCAGTTAGCTAAATGATTTTGTATTCCGGACTTGTTTAAGTTTTAGATTCTTTCTATTTATTTGTTTGTTTTTCTCTGTCAATGTTGCGCTTATTATTCTAGACTACATACCAAGCAAGTAAAAGCTTATGCTATCTTTCCGTCGGCCAACATTGGACGATTCTGTATTTTAAATAATCCAGCTGATATATTTCCATTTTTGGTACTATGTTTCTTTCACATAAGTACGTTGTCCGCAAATTAACTTTATTCAAAAGCCTTTGAAACTTCTTGATCAGAGGCTATCTCACTCAATTGTTAAGTCAAATAGGCTGAGTATTCACTATTCATTGTTGAAATTACTCACTCCACCATGCATTAGACTGTCTTCAACTCTACGTTTCCCTCCCCACCCCAAAAAGGCTAATTACGGGAACAGATGGTTAAATTAACGGACGGGAGCCCATCGTCTTTCCTAGACAAAACCCGCACGGACTTGTCAACAACAGTATTAATAGGGATCAGCTAGTGGGGCAAGGTAACACGCATCTCTGTTAAAGGTGGAGCCTTAGGTTGTCAAGATGTCAATTGTATGGGGTGGACAATCTATAGATGGACAATCTATAGATGGAGAAACGTCGATGGTGAAAACTTTAGTCTCTTTTATTTGGATAGTTATATATTACAAAGTCTCGAACGAAGTATCGAACAAGGGCTTCACTTCTCAAATCTATGTCTTTGGTGTACCAAAAGTAGCTTTATTGTAGTTGATCCTACTTCATTTTCAACCCTACTTTTTTCCTTATCATTTAGCACGAGCTTGCTAGTGGAAACGGCACCCTCTCAGAAAAATATTATTTAACGAACAAGGAAGCCGCTCCACATCAACTGTTCAATCGTCTGATTTATATATTATCCGATAATGTAATGACTGGAGTTTCCAGAAACATAAATCTGTTAGAACTTGAAGAGATGAGGAATAAGAATATTCTGAACATCTAGCTGTTTCCTCTTTAGGAAAGCGCCCCAAATTTAATACCTATCTGTTATGAATCATAAGTTAATCTTTAGAGCAATTCGTTATGAATCTATTGGATCTAGGCTTTATCATATCTGTGTAATCGTCACTTCATGCCCGATTGCTTCAATTCGAGACTTTGCTACTCAGTTGCTTCTCTTTACAAGGGTTGAATAGCAATCGATTTTATTATACAAAATAGAAACAGGAATCAACATAGTAATAAAGTTAAAGTCTAGGCTCTTGAAAGAACACAGAATCATTTGATACCGATCTTAGTCATCTTCATCTTGGCTTGGATAGGCTCGATAATACCTTTATTACCTTCAGCACCTAACGCTTCTCCAGTAGCCCATCCCATCTTTTCTAACAATTTTCTACCAATATTACCTGCACCAATCTCAGGGGCAAATGCAGCAACCAACTCCCCTTCTTTGTATTTATATTTATCTCCCTTTTCTGCAAGTTCTTTTGCAGACTTCTTTCTTTTATTTTTCAATTGAAGAGCTTCTTCCTTCGTTGTTCTTACATCTGATCTCTTGAATATAGGACGTTGTTTTAATATACGATTGATCTGTGGTTTGTCAGGTCTATACATATACGTTCTTTTACTCTTGATCGCAACAACGTACGATTTTGGACCTTTACCAAATTTCCTAGATTTCAAATTATAATAATCAGCAAGTTTCTTTAACGTTTTGAGACCATGTGGATCTAATGGTGGGAAACGCATAGCTGTACGTTGTGCATCATCGTAAAACTCATCATATTCAAACTTCATATCTCTAACATGTAACTCAAATGGATATTTCTCTAGCATGAAATTTTCACCCATCAATTTATCTGCTTTTCTAGCTAATTGCTTAGCATCATGTTTGTTTTTCTTACTAGATTGACGGAACATGAATTGATTCATTAATTCTTGACGCATTTCCAAGTCTTCAATTTGATCTGGACGAAGTTGTTTTTTCTTACCTTTACCTTTTGTCTTCAAAGTTGCTGTTCCTATGTCTATTGGATCATCAAGAATTCTTGGTTGATTTCTACTGAAGTTAATCAAGTCAGCCATTCCATCATCATCATCATCACTCTCCTCTTCTGATGACTCTTCACCCAAATCATAATCTGATTCTTCTGGTTTCTGAGGATCGGGTTGAGTCAAATGTGATGTGAGATACTCTAAAAAGGCATCAACTCGATAATGAGCTAACCCATTATCAATCAATTCTTCGACAAAGCTCTCTTTAGACCACCAGTTGTAATCATCCGTATTGAATAGAATAGGAGCTTTAACATAATATGATGCATCATCTGCAGATAATCTAATATTTGTGACTTGAATTTGGGATACATCAAATGCTTCGTAATCTTCAGGTAAAAATCCAAATTTGGGATCCTCGTTACTATCTTCTACTATCGTGGGAGCTAATGAACTTGATTTTTCTGGGTCGGGCTCTTCGATGTCACTATCTTCACTATGGTTGGCAATCCATGCAGCAGCCTCAAAGTCTGCCTGCTCGTCATACTCCTCATCGTCATTATCATCGTCATCATCATCGTCCTCATCATCCGAGTCATCTCCACCATCAAGAGTCTTCTTCATCACCTGGGTAATGTACGCCCTGATGGAGTTCAAGTTTTCTTCGTCTTCTTCAGCATCTTCATCAAGATTAGTAGGCTTTTCATTGGCGATTTTATCATTTTCATCATCATCGCTAGTCAAATCATCGAACATGATACGATCATCGTCAAGCTCTTGTTCATCAGGTATGGAAAATCCAAAATTTTTTGGTTTTCTGAAATTCAATCTAGGTAAAGTTATTTCTAACTCACCGTTCTTGTTCTTAGTAGCACGTCCTTCAAATCCTCCAACTCTAATCATAGGCGAGTCTTTGTCATCTTCAGAACCACCTTCAGGTTGTTCAAAGCGACTGTACGTGATGTCTCTCAATGTTGATTTCTCATTGTAAGTATCGTCCTCATTATCATCAATAATCTGGACCTCTTCGTCACTCTGCTGTTCATCTGAAGACTGTAAATGCAAAGATTGATTTTCTATACTTGAAACATCGGGCAAAGTCTTAGTGGAGTCAACAGACGAGTCATGATTGTTTTTGGGAACGGTAACAACACTCACTCCCATAGTTTCATCCTTATCCTCTTTGTCATCCTGGATCTCAATTTTTTTGATAGGCACGCTAACCTGACTAGCTTCCTGTCTCAAGAGATCATTGAGGAATCCATTGACGTTGTCATCGTCATCATCATCATCAAAAATCTGTTCATCATGATGATGGGAAAAGCTGTTATTTTCTTGATCCGACTCTTCTGAAGCATCGCTTGACGACCCTTCAAACTCCTCTTCCAGTTGTTTCTGCTCGATGTTAGGCAAAGGACTAGGTGAAACTTTCTCAACAGGATCTGCAATTTTGAACTTTGCAATCTTCTTGTATAGATCCGCAGAAGGATCATAAATTTCTTTCGCTTTAATGAATTCAATCGGCATTTTTCTTAATGGTCTTTTCAGCATTTCTCCACGGTGCTTTCCTGTATAATCAATCTCATCTCTAAACCCGTATTTTCTCCTTCCTGCAGTCTTGGAAGCCGCCATCATAGAGTCAGGATGATAACTATTCGTGTCTAAGTCCATTAGTTCAGGAAACTGCTGGTTTGGGTTAATATCTTTCAAACTTGGTCTTGCCTTTCCTGGCTTCCAGTTCTTTTTTCCTTTACGATTATCTTTCGATTTGCCTTTCTGCTCATCTTCTCTTCGTCTGTTTGTATTCCTTCCTTTGGATCCACCCCCTTTGCGGTTATGTTTCGGTGGCATAATCAGATACTATGAAAACGAACCAATCTTTCCAAAACTAAAACTTTAGTATGTGTTCTCTACCCTGATGCTGCTCTAACAGTACATCCATCACATATATACATATGCATGGTGTTAAGAAAGCCCAACTTTGCTTGCCTAAATCACATCTGTGCACCATTTTAAACCATTTGCACAGCCCATTTGGTGTGGCTAAAAACAGACAAACAACATTTCATGTAAGTTGCCTGAGTGAGAGGCAATCAAATAGGGCAGTCATCTATTGAGACAAGCAGTTATTTGACAGTGAAATACCTCACTGATTGAAAAGAGGAAAGGTGCTAATTGGATTATACATCTGAAAGGTTTTTGTTTATCTTCATACAAGCCTCCCAATCAACCCATAGTTCTGTTGACGTATCGTTGCGGCTTTCCTGCTCCACGTTATCAGCAATTTTGAGAGTCATAAGTCGGCTGCTCTTTATCTTTTTTTGACTGTACTAGATCAGTCATGACAACTACCAAAAACGGACTACAGACTTTCCAACACATGTTTGAGTACATATGGGATAGGGATATATCCAATGATGATCACGAAAACGATTTGGTGGTTTTAGGAAACACGTACAGTTCAAAAGAGGATCCCACTGAACCTCTACCGATCACTTCGTCCGTTTCAGAGTCACATGGAACTGATGACACCGTGGAAATGAATGTGGAAGATTCTAAAGTTACAACTGATGATAAACCATTGGAACCCCCATCGAAGACTCATTTTAGTGAGATCAGGAACTTCTTCAACAAAGTTACAAATACTACAGAATCCAAAGAAACTGACTCTAATTTGAAGGAAAACACAGATGACAAAAACACAAATCAATGGCCGGATGAGTTCATAAAAGACGTAGAGACGAGAATTTGGTTGACTTACCGGTGTGGATTTCCGTTAATCAAAAAGGCAGATCAAGGCCCATCTCCATTGAGTTTTGGGTCCCTTATAAGGGGTACTATAGACTTGTCAACAATAAATAAAGGGTTTACTACCGATGCTGGGTGGGGATGTATGATAAGAACCAGTCAATCGTTATTGGCAAATGCTCTACTAAACTTACAAGTTGGAAGGGATTGGAGGTACACTGAAAGGAGCGATCTTTCTGTGAGAGATCGTAAACATTGTGACATTGTGTCATTCTTTGTTGATATACCATCTGCTCCTTTTTCCATTCACAACTTTGTCGAACAAGGTGTTGTATGTTCCAATAAGAAACCTGGAGAGTGGTTTGGACCTTCTGCTGCGGCTAGAAGCATACAAGAATTATGCGAAAATAATTTTGATAAGTGTAAGTTAAAAGTTTACCTAACCTCAAGTGGTGATATTTATGAGGACGAATTGTTACATTTGGCAAAAGAAAATGAAGATAGTGAGATTGCTGGTGCTGATGTCGATCATTTCAATCCGGTATTGATTTTGGCCGGAATCAGACTTGGTGTGAAAAATGTGAATCGGTTGTATTGGGATTTTTTGAAACAGACATTAAGCTTATCACAATCTGTAGGTATTGCTGGAGGAAGACCTTCTTCTTCTCATTACTTCTTTGGATATCAAGGTGATTACTTGTTCTACTTAGATCCTCATGTTCCACAAAATGCCCTGTTAACTGCTTCAGGTAGTACCCATTCAGAAGAGTTACTGCTGGACAGTAGCAATTATCTTGATGTTGAGCCAAAATTGAATATCCAATCAGTGCATACCAAAAAAATAAGAAAACTACATCTTGACCAAATGGATCCATCTATGCTACTAGGTCTAGTTGTGAAGTCCAAAGATGATTATCTAGATTTGAAGAAATCTATCGATGAGTTTGACCCAAACAAAAAGTTCTTGAACATTTTCTCAAAAAGACCAACGCTGATGTCCTCCAAGTCACTTTCTGCCCCAGAAGAAGGTATGGAAGACAGTGAATTTGTCGATCTGGGTGTTCAATCGATGAATGAATATGACTGCGCTATCGACGATATCGATTACGACGAAGATGATGACACTTTTGATGAGCCTGTAAAAAAACTTAATAGAGCATTTTCACAGCCTGTTTTGATATCTAAAGATGACACCTTTGACGATGCATTGGTGAAATCAGATGATGAGAACGAAAACAGAGGAAAAGAGAGAGAAGCAGAGACGATTGCTTCAAATTCTGAGATTGAATTTGACAAGACTGCGTCGATGGTTGAGAATCCAAACCTTCTGGAAAGCAGTGATTTTAATGAGACTTTTGAGGAGATTGCTGAGTCAGAGTCAATGAAAGAGCTGGAGTCTGACGAAGAACCAGTAGTGGTTAGTCGGGGTGAGAGTACAGCAGAGCTAACCGCTGAGCAGTAGTGAAAATTTATTGTAGAAATTCATATCACATATCACATAGCACATAGCACATAAATAAAAGTAGTAATGGTAACATGGTGTTGAAGTAACGAAAGTAAAACCTCGGGCTGTGCATTAAGTTGAGCCGCATGGAAGACTTCAAACGCGTCGAAAAAATTCAGTAATCCCGTTTTCGTGTCATGAGTCTTGGGAGGAAGGGAGAGAGCCCTTTATCAAGGTTGAATTGAGAGGTACTATACGACAGTACAGCTACCCACTGGAGTGAATCTCACTATAAATAAGCAACCAGGCCATACAGCGACTCATCCAAGCATGAGTTTCGAAAATCGTGAAGAGTCAATTCTAAACGAATCTTCATCAGATCAAGATATTGAAGACCAGCTTGAACAAGAACACTATACACCAGACTCAGAGATTGAAGATCAGAACGAAAATGACGCATATGACAATGATAGCGATGAAAGTGATTCAGCTAAAGATAAGGAAACACAAAGGTTGACAAATATCAGAAACATGACAAGAACAACAGATCACGTAACTGATGCCGAACAAGCTTTGAAGTCTCAGATCTTGATTCTTTGTTCAGCATTGGGTGGTGTGGATACCTCAGTCGAAGATGGAGAATATCTGCTGGGTACCGATGCCTTAGCGTGTTTGAAAGATTTGAAAAGATGGATCAAAGCTGTTGATGATGCCACTAATAACTGGAATGTTGCTTCAGCTTGTCACGATAACGGCTTAATTCCAAATGATCTTATACCCATTTTGATACAATTCTCAGCTAGGAATACGGACTCAAATTATACCAGTATATTATTATCCACTTTAGAACTACTAGTTGCTTTAACTAGACCGTTAATGCTAGATATCGAAAAGGCTACACCAGCAAGATATGACTTGTATATCAAATTGAAGAAAGCCCACATTGTATACAAAGATAGATTACTAAACTATAAGAATGGTAAAGCTTTGAAAGCAGTTGTTAGTTTGACATTACCAATTTTAGCATTGGAGAAGAGAAAAAGAGTGAATAGAGATACTATCATTTTGAATTTGTGCTTGAATTTTTTCAGAAACATTATTAGAATTGAACCAGCGGAGATGACTGTCTCAATGAAGAAAACATCATCAAAAACTCAACAAGTGACTGATAACATGCCTTTAGGTGTTTCCAAGGATGATATCTCGTTCAATAGCTTGATAAGCTCTTTCAAGAAAAATAAGGTACTTACTTTCATTCAAACAATCACTGCAGGACTCGGGAGTGAATTCGAGGAATCGATTTTAGCACCTGTCTGTCTAGATTGTTACTTTTATTTATCATACAGTCTTGATCCAGAAGTAGTTATAGGGAATGCAAATAACTCTTCCACAATAAAACCAACAGCAAAGTCACAACCACAGCAGACTAAAGTCACTACATCGTCAATGCTACAGGATCTTGTCAATCAAGAAAAAGAAATGAAGAAGAAATTAATGAGTAAAGGAATGTCAAGACATGCAAATTTTGGTACATTGTTAAGTATCAGACAAGGTGATGAAAACTCTATGACTCTTTCTGGTCAAGATAAATTATTGAACACTGATCTTATAGAACAAATAGATGATAACAAATCGAAAAAGACAGCCGCTTCTAGAGGTGTGATTAACAGGGGTGAAAGTACAAGATCAGATTTTGATACCAAATTGGACAATAATAAAAAGAAAACGCTGGATGTAAGTTCAGCAATTGTTTTGAAGAAATTTTGGACAGATTTTGTTAACTCAGGGTTTGGACCGTCTATGAGAGTGCTAAGAAAGCATCTTGCTGGTAATTCTGATAACGGTAGTGCATTTTTATTGTTCCATTACTTTTATGTGCTTTCATGGACGCTGAAGTTGGAGAGACTCAAGAGAGAAACATCAATAGATGGAAGCGAATGTACTAGATTTGGTTACCTTCAAGAAGCTTTGTCTGAGGAAACTGTTCTCTTTCTCTTGAGAACTTTACCTCAGTATGTCCAGCAGAGAGAGCACAATCTGTTAAGAGTATCCGTCAATTGCTTCACTGAACTAATGCTATCTATCACCGATATGCATAGACTTGACATTAAAAAGCTAAAAAACATAGAGCCACATGAAGTTGAAGAAATCGAAATGTATAATCAAGCAGCCGAGGGTCTACTGAGAACTATCTTCTCAAATCAAGAAGATATCGAGATTTTATTCATTATTCCACAGAATGCACACAGATACTCATTGGGATTTGCAAACGACATGATTGAATATACTCATATACTAATGAAGGTTTTAAAATATTTATCAGAGTTGAAAACACCGCTTGCAATTGGAAAAAAAAAGAGAAAGACAAACAAGAGCTTATACACAGAAGATCATCCTTTCTCTGACTCTGAAAAGGAAGACAGCGAAGATGAGTTCCCTGAGGATACAATTAAGCGTAACTTGCTATATGATTCGGCCAGATTTCGTGAGTATGAAGCAAGACTCCTACACGAACGAATTGTTAATCTGTATGTTTTTGTGTTCAGTAGATTTACGGAATTATCAGAGAAGCAATTTAGAAGATGTCTTTCATATTTCAACAAAATTCTACTGAAAAAACATACACATTTCCTGAAGTTGGTGAGATTAGACTTTATGTTAGTTCTGCATGATATTAGAGATTGTAATTTCAGTGCTGGTACAATGAAGGATCTTGGTAAGCTACTCAGCTATTTCATGCACACTTTTGAAAGTTTGTCCAAAAAAACAGGCTCACTTTTCTTTGAACTATTGTCAACAAGCCAAGAGCAAGATTTACGTTTACGTGCTTACTTACAAACGGGTGAAGTAACATCTTTGAAAGATAAAGAACCTCCCAAAAGAGGGGCAGATTATCACTTTGCTACCGATATTTCATACTCTCATAAAATCTCAATACTGGTTAGTGCTTTAGTTTACGCAGATAAGGGATACCTATTGGATTTTGTTGTGGAGAACTTATCAAAGTCCAAAGACATCAAAGCTGCCTGGATCAACCACGATTTGCAAGAGGAGATGTACAATGTTGGATTCTCCAACACAGTCACCTCACATAGCATCCCAATGGAATCAGCTCATAACAAGGATATCATAAGAAATGGTGTTTACAGATTACTTTTGGAAACTATTGGATTTCAGATCAATGTTGAAACAGGCAACGGAGCTACACTTCCTTCTGAAATCACAATAGACCACATTGATCTCACCATGAATCAAATCAAAGAATCCAAAGAAGCTCCACTAGAAGAATATGAGTACACTAACGAATTAATAAAAGATCAACTCAATCATAAGACTTCAATTGATGCTGACGGTTATAGATCCTCTGGTGAGAACGAAGAAGACCGTTACGAGTCAGACAGCTATAGAAACGGAGTTGACGACCTTGGCTCAGACACAGGTGCAAATGATATAGACCAACTAGACATTATGGAAGCAAGACTTGAAAACAGTGAAAATCGTGTCAAGGGTAAAGCTTTGAAGAAAAGAAGAAGACGTGTTGCAGCCGCTAGTGACTCAGAGGCTGACGATCCAGTATCAGGTGGGTCCAATCAAAACAAAAAGAAGAAAAAGAAGAGATCCAAACACAATGCACCTGCTATGCATGATGATGTCGAGAAACCTTCCAAATCCAAGGCAGCTGAGGCAGGTAACGCTCACTTGTCATCTAAATATGTTGTTGATGATGATATGTCAGACGAAGACCAAGACAAATTGTTCTTTGAAAGAGAGTTGAGATTGCAGCAATTAATGAGACAAAATGGTGGACAAAAAATCAGTTTGGAACAATATCAATCCATTTTCAGTGAGAATTTTAGTTCGACAACTGGTTATGAAGACACGTTTGAAGGGTTGGATGACGATGAGTCTCCAGAGGAAAGTGCTGCACCAAAGAGTACTCAGCTCAGTAATGAACGGGTAGCTGCAAGTGATTTGGATGATGATGATGATGATGATGATTCTAGTGACGAGGATACAGTGAGCAATAAAGAGAAGGTTGTGGCGCAAAGGGGTTCTGATGTAGAGAGTGATGTTCAAGACGAAGACGACGATAATTCAGATGCTAGCACAGGGAAAGCTACTCTCAAAGTTGCAATTAGTAACGAGAAGGTTGATGATAGTGATATTGACAACGATGAAGACTCAGACGAAGAAATACGTGCTCCTTCTGCCGCTAAGAAACTAGCTGAAAGCGATTCTGAAGAGTCAGACGAAGAAATACGTGCTCCTTCTGCCGCTAAAAAACTAGCTGAGATTGAATCAGATGACTCAGATGAAGAAATGCTTGCTCCTTCTGCTGCCGGTAAATTAGCTGAAAGTGGTTCCGAGGATTCGGACGAAGAAGTACGTGCTCCTTCTGCTGCTAAAAAGCTAGCTCAAAATGAATCAGACGATTCAGATGAAGAAATGCCTACTCCTTCTGTTGCTGGTAAAGTAGCTGGAATTGAACCAGAAGAAGCAGATGAACATATACTTGCTCCAGAGAAACATACCGAGATAGAATCAGATGAATCTGACGATGACATGAACGTTCCTTCTTTGACTACCTTTCTTATGGAAAGTGAAGCAGAAGATTCGGATTCGGAGGACAAGATACAATCTACCGCTAAATGAGCCACGGGTATCGATATTGATTGAATAGTTGAATGATATTTACGTAGTTAATGAGTTTTTCAAAGGATCCTTTTACTTGATCGAAAGAAATCACCACTTTCGCTTCTATAGATGTGTATTTTAATATGGGTTCGGGAATGAATAATAATAATAATAATAGTAATAATACATAAAATAATTTACTCAACACAGTGTCCATCGTTATCGCTATTTCTTATGGCACTTATGATCGTCTGGGTGGATGACAAGAACATAACTGAGAAACCAAACGCAATGCACATGAATGACGGTATTTTTTGTAAAGTTGTCTTACTTGACCATGTAACTTTCAATAGGCACATGGGAGGTAAAATATAAGCCAAAAGAGAGGCGGACGTAGCACCAACTAGTTCCAAAATAGCACCCAAGTTACAAGTGAAAAGTGCCACTGTCATAGGCAAGACAGTCAATACTGTAGTTGTGATCAAATGTTGGCGATTCGTTAGTACATCCTGTTCATAATCTTCATTTCCTGGCTGCCGTCTTTTGAATATCACGATTAGATCTTTCACAACAGCTCTAACAACAAAAATTTCTAGTGGGAAAGTTGTCAACATATTCAAACCAAAGCAAAATCTGGCTATATTTGCTACCCAGTCATCGCTAGGGAAGTTGTTCAATATGTTACCTTTGGTTTTGGATCCAAATGTTAAATACCCACAAACAGCCATGACACCACAAACTGCCCCTGAAATTACACATGCATAATGCGTCACTTTGTTGAATCTGTCTAAAGTTGGGTGACGTAAAGAATCGTAGATAAATGTAGTGTTATGATGACACACAAGTGCAAATGAAATCACACTGATACTTTGAAATATGTTGCTGTTTATAAACCACGCTGATCCACTAATGTTACCTTTCAAATCGGAAGATATGAGAGGTCCTCTGAAAACGACAATTAACAGGATTATACTCATGCTAACTAGTGCAAGCCCACTTGCTCTGGAAAGTTTGGAAATGTCTCTAGTTAATGATAATGGGTACGAAATACCCATTATGCAGACGCAGATCAAAACGTTTCTGCTCAACAAGAAATCAACAGACTTATGATTTAGTATTGCATCTTTGAATATACTACGCAAAACATGCGGTATCGAATCTCCAATGATGACTGAAAAGCCTATATTACCACCAAAACCAAAAAAACCTTGAGCTAACAACACAACAATCTTACCAAGGTCACCAAATGAGTGGTTGACAAATCCAGTGTAAGTCCTCTCACCCGATAATTTTGTATTGATGATTATCAATCGTAGCGTCCAATCGTTCAAGAAGGTTAACACCATCAGTAAAACAATACCAGTGAGAAGCCCTGAATTTTTGAATGCTCTAGGCATACCAATCACTCCTGCACCAATGATTGAATTGGACATGTTGAAAAATGCACTTTTAAGATTGGATTTTCGTTCGTGTTCATTAGAGATAGAGTCAATGTCAATTACTATATCATCAAATGAATCACTTCTTGTTGTATAGCCACTACGCTGTTCACTATCACCTGCATGAGCACGGTTTCTACCATCAAGCTCAAGATCGCCAATCTCAGCATCGTCTTGAAATGGGTTGGCCGACGACGAATTGGAATCTTCTTCATTGAAATCCGTGTGTTGGTCCAACCGTTGATACTTTTTTGAAGGCTTTGAGGACATATCTGAGTCTATAAGCTTACCATCCTGCCTCAAAATACGAAACACCTACTACCTCTTTCCATGAAAGGACAGGCCCCTATTTGAGAATTATATGTGAGTATCATTTGCGTGGTTTTCCAAAAATAAAACATCTTTGCACCAGATGCGCGTAGCTGAGACATGTTTTGTTTGAGCCGGGAGAGGATATAGTTTGATGTGGTGCCCAACGTCAGTGTTTGAAGGGCACAGTACTCTTGTTGCACACTTGTAATTAGCCATTGTGATAGTGTTGATAGGCAATCTGTCTTTATTTGGATCAAGGACGTTGCTGTAATTCAAAAATGAAGTCGTCAAAACGCTCAACAGATGAAAAATCCACTACGAGAGTTGGATCGTTGATGGGAATAAGGAGAAACTTCACAAAGACTCCTGAAACTTCCTCGATCACATCCCCCAACAACGGAGGCCTATCAAGGACAAGTACCACCTCTTCATCAGTGAGATCTTTCAATGAATCGCCAACAAAAACGGGATTTTTCTCTAGAACGAAAACCAGAGATACCGATTCCAACAGTATGGAGAACCCATTATCAAGAGTTTCAACCAACATGAGTATGGGATCAAGTGCTACGCATTCGGGACAACACCAGCACTCCTTATCTGCTATTCATGCTAAAAAACTAGCCAATGTGAACTCTAGAAAAAGTCATAGGCATACTGTATCGGATGATTTTGAGATGGAACCACCGGAGACAACTGATGAAATAAATGAGATGTTTAGAGAGTTGATGATTAGCAGGGACTTTAATAGCTTACCATATAAGGCTAGAGTGGAGATGGAAAATTATTCCGCCGATAGAAAATGGATGTTGATCAGACAACATAAGCTTACTGAATTCAAAAAGCAAGCTTTGATTCAACAAAGCAATAATGTACCAGCCCCAAGAAATGTTTCAGTTGCTTCAACTTCAATGTTGGAATCAGCTGAGAATATCCCACTAGCTAAAAGAAATGATCCACAATTCTATGTTGTTCAACTTATTGGAAATAAGATCACCAGTGATCAGTTAAAAGAGTTGGATATTTGCTTGAGTTCAGAAGATCTTACGTGGACTCAAAATTTCTTGAATTTCCAAGGTGCCATTGCCTTGTGTAATGTTTTAACACAACTTTATAAAACTAGACCAACAATACCTGCCAATTCAAATAGAGATATGAACCGTTCCAGTGTGTACGGTAACCACGGGAATCATGCCCCAAGTCAAAGATCTAGTTCGATCACTACTATTGCAAACCAGTTCACCAATCCAAGTGAGGATTACGAAGTCATTTTAGATAAAGAACTTAGGTTACTGAAATGTATAAAAGTCATTGCAGACTTGAACATTGGTATAGAATATTTGAAACAAATTGATATTTTTATTCCAGCAATTATGGGAGGTCTTTTTTCCGCAAAGTTGCAAGTTAGAAAGTGGTCTACTGATATTCTAACCTATTTCTATCATAAAACTAACTGTGGATCGATGATCTACTCTGCAATCCATAGACCTGTGAATGAAAGCGTTCATCTATCCTACATCAGAGAGTTATATGCTCATCCGTCAAGGTCAAATACCTTAGATAGAAGATCTCAATATATATTGACAAATATTGAAAAAGTGAAAAGATATGAAGCTTGGTTTTGGTCTGCCATTAGAATTTTTGAAGGTAGAGGTAAAATGGGATCTATTGTTGGCTCTTATGATGAGTTCAAACTAAGTGGTACTATCTCTGTCCACGCAATGATTGAATATGGACTTTCAACTCTTTTGCTTGTTGACACTTTACTAAGGCGTTCTGGCGAGCTAGCTGATAGAACAAAATTGAGAAGATTATTTCAGACAGCTGGCTTGTTAGATTTGATCAATACTCTGAAACCTTTTGAAAACAATGATATTCAACATACCATAAATAACATTGAAGAAAGCGAGAAAGATGACATTCTTGAACTGAGACAAATGGCAGAGTTCAGAAACGAAAACATTGATTTCGATGATCCAACAACGCTTTTCAAATCTTTGTGGAAGAAAGCCAAAGGAACTGAAAATGAGAAACATTTGATGTCTATTATCCAAAATCTATTCATAAGTCAAACATCCGATCTACATACTTCTGACAAAGCTGCTATTAGTCGGAACTTGAAATTGATGGATACGTTTGTCTCCAATATTAGTATGGCTTCTGGCGAAGACGATACAGACATGAACGTTTCGATTAACAAGTTGTTGTCATCCTACAAAACCGAAGAGATTGCAGCCAGAGCTTTACAGGAAGCAAAAGAAGCGAAAAGAAGGGTTGAAGAGGCCGAGGCAGAAAGAGATAACGCTTTGGAGAAATTGAATGAAGGTTCGAACGGTGTTGTTGATAATTTGTATAAAGAAATCGAGGAGAGAGATTTGGTCTTGAGGAGACTTAGAGATCAATTAGAGCTCAAAGAATCCGAGGTTGATGACTTAAGAAGAAAAAGAATTCTAGATAAACATCAGCAGGAAACAGAAATGAGGGAAATGCTCTTGCTATTGCATGGCCAAGAGAGCAGGTCTTCAAACTCATCTGCAGGATATTCCGCTGATGTTTTAAGACCGGCCTCAAAATCTAGTATCAATTCCGATAGATCAGCTCCTGTGAGTGAGTTAAGAAAGAGATTGAAGACCCAAGTTGATAGAAATAAAGCCGAATCTAGAAGGATGGGTACGTCAGGTGGTATTGAACCAAGTTCAAGGTTACGTGACTTAAGATTGAAAATGGATCTATTGGAAAGAGAAGCAAGAGATTTGGAAAATATGGATTTTGAAGATTCAACTTTCGGCCCAACAACAGCTTCAGAAAAATCAAGCCCTGTGCATCTCCCTCAGAAAGAAGCGTATTCACAAACCAAAGATATCGAGAATTTGAATCAACTTAGAGCTAGACTTGATTTTCTTCAGAAGGATGCAAACAAAGTGATCAAATTACAGACAGACTTGAATGAGAAAGAACATATGAAACTCAAAAAAGTTGAGGTGCTCGATCGATTGAGTGAGCTAGAAAGAACCATGCAATTATTGAAGATTCAGGGATTAGAGAGTCTTGATAATGACAACCTCAAACAGCAACAAGAACAGAGAAAAACTTTGGATCCAAAACGCCAGGCTGAAAGTGTTAGACGTAACAATGATCGTGCTCAAGAATTGCAGAAAGATTTGAGTAGCTTGGAAGATTTGTGCAACAATTTGAGATTCCAATTGAGTCTTCATGATGAATCCCCTGACGCCGAGAAAGCTAAACTTCTTCAAAAGTTTGAAGATAAGTATGCAAGAGGACAGAAAGAAACACCAAAAGTTGATTACATTAGTTCAGCTCCCCCAGTCATGCAAGGTCGCCCTCAAGTGGGCAAGATTGATACTGCTGGTATGCGGCCTTTCCTTGGAGAACTGGCTCAACGAGTTGCAAAGACGCAGGCTATTGATGATTCAGGTCCTGATAGAGACCAGAGTACTATTAACGTTCCTACTGCTAAAAAAGTTGCTTCCGTGGCTGATCTACAGCCTGCACCACAAATTGTTAATCGCTCTTCAACAACTCCAGTGCAACAAAAACCAACTGAGATAGCATCGCAGCAGAATATCTCATCGGGTATTCCACCACCACCACCACCTCCTCCACTCCCAAAAGCCAGCGGTTCAGTTCCTCCACCACCACCACCTCCTCCAATTCCTCAAATGTTGACTGGAGGTGGAGCTCCTCCGCCACCACCACCACCTCCGTTCCCACCAATGCTGGCTGCCGGTGGTCCACCACCACCACCACCACCCCCATTACCATCGATGATGGGTAACTCTTCAATTCCACCACCACCACCATTCCCACTACCAAAATCATTCACCACATCTGCTCTGACTCCTGATTCATCACCTCTAATACCGTCTGGTCCGTTCGATTTGATTCCAAGACCAAAAAAGAAATTGAAGCAGTTACACTGGGAAAAAATTGAAGATACAGTTGACTCTTTCTGGGCTAATATGGGATCTGATGAAATGGCTAAGCAGTTATTGGACAGTGGTGTCTTTGACGAGATCGAGGTGATTTTCGCAGCCAAGGAAGCTAAAAGAATTGCAAAGAAAAAGAAAGATGAAGAACAGAAGATTTCTTTCTTGAAGACTGATATCTCTCAGCAATTTGGTATTTGCTTACATTCGTTCTCGGCGTATGATGATGAGCGTGTTGTGATGAAAATTTTGAGATGTGATAAAGAAGTCTTGGACAAGAATGCATTGCTTGACTTCTTAGCTAAGCCAGAATTGAATGAAATATCCACTACGATGGCAAAGAACTTAGAACCATACTCGACAGATTGGCAAGCTGAGACCCAGCAGAAACCAGAGAAAGATCCAAATGATTTAGCTAGAGCAGACAGAGTTTACTTGGAGTTGATCTACAACTTACAACATTATTGGAGATCAAGAATGAGAGCTTTGAACGCTATATTGAATTATGAGAAAGAATATGATGATCTAGTTGTCAAGTTGGAATTGGTCGAGAAAGCGTTGAGCAGTCTTGAAAGTTCCGAAGCCTTGAGAAAGGTCTTCGATATAATTTTGATCGTTGGTAACTATATGAATGATACTTCAAAACAAGCACATGGTTTCAAGTTGAGTACTTTACAAAGATTGAGCTTCTTGAAAGATCACAAAAATTCTATATCATTCCTACATTACGTTGAGAAAGTGATTAGAGAAAACTACCCTGAGTTAATTTCTTTTGTTGATGAATTAAAGCCAATTGTTTTGGCTGCAAAGATCTCGGTTGAGCAGTTGAGTACTGATTGCAGAAGCTTTATCCAATCGATCAAGAATATTGATGCCTCTTTACAAGATGGTAATTTGAGTGACGCTTCTACCTTCCACCCACAGGATAAATTTTTACATGTTGTTTTGAGAGGTTTACCAAACGCTAGAACCAAGTCCGACTTATTGAAAGATAGATCCAAATTAGCATTGGACAAGTTTGATAACATGATGAAGTACTTTGGTGAAGATCCAACAGCAGATGAGTTTGTTAGAAATTCATTCTTCAAGAAATTCAGTGAATTTATAGAGAGTTTCGAAAAAGTATCTAAAGAAAATCAAGAATTGGAGGAACGTAATAGAAAGTATGAGTTAACTATGAAGAAGATGGAAGAAGCCAAGAAATCAAAGGAAGAGAAAGATAAGTCAACAGCGGATTCACCTGGTGTGAACTCTGATATTGATAAGTTCTTGCAACAATTGAGACAATCGGCTCCTTTGAGATCTGAGCCAAAGATCAGACAATGGGCAAAGAAATACTCAGGGCAATCAAACTCGGATGGGGATTTGGAGAATAATAACAAAATAAGCAAATCACCTAGCGAGGATGATGATCATGATGCAGCTACAGCCGAGGAAAACATCAGATCTAAAACACATGATATGTTGATTAAACTCACACAACAGTCTACGGAAGAAGCAAATACTGGTACTTCGTCTGCCAACAAGATTTCTCCTTCTGCATCAACAGCCTCATTGACATCATCGGTGGCTGCTAATTTAGGGAACTTGAATAGCAGTAGTGCATCATTGAGCACCAATTCCAACGGAAATGTTTCAGCTGCTTTAGCTTCTGGGGATTTACAATTCAAGCAAAGCGATTTCAAAATGAGCAACCGTATGAAAATAAGATTACAGCAACAGCAATCATCAAGAGCGTCATCACATTCGTCAGTTGATTTGGAATCTATGTCACGATCTGAGTCGTTCAAAACTAGTAGAACGAGTCGCTTGGATGGATTGAGTGCCAATCCACTGATTGAAGTTGACGGAGAGGCGAATGAAGAAAATGAAGAGGCTATCTCTATAGTAAGTTTCAAAGATGATTTTGGTGCTACAATTAAAAAGTCTTCTAGCGATTTAGATCTCGAAGATGAGTTCGAGGATGCTCAAGAATAAATAGGTTTCATGTATATATTTGTTTTTAATATTATGTCGCCCTTCTTCTTATTGCGATTTTTCTTGTCGATTGATATCGTCGCTAAATTATACATACATTTTCTGAATAAAAAGTAGTAATATATACGTTGTATATATGCAGACTGACATCTATTGATCTCCTTTCAACAAATTTAGTGCTGCCTGCAGTTCTTTAATCGCTGTATCGACATCTTCGTAATTCAAAGCACTGATTGCAAACTTGGCCTTTTTTTGAGCCATGGCTATGATTTCATCATCTCTCAATATCTTCTGGATTTCTGCTTTCGATATCTTGTGACTTTCAGGCTCATGTATTGAAGCTCGTGTGGTATTTGGGACTCCATGAGTCTTAGGAGTCTGCACATTTTTGGCAACAGGTTTGGGCTGCTGAGATTTAGGAGTCTCTGGTTGCGGAGGTAACTTAGGAGGGAGATGTGGTGTTTCGGGTAGACCCAATTCGTTTCTTTCGCCTCTGATGAGTACTGGTGCTGGTGGCATATTCAATTCATCTTCAATATCATCAGGAGCAGTTGGAAGTTGCAATGTAGCAGGGTCGGTCTCAGAAGTTGATGCGACAGGCGTTTGTAAACCTGATGGCGCTGGTGGGAAAGCAGAATCAATCTCGGCAGAGTCGCTGTTGGTTTCGAATTGTTTATCAATGTTGTTGGATTCGTGTTCAGGAATGATAAAATCTTTCGTCGGCTCTTCTATATTAGATGGAGCAGAAGGCAACACAAGATCTTCTGAATCTTTTTCTTCTTCAGGAACAGCGACTGCAGACGAACCAGTCAACTCCAATTGCTCCAACTCCTTTTGCTCTTCAGGTGAAATGTAGTCATTGGGATCTTCACCGTTCTTGTATGCTTTCAGTATACGCATCGAGTGAAACTTTGCATACTTGATCTGCTTTTCGATATCACCAATATTTTCACTATATAGATCTTCCCACAAGTTTAATAGATTGTAGAAGTCCAAGGAAGCCTTGAAACTCTCCACTGTCTTACGACTTGATGTATGATTAGATATTTCTTGGAAAGCTTTTTGAAAAATTGAGTCACTAAATGCTTTCACCAATTTGAAGCTTGAAGCTCTGTCATTAATAAGTTCGGAAATTTTTGGATTAGACTCTTTGAATTCAGCTTTGATGACCTCAATTTGATCAAGTAAATGAAAAGCATATGTTTCAATCTCTTTTGACTGCAAGTGTAGCTTTTCTTTCAATATGACTTCTACAGCATATAGCTTACAGAAATAGGCAATGACTGGTTGGAATTTATCCAGCTCATTCGATCTTTTGATGTAAGACCCAATCACCTTTGTTAGAGCTTCTGGTAATGGAGGAGGTGTACTATCAGACATGTAACGTATTGGATGATGTATAATAAGAATATACGAGAAGAGAAAGAATCAACAACCTTGATTTCTGTCTAATCTAGTGATATACTGATACTGATACTGATACTGATGCTCTCTCTTTCTGTTGATAACTTGCCCTGCTCCGCACTCGCCACAGCAGTCTTTCCTAATCGGGCAATAATTAATATCTATTGGTGCGCCACATTTTATTAACGCGTAGACTGTGCTACGCCACACCTGCAAAACACCAAAATTTAAGTCGCCCAACCTTGCAATGCTATCCAGTTACCGTTAAAGTAGTTGTGTTTCTCGTGTTTTGTGTGTACAGACAGGAGTTATATACAGAAAGCAATATCAGTAAGTGTTTGTTACTGTTTGGAAAGTTTGATCCGACATTTACAGCTTTTAGTGGCTCTTTATACAGTCAATCAATATTCCGCTTCACGCGTACATATATCCCAATCTATTCACCGATATACCTTTTCGTCTAAATCTTTTTTTCCAGTTTGATTCAATCAAGTTCAATTGAGTCAATTTCAAAACCAGTTCACATCAAACCTTACATAATGGAATCAGTAGTGGAAAATAATCACAAAGCTAACGACTCTATGATGAGCATCGACTCCATTAATGAGTCTTTTGGTTCCAACGGTGTCTTCACATATCATGTTACTCCGGTTTATAGAGTTTCATATTCTAATAATGATGTTATCGAAATGGAAGTCAACTCATGTCCCATAATGAGAAGGTTGAAGGACTCTTATTTCAACGCTACCCAAATTCTGAAAGTGGTTGGTTTGGATCGATCAAAGAGAAGTAGGATGTTGGAAAATGATATTTATCAAGGCACTCACGAGAAAGTTCAAGGTGGATCTGGGAAATATCAAGGTACTTGGATTCCATACGAACGAACAGTGGCACTTTGTAGACAGTACGAAATCTACGAAGTGTTGAAACCGCTGCTTTTGTTCAACCCTACAGTCAATAGCGAAGAGACTCCAACAAAGGAACAACTAACTAGAACTTATTCATCTTTAACTGAAGAAGATGGTGATACCAATAATCATTCTAACAACAACAATCACAATGGGTTTTCTAATTCTACCAATGGACATCATGGCAATGGCTATGGTTCACAATTGTCGCATCCAGAAGAAGTGGGTGATGATGGGTTGATTCAGTCTCCAAAGAGACAAAAAACGTTCAGCAAAGATCTTCCAGCTCTAACCATTTACGATCATGATACTAAAGTGGCAAATCCAAATGCCCCTTTCACTATAAAACCATTACAGGAGTCACCAAGTGATGAGAAGTCGAAAGTTGTCATGTCATCATTGTTCCTACCTAATCAAAACGATTTAACTTTATTGGAACTTGTTGGTGGCGATGAAACTCAGTTGGAAGGTATCCAAATCGACTTACCTATTGATGATAATGGTCAGACTGCTCTACACTTGGCTGCTACATTAGGCAGAATCTCTCTTGTTAAGGATTTGGTTTCCAGAGGAGCCAATAGAATAAGAGGTGATATCGACGGTCAGACTGCATTAATTAGAGCAGTTCATGCCACCAATTGTTTTGAATTTGGTTGTTTCGATCAGCTCTTGGATTTTTTGTATCCTGCAATAACCGTGTTAGACCATAAGGGAAGAACCGTCTTACATCACATTGCTTATACATGTGGTAGAAAAGGTAGAAATGATGCATGCAAATATTATTTAGAAACTTTGTTGGAATGGGTTGTGAAAAGAGGTCCATTTTTACCAGGAAATCAAAATTTAAGTCTTACTATTTTCATGCAGGATGTAGTCAACATCCCTGATAGAAACGGTGATACTTGTTTGAACATTGCTGCTATGGTTGGTAACAAGCATATCATACAACAACTGTTGGAAGTTGGAGCTGACCCTAACAAGGCTAATAAAGCTGGTGTTAAACCAATCGATTGTGGTATTAATATCAAACCGTTTGCTAGGTTCAACGATGGATCTAGTGAATCTAGACATCAAAGATTACCTTCTTCTTTGGCTGCTGCATACTCTGCTGCTCAAGCGTCATCTACAAAGGACTCATCCTCCTCCTCACCATCATCAGTTGCTGCTGCTACAGCTGCTGGGTCATTTTCCAAAACGAAGAATAGCTCTAAGATTTTGGAATCGATCCAAACATTTGTGAATCAACTTGGTAGAGACTTCAATGAAGAAATTGAACAGAAATCTAAACAAATTGATGAGATGCATCCTAAATTACGTGAGAAGACATTGAAATTATCAGAAAAAAGAAAACAGTACGAAGAGTTACAAAAAGTTGTGCGTAAAATTAGTGATTATAAAACCAAAATAATGAATCTTAACAATGCAATTCATGAAGAAGAACAAAAGTTCATTGAACAAACGAAAGAATTACCACTCACTTCTAAAAACTTTGATGGTGATTTCGATGCAGATGAACCTTTCACAGTTTGGTCCGTATACCATGAGGTTGAAAATAAGATCGAAGAAATGAAAGCAGCCCATAAAACGGAATCCATGGATCTTGCCTCAGCTACAGCTCCATTATCTAGTGTAACTAAGGAACATGATGAAAACACTGAAGCTGCTGATAGTTTACTCAAACTGGAACCCAGCGTTGCTGATTTACTAGCTAATTTGAAACCAGAACAACTACTCACAAGCCAACAACAAGAAGAATTACCACCAAGTGTGGTGTTGGAGGCTCGTATTAACGCTTACACTCAGAACAACAAAAAGTTGATAGAGAGAACAAAGAGTCGTAGATCTTCATCACAGGAGTTGGAACAACAGTTCAAGAGAGTCATTGGACTATGTATCGGTAGTTCTGCCGACGATATCGATGAAAAATTATTAGCTTCTTTACTTTTGAGTGTTGAAAATGATCCTGATCCTGAAATCAATCAAATCAAAAAGGTTCTGAAGATTGTTAATGATTTAGATAAGTGATCAACTCACTTTGTTTGTGCTATTTTTCAATTTATCTTATCTTATTTTAATTTATTTTATTCTACTAATTATATTGTTTACCCTTCTCTCTTTCTCGGTTTTTTGGTTCTTGTTATTTTCGTTTCTTCCGTTACATTTTATTTTTATTTTTATTTCTTTTAATACCATCCTGTATTACGTTGTAATTCATCACCACGGAGACGTCCGAACGGGAACGAACGGTAAAATTGAAAACAGTGCGACGATCGACGCAACTAGCAGACGTGAGGCATTGAGCGTTTGCATCGGTATTCGGAACGGCATTTTAGTGTCTCGGTTGGGTACAGCATGTATGATGTAGAGTATATTGATTACGTGCACCCCAGGTAACTAGTGTACAGTGTACACCGAGCAGAAAGTAGTCAAAATTAAAGGCAACTAGGAGATGTTCAGTTGAACCCTTTTATATAACATTCTTACTAGATAATAAACAAATATTACACCTGCATACAATAAAAATAGAAAGAAATTTTTCATCTCGTTTGGATAATATTACTCATTGACCCCATTTATACACACAAAGTCACACATCATGTCTGTTAAAAGGATATTCTCAAAAAAGAAGAAAACCTCTAACGATGTTCAAGGCTCTTCGTCACAACTAGAAGCTACAGAAGATGCTAGCAGTATGAAATCTGGACGGTCATCAGCATCATCTTCATCACTGAAAAAAGATGTAGATTTGGATAAGTTTGACTCTAAAACTTTGAAGAGTTTCCAGTATTCGTTCAACTCAAATACAAACTCCTTGTTTAGTTCAAAACATACGATGTCCACGGGAGCATCTTCCAAACCATCAACTACCCATTCATACAAGAAACAGGCAGAAAGTCAGAAACAAGATGACAATACTAAACTGTTCACTTCAATTGGTAGACCCTTGCGTGTTCTTGATGAAGAAGAATTAGAAGAAGAAGAAGAGTCACTAACGGATTTCAAAATTCAGATTCCACAAATTTCAAGACAATCTTTCAATAGAAGACGGTCTAATCATTCGGATGAAGCTCCTTCAATAATGACTGAAAGATCATCTTCGTTGCCCAATGCAACGGGTGCTGTCCTTGCTCATTCTACAACAAATAGTAGTACTATGTTTACAGCTAGCAACAACAACGATCTAATTTTACAGCAATTAGTTGATTATATTGAAAGACAGTTGAAACTTTTATCGACAACGATGTCCAATACATTGATTCAAGTGTCCCAATCGGTGTTAAATTTGACTAAAGCATCCATCAACATTAGTGATTCTTTAAGATCCACTATGCAAACTATATCCAAAAAGAAAGATTTGAGATACCTTCCAGCATTTTACTTCAATACTGTTTCATCAGTTGGGCTTAGAAAATTGATCAAGAATGTTTTGTACCTTATTGATAATTTGTTATTGAATGAAGTTTATGACAATTCTAAAGCAATGGTGTTGAAAAACTTGTACGACTTATTAAGTACTTTGAAATTGATTGATCTCAACGATAGTAACGGTTTAGAACTGGGGAATTATATATCAATTATGTCACCATCGCTATTCCCAATCGGATCTACATTGAAAGAATTTCCTAGTCAAAGTAAAATAACGAAGATAATGGAATCATTAGTTGCCAAATCTAAGGAGAAATTGTTTGTTGATCAAAATGGTGCTTTCATTGCGCCTGTTCTAAGAGGTTTCCAAAGTGAAGATTTATCAATTATTACATTTATGTTTGGATTCCCAGAGTTGAATAAAGAACATCATGATATAATCAAATTTTTCTCAACTACATCGGATGATCTACACTTTTTAGTCCAAAAGAACTCCATCGTATTGGCATCAACTGCAGCAACTGCAAGTGCAAACCCAATACCAATGCCTAGTACCACTAAAACAGCAGCAACGAAATTCAAAGCGCCTTTCAGAACGATCGATTCAAATTCTGATTGTATTCCAATTTCGATGTCTTTGGCAGCTTGTAATTCGTTGAATTTATCAGGAACACTAGGAGGTTATATTTTCCCTAAGATACCAGCAGATTGTCAAAATCCTAAACTATTGAAATATTCCAATTCAATATTCGGACTAACTTGTGCTCATGTTGTCTTAAATGGTAGCACTTTTGATGAAAATAATGGTGGTCAATACCCATTTGTTTCTACTCCATCACCTGTTTTGATCAACTTGTATAAAAATGCATTAGCTTCAGAACGGTTAAAATATAATGTTGAATCTGAAGAATTCCGTGCTTATGATAGCGTGATCAAAAAAATTGATGAAATATACCCAATTAAACAAATTCGTGTCAAGAATAAAAAATTGAGTAGAAATTTACCTCAAGATACATTTGGACAAATCATTTGGGGTGAAAGAATCATTGAAAATGACAAGTTGTCAGATTTAGCCATTATTAAAATTGACACTGAGGGTAACAAAAACAAGAAATTCTTGAACTATTTAGGTGATGATTTGAATTTGAATGAATATGATCCTTCTTTAATGTTTGGTAATTTATACGTTAAAAAAATCATCAGTTTGAAGCCGGAAAAGAATAACAATTCAAATTCAACAGAAATGCTTTCGAATCATGCTGATTTAGAAGTTTTCAAAGTTGGATCAACTACAAACTTTACAAATGGGAAATTAAATGGATTGAAACTAATTTATTGGTCAGATGGATCACTTAAAACATCTGAATTCATAATCTCTTCTTCAAAGAAGAATTTTGCTTCTGGAGGTGATTCTGGGTCATTTATACTGTCCAAATTATCCAACATCAAACAGCAAGAAAGATTACATCAGCATTATAATGACATTCAGCAACTACAACCATCTTCAGTGTCATCTGTTTCTGGTCCAAATGCTTATTCTGGATTTGCCCGTTCAACTTCAAAAAGATCGATTTTATCAACACTGATTGATAACTTCATGCCAAGAACAATCCTCCCATTGTCAGGTGATCGTCAACAGCAACAACAACAACAACACCAACAATCTCAACACTCTCAGCAACAAGGTTTGACAAATGTCAACACGTTAGAGTCCGATTCGGGTGCGGAAAGTGGATTAGGTGTTGTTGGTATGCTACATTCGTACGATGGTGAATTTAAACAATTTGGATTGTTTACACCAATGAAGGATATTTTGGGCAGATTAGAGGATGTTACAGGTATTGAATGGGGTATTGTTGGTTGTGATGAAGATGATGAGAATGAAGATGAAAGTTTAGGTTCTAGTGATGATCAGTTCGGTAGTTCAAGTGATGATGATGATGATGACGATAGTTTTGTTGATGGTGATGCGTTTGCTCCATTGTGATTTCATTTTAGTTCTTTATTTTTAGTATATAGTTGATCTATTACTAGATGGCTATTTTTTTATGTGTAGTTTTCATTTTTATTTTTATTTCTAGGGGCTGTCAATTATGGGTTATGAAGATGTTACAATTTTAAAAAAGATTTTAAAGGTCTATATTTTTTATTTTTATTTCAATTATCATCAAATATATATAAACACTAATGTAAAATAACAAAATAAACATCGCTCAAAATATGTTGCATGTATGAATGGATGAGTGGATGAATATGGATACGGGGATATGAACTTCATCAATGAGCAATTGATCTATTGTGGTTGATCTTGTGGATCAACTTCTTTAACCCAGTGGTTACCAAAGTATGGGATTTTCTTGAAGAAAACATCTTGGAATAATGGCCAGTTTTCAGTGAAAACAAAGATACCCATGAAGGCAGCACCACCCCAGAAAGTTAAAGCTGGAGCACTAGCCAACACATTGGTTGGGTTGAAGATTCCAATATGAGGAACTTTTGTGAATTTCAAGCTTTTAATGTACTAAATTATGAGTGATTTGTTAGTATAAAATGACCTTTGATGATGGGAACCTGTAAGATTTTCAATTGGAGGAAAAGATTGTAGTATTATTCAAATGGACGTTTGAGATTGCTTCAGATGGAGATGGAAGGTAATATAACAACCATAATCCTCAGCATCAAGCTCAACCTCAACCTCAATCTCAAACGCATCAATTCTCACAATATTATGAAAATAACAACACTTACGTTAACCATTTTGTATGTGTTTGGCGATATCAGTAAAATCTGCTGTGTATCTTGTAACCAGTATATATTAGTAGCCTTCAATTGGCTTGTTTCTTTACAATGCTTTGCTTTGGTTACTCTATTTTTTTCTCTCTTTCAACATCTCTGCACACCCGTTTTGAAGAATGGCAGATGCTGTTGGATTTTGCTGCGATGTGATTGGCCGTCGTATTTTAGTAGTGCTATTACGTAGTTGCTGATATAAGCAGTCAGCATTCCGCGGAGAGAGCAACTGAAACGTTGTCTAGCCGCGGCATCGGAGATCCAGCAAGCTTTCGGGGAGCGTTGCACAGCCCCAGATCTGTGCCGCGGCCGAGGAATGCTTGCTTTTTGGGTGTTTACGCGGAGTCGTATCTGCGATTCTACCCATTTATGCTGCTGGTTTTTGATATATAAATATGTCATGATTACCCTTTTTTTTTTATCGTGGTTCAAGTTATCATGATTGAATATCATCAAACAGTTAATAATTAGCAATCAATCAATTAAAAATTTCCATAACAACATGACACAATCATTAAATACTGCTGTTGATACTCTTGGTTTACAACCTATCAAATTTACCTGCTACTATGGTACTTTCGCTCATACCCCAGTTTTAGGCTCATTAGAAGTTCTTGTCAAATGTGCTGTTGGTGTTGATACTGATGGTACTATTGCTTTCATTGAACAAAATTGTTCAGATCCTTTAGGTTTCTCTATCAATTTCACAAACTTATCATCACAAGAAATAGATCTTGTTGACGTTTCTGACAATGAAAATAAGTTCTTTTTCCCTGGTTTCATCGATACTCATATTCATGCTTCACAATTCCCAAACAATGGTATCTTTGGTAACTCAACTTTATTAGATTGGTTAGATACTTATACCTTCCCATTGGAATCAAGTTTCAAATCATTAACTACTGCATCTCAAATTTACTCTAAAGTTATCAATAGAACATTATCAAACGGTACTACTACAGCTTCATATTATGCAACAATTCATACTGAAGCTACCAATTTATTAGCTGATTTAGCTTTACAAAAAGGTCAACGTGCTTTAATTGGTAAAGTTTGTATGAATCAATCATCTCCAGATCATTATATTGAAACATTTGATGAATGTAAAAAATCTCAACAAGAAGTGTTAGATCACTTACATAATCGTGATCCAAAAGCTGAATTTATTAAACCTGTTCTAACTCCAAGATTTGCAGGTTCATGTACTGATGAATTGATGAGATGGTTAGGTGAATTAAGATCCGAAAAGGATTTACATTGTCAAACACATTTAAGTGAAAATAAAAGAGAAATCGAATGGACTAAAGAATTATTCCCACAATACGATTCATATACTGATATCTATAAAGAGACTGGATTATTAGGTCCAAAGACAACTTTAGCTCATTGTATTCATCTAAGTGATAAAGAAAGAGATATCTTAATAGAAACTGGTGCTGGTGTTTCTCATTGTCCTACATCGAATTCTTCAATTACTTCTGGTGAAGCTAGAGTTAGATGGTTATTAAATAGTGGTATTAATGTTAGTTTAGGAACTGATTGTTCTGGTGGTTTCACTCCAAGTATTCTGGAAGTTGCTAAATACGCGTTATTGGTGTCCAGACATTTAGTCATGAAGACTGAAAATGAAGAGGAAAAATTGAGTACTAATGATGTTTTGTATTTAGGTACAGTTGGTGGAGCTAAAGTCTTACAAATGGAAGATGTTGTTGGTTTATTCAAAGTTGGACTGAAGTTTGATTGTCAATTGATTCAACTTGATGCTCCTGGTTCCAATATTGATACTTTTGAATTCCAAAATCCAAAATGGGGACAACTCGATTTGAAAACTTCAAATAAAAAATTCCAAGATTTAATTGATAAATGGTTATTTAATGGTGATGATAGAAATGTTACTAAAGTTTATGTTAATGGTAGAACAGTCCTTGAAAGATGAGTAAATGTTCTACAACTCTGGGTTTTTGTTTGTCAGTACAATGATATCTTTTTGCTCTTAATTTGTTTCCTTTCGGCGTTCATTTATTGCTATTTCTTCTGCTTTTCTTATTTATTTATTTGCTCTATTTAGATATTCTACTATCCTGTGTTTTTTTTTAGTCTTTTTTTTCTTTATTTATTTTCTCCTGTATGGTTTTTAACAGGTTTGCATAATTCATTCATTTCTATATCAAACTTTTTTCGAATATATATATATATATACATATAATCATAACCATTTTCACTTAATGATAACAAACACAATATAGTAGAGGTAAATTAGGATGTTCTGCTTGCCATTTTGTGATAGCATCAGGTATTCTATCTTCAAACGGCACAACATCCAACAAATCAGAATTTTCATCTTTGGAGTTCATCCATTCTAAACTAGCTCTATGACATTCACTCAATAAATCAGCAAGTTTCAAAATGGCCTTACCACCAATCAAAGCAGTTTGATGTTCATCTCGAATTTCAACGTTGAAACAATGAACTGTTCGTCCGGTTAACGTATCACCACCTTCAAAATATGCCCTTGCTAAGAAATCATCAACCACTGAATCGAAACAACGTTCTTCACAAGTAACAACAATATCAAAATCCAACTCATCCTCAAAACCTAATGCTGACCATTCGCTATCGGGAAGTCTTTGTGGAGGTTGGTTGAAAAATGGCCATCTTTCAGGTGCCTTCTTAACATCAACATTACGTTGAGTCATCTCTAAGACACCAGTCAATTTATGCATTTTTGTATCTTGAGATTTTAAAGTTGATAAAATCTTGGTATATGGTGTAGTGAAGGGGAAAACATTTGGTTTATCAATCGTTGGACCGGGAAGACGTACCGATGAACCTGTACCGTACGAACGAACTTTATACCCAGCACTCCTAAGTACTTTGTGTGCTTCCATAGATCTGTGAAATTTGAATAAATAGTTAGTAAGATGTCACACTAAGTTAATCATGGCAGAGTGTAGATTACGTACCTATTTGAGTTAGATGCACAGACAGTGCAAAATTTTAGATCATTCTCTGACATGATATGTTGTATTATACACTAGCTGTCTGAAGAAGAGATATGAATCAGGTTGATTGCCATCTATACAACTATCATCACTTATTAAATGCAAATACGAGACATCGATAAGATGACGTAAGCAGTTATGTCAGCGATCATGGACACACCATGTTGATATCTTTGTATACAACAAGTAGTTGTCTTTGTCTATGTTCAACGGTTGGTCGATAAGGATTGAGGATCGAGGATCAGGCACGATGAGACGTATAGTGCAGTTGCTCTTGATACTAGTGATACCCGTGTTGGTACACACTGAAACCGCTGACAATTCGTCACCAGAGTACACGGATGATGCGCCTTTGTCTACTATCACCACTACTATAGACTCCACAACGTCAATCTCTTCCACTTCCAGTGAGCTACCGTTGCTCACCGTCACGTTTGATTTGAACGGTACACAGCTAACTACATCTAGTTTATCAATTGCAACTAATGAAACGGTATCAGAGAAACCTGTATTTGAAGAAACAGTGTTTTCCACAGTGGTTGAGGATCCTGGTTTGATTAGTAGTACTAGTACAAGTACCTGCACCACGAGCAGCACGAGCACTACATCTAGCACTAGCAGCACATCCAGTACAGAACTTTCAGAAACTACGGAGACAGTTGAAGTGGTTGCAACTACAGCATCTTCAATCATTAATGAAACCATCATTGAATATGGTAATTTGACGAAAAACGATTCTGTCTCACTTACAGATGAAGAGAACTCATACTTTCTAACATTTGAAGAATGGAAAAAGAAAAAAATTGACGATGATTTAAGTGATGAGAGGTCCAAAAAACAGAAACAACAACAACAAAAAAGTTCAGAAAAGAAAACCACACCACTCAGCAATTCATTGAATGGAATCGTTGGTGAAGAGATGGAGATTGAAATTTCAATGTTTGGAGGTGGGTCAGATGATGAAGATGAAGGTAAAGGTAAAATTTACAAAGATCGATTCAACTATGCATCATTTGATTGTGCTGCCACTATTGTTAAGACTAACAGTGAAGCAAAAGGTGCAAGTGCGATTTTGAATGCTAATAAAGACAGTTATTTATTAAACGAATGTAAAAGTGATCAAATGTTTGTTGTTATTGAAATGTGTGAAGATATTTTAGTTGATGAAGTATTATTAGGTAACTATGAATTTTTTTCATCAATGTTCAAAACTGTTAGATTTAGTGTTAGTGATCAATTCCCAAGTAATGGTTGGAAAATGCTTGGTGAATTTCAAGCTGAAAATGTAAGAAATTTACAAGTTTTCAAAATTGAAAATCCATTAATTTGGGCAAGATTTTTGAAATTAGAAGTGTTAAGTTATTATGGTGATGAATTTTACTGTCCTATATCCTCAGTTCAAGTTCATGGTAAAACTATGATTGAACAATTCAAGGAGGAGGAGAAACAAATTAAAGTTGAAAATATTAAGGTTGATGAAGATAAATCAACGCAAGATACCATTGATTCTACAATTGTTTATGATAAACCATCCTTTAATATCTCAATAGCTTCTGAATATTTGGAAATCAGTAATATTGAACAAGAAGAAGAAAATGATGAATGTATAATAACACCATATTTGGGATTGAATCAATTTTTACAAGAATTACAAAAAAATAATGACACAACAACATCACAATTATGTTTAGAGAATGGAACAGGAACAGAAACAGAAACTCCTACTGAAGACATTAAGCCAAAGACAACGTTACACACAGCACAAGAATCCATTTATAAAAACATTGTTAAAAGATTAGGACTATTAGAATCAAATGCAACATTATCATTACTATACATTGAAGAACAATCCAAAATACTAAGTAATGCTTTTGAAAATCTGGAAACCAGACAAAATGTAAGATTTAATAACTTGATAAATCAAATGAATCATACAATAATGCATCAAATTGAAAATTTCATTAGAATTAATATGGAATTATCAACAAATTTTGAAAATTTATTCAATTATCAAAATTCAAAATTTGTTGAAATTTTAAATGAAAATGATTTGAAATTTAACAATTTTGAGAAATCATTAAGTTTACAACGGAAATTCAACTATTTCAACTTGGCTGTGATTACATTATTATTGATTTATATTGTTGTTACTAGAGATACGTATATTGAATCTGAATTCAATACAATAATGACTGATGATAATTCACAAGATTATGAAGGCAGTCCTGTGCGATATGCTGGTCATCCAACATTAACGGTGAGGAAACGTTCAAAATTCATTGATAAGATAACTTCATTGACATCACCACAACATAGTAATAATTCACAACAACAACAACAACAACAACGGCAGAAAGGTATTAATGAACAAGGAGTTTTGTATACGATACCTCAAAGTCCAGCTGTTTCAGGATCACCTTCATCAAGTCTTATCAATGCAGTTAATGATGAAAGTGAGATTACGCCCGAGTCTGAGCTTGAATACACTTATGATAATGATGAAGAGTATGAAGATAGGGAGGAGGAAGGAGATGTGGAAGAACATGTGCTTGAGGATAGCTTACAAGACTCTGGTTTAGTCTTTAGTACCCCACAAGTTCAAATTAACGAGATTGATGTGAAAGTAGTCACAGATGATGATATACCAAGTTTGAAACCAGTGGAGAGTGAAGTTAATGATGGTCAAGGGAAATGGAGCATAAAAAGCAGGAAGAATAAATGGAAGAAGAAGAAATAATGATTTATAATTGATCTTTGTATACGTATGTACGAAATAATCACCGATTCACTAAAAGCGTAATCAACTAGTAACATCAAACGAGGATAATGTGATGTTCGATTATCTGTTGTTTAACTGTGTTCCTGTTATGACCTGGAGTCCAGAGCCCGATGACCACTTTCAGTGTAGTAAACAACTGCTCGTTTGCTAGAGTGAGATCCGACTTAGCTTGCCTGGAGACTTCAATCATGTCAGCAACAACCGTGAGCATGTTGTATGCATTCACTTGGAATGGTGATTCACTTTGAATATACCTCTCGTATGTGTTCTCGTTCCCGAGTATATATGCAGGACTTGAGACAATATAAATAAAAAAAAGGGTTTCGGGGCTGTACTAAATTTGGGCATGTATACATGCAGACAAGTTTCAGATAAGAAGATTATATAAAAATTATAGATAAATAGTATATTTAATAAATGATTTAATAATGTTATTTGTAATAATAGATCACCAAACACACATGAACTGAAATAAAGTGAAAAGCAGTTATATACCTTCTAGTTTACCGAGTTGGGGTTATTATAAATGGTATCAAGATAAATTAAATATACGAATAATAAGATACATACATACATACATACATACATACATACATACATACATAAAAATCGGGTGGTATCTTTATTCATTAGACATTCTATTTATTCATTACAGTCTATAGACATGTATCGTGTATTTATGTAACGGGTTTGTGTGTGTGAATTTCGTCCCCAATTCTACTTCAAACGTGTTTGTTTTCTAGATCGAAATCAATCTAGTCGACCGTGTGTAATAGGGCATAAATAATAGTTATGTATGTTTAATTTTTTTAGTTTTTTTTGATAATTTGCGTTATGTGAAGCGATGCATTGACTTGACTTGACTTGACAGCTTTCCATCAAGGATATGCTGGATAAATATATATATATGTTATGTGATATGCGTGACGTACTAATAAGTTATAGGAGATGAGTTTGGATACCTCACGTATCTATCTTTTGACCAATTTCCATTATTATCATTGGTAGCAACAGGTTGTTGATTGTTATTGTATTTGCCCGAGCAAATATATTCGTAATCGCTTGAATCATACGTCATTGATGATGAAACGGATGAGAAAGATGAGTATATTGTTGAATTAGTAGGTGAATTGAATGGCGAGTCTGAGCATGAATCATATTCTGATATAGAATTACTCCTCTGGCTTGAAGCTGAAGTTGTAGTTTGTTGTTGTTGTTGTTGTTGTTGTTGCTGAAGTTGTTGCTGTTGTTGTTGTTGTTGCGTTAAGATACCTGTATTCAACAGAATATCACTTGTTTGTTGCTCTGTTAATTTATTTGAAGCAAGTCCATGCTTTGAAACAAAATCTTTGATTATTGTTAAAACACCCAATTGCTCATATTTATCAATTAAAACTTCAGGTGGATTCAATATAGATTGTAACAATAAATTAGCAACTTCACGAAGTTCAGTGATTGTATTTTCAGAATCATAACCTTGAATGAAAGGACCTGTTTTATTAAAATCCATAACTGGTTTTTTATTTTCAATATTTTCAATATCATAATCACAATCTAATGAATTATTATCATCATTATGTTGAGATTGTATTCTTAATAAAGATTTATAACCTGTTGGTATTTGTAACATATTACAAGCAATTAGATGAGCAGTTATACCAATTGAAGAGATTTTTTGATTCAAATAATTTCTTTCATATAGAGTTAATTCACATAAATATCTTGAAATTGCCAAGATTGAAGAAACAATATTTGAATTTGATTTATAAGATAGTAGAGGTTGATTAAGTGATTCTTTTTGATCATGATTTGAGAATTTTATACATAATTGTAGAATATCTTCTAATGAAGTATGACCAATTGACCAATCTAAAGTTGATAATATATGAATTTCCATTTCTTTAAACATTGATTCATCATAAACTTTTGAACAAACTAGAGATAATTCAGTAACTGTTGGAACTCTAGATTTTTTATCTTCATATTTAGAAGCAATCCATAAAGAAGTACAACCGATCAATTGATAATGTTGTTTGAAAGCAATTCTTTTAGCACAATAACGATCAATTATATTCCAACATAAAAATAATGTAGTTGGTTTTAATTTTAATGAAGAATGCAATTGAATGATGAAATTCACTAGATAAGGTCTCATGAACCATTTAACTTCAGGTTGTAGATCGATCATTGAAGGATTGATAGTTCTTGAAGTTTCAAGTTGTTGTAAATGAGTTGTAATTGAATTCAAGTATTCAGATACTATTATTAAATTATTTCTATTTTCTATTGAATCTTGTTGAGGATTGAAATGATTAAAGTGTCTCTTTGGAGGACCATAATGTTTAGACATGATGTAGATGTATAAGTATAGGGTAAGCGATAGACGAACAAAAGTAGGAATGGGAATGGGAAGTGGAAGAGAAGGATCAATTGAAAATCAAGAACTATTTAAACCTATTAAACTATAAACCACACACCAAAGAGAATGTGAGTGAAAAAGGTATAAAGAGATCTGACTAGTCACAAAACTATGTCAAAAAATATATGTATATAACACCAAATAGTATATAATGTTATATATATAACAAAGAAAAAACTAAGAGAGATTCAGATGCAATTATATACATGAAGCTCTAAGAACTAAGAAGGGGAACACTTAAAGGGGCGGACGCGTCAAAAGGGGAGGCTGCCGCGGTGCGAGGTGTTTGACCGTTTCTGACGTGCCGTTTTCGTGTGTTTGGCGTGGCAGGCTGCGTGGCAGGCTGCGTGCTGGCAGGGATGGGCGTGCGTGGGCGGTGCGTGGGCGTGGGCGTGGGCGGGCACGGTATGTGGCAGGAGTGTACGTGTGTGAGTCGCGTGTGTGTTTCTTTATGGTGTGGGGTAGTGGTCGATCGACGTGATGCGTAAAGTCATTATAATTAACTTGCACAGCCAACTATCAGCGTCTATCGACGCTGCTAGTTTTGGTCAGTCGATCGACGATCGATAACACCGCAATCTGATCTTTAAGATATCCCAGATTTGGGAGCTTTAGATCCGAACATGTATTTTTTTTTTTCAAAGATTAACTTTTTCTTCATTCCCTATCACCGATTTCCTTGCATTAACATTAATACAATTATCATACCTACCACACTCTCAATGTCACCTGAAAGTATAGATTTTGAGATTAGAGAGCAAGATAGATGGTTACCCATAGCTAATGTTGGTAGAGTGATGCGATCTGCTCTTCCTATTCATGGGAAATTATCTAAAGAAGCTAAAGAATGCATGCAGGAATGTGTAAGTGAATTTATATCGTTTATAACTAGTCAAGCTGCTGAAAAATGTAGTATTGAGAAAAGGAAAACTTTAAATGGTGAAGATATATTATTCAGTATGTACTCACTTGGATTTGAAAATTATGCTGAAACTTTAAAAATTTATCTAGCTAAATATAGAGAATTTGAAATGGCTGAAAGTGAAATACGTAAAGAAAAATACAGATTACGAAAAGAAAAAAGAAGACTGGAAAGATCAAATCAAATTGATAATCAGCAAGTACAACAACAAGTTCAACAGATTGAAGAAGGATCGTTCATGTTGACTGAAGACATTGAATTTACATCAAATGAGAACAATACAGATAAAAGAGATAACTTATTAGGACTTACAAGTGAAGACTGGAGTGAGGAAGATGCTGATGATGAGAATAATGGAGTTGAGCAAGAAGGTGCCAATTATACCACTAATTTTGATATGCTCAACTTATAAATAAATGAATGCGAGCGCTACGCTACCACACACCTCCTTCTTTGTACAGCTACTCATTGAACAATCTATACCAATATGAAGAACTTCTGGTTTCTACTAGTTGTCTTCTTCATTCATGTTTCAATGGGAATACAAGTATTGTTACAATTACAACCCAATGGAACAATAACTAGTTTTCAAAAAAAATACGCCAATTTTACAAATTCCTCAAAATCTATAGAATACCTGGAAATATTACCTGATTTGATAATCATTGTTGGAAATTTTAGTGAAACGTTCATTAAAGTATTGTACTTTGATGATGATATTGCAAAGATCAGTTTGAATCATGCTGTTAAACTGGCATCGTTACAACAACTTGCTCCTAAACATTTAGCCCGTTTAAATCAAATTGATAGAATCAAAAAGGGACAACTGAAAATGCAATTTAACGACAATCACAAAAGTAATGGATCTAATGTTATATTAATGGATTCGGGAGTTGATACTCAACATCCTGATTTATCTGGCCGTTGTAAGAATGTGGGTGATGTAATCGACTTGAATGGACATGGGACTGCTATTGCTGGTGTTATTGCAAGTGATACTTTTGGTGTTTGTAAAAAATGCACTATTGTTAGTTATGCATGTTTTGACAAATTTGGTAAATCTAACCTAATTCAAATCATTAAAACTTTCCAATCAATAGTTCAAAATGAACCAAAAGGTGGTGTTATAGTCATGCCATTTTACTCTGCTTATAATGGTTTATTGAATGATGTTGTTGAAAAGATATCTGATTCAGGGTACGCTATGATAACAGCTGCTGGTAATGATGGATTGAATGCATGTTTATATTCACCGGCGTCTTCCAATAAAGTTTTAACTGTTGGTAGTTTGAACGTGTATACTGATAATATTACGGATTTCAGTAATTTTGGTCAATGTGTTGATGTTTATGCTGATGGATTGGATATAGTTACTTTGGATACTGCTGAAAATGGTGTTACTATTAAATCAGGTACTAGTTTAAGTTGTGCCATTGGTGCTGGACTTGTTGCTAATTTTATTGGTTTGAATGATTCTACACAATTAGCGATTGAGAGGACAAAAAAGCTGAGTGTTTCAAATGGAAAAAGTGGGATCAAAATATTAAGTAATGGATTTCAACAAAGTGGATAAGTAATAAATATTTTCATTTAAACTAGAACACTATATAAAAATTGCATAAAAACAAGTTTTGTAAAACAAAGTACAGTAGTTAAACATCTCCAATTGTAATTCCTTTACCTCTACAAATAGGACAACTATTATCATTTAACAACCATTGATCAATACAATCAACATGGAATCCATGTTGACAAACAGGTAAGAATCTACCAACTTCATTATTACAATAATCAATTAAGCAAATAGGGCATCTATCACCATCTTCAAAAGTCCGTTCATTAGGTATACGGTCTTTAGCATGATTATTTGTTGTTCCTATTAGATCGTCATGATGTGTGAACGGTAGATCAATTCCAGCAAAGTGTTCAGCGAGTTGTTCAGACCATAATGCTGAATTATCATCTTCATAGTCAGAAGACTGGGTGCAATGATATTGTGATGTTGTTGAATGATAGTCGCCGTAATCATCATCATCATCATCAACATCATCTGCATCTGCATCTGCATCTGCGTCATGTACACTATTCTGTTTGTCAGATGATGAAGTTGAAACAAATCTAAACAATGTTTCAACTTTATAATCCAAATCTTTTTGTGTTAATGGTACTGTTGATTTCTTACTAAACATTTGAAATAATGAATTACGGAAAGATTCCAATTCATCATCTGGACCATTTGATTGACCAACACCGACTCCACCACCACCAACTCCAACTCCAAATCTATGTGCTGCAGCTGCACCCCATGAAGTGGAACCTCCTGCCATTCCTCCATTGAAATTACCTGAATTACTACTAGTGACGTAATTTGTCAATAATGAGATGAATAAAGGCATGGATTGTAATACTGGATCAGATGAAGCATAATGATGAGCCATCACTATGATTATCCAAGACCGATATGAATCTGGTGTTAATGTGGTGGTATTTGTATTCGAATTTGCATTTGCATTTCTATTTCTATTGATTGATGCAAATGGAGAGTCTGGTTCCTCATCTTCCGATTGTGAATCATTAAAATGTGCCTGTGGTGATGTTTCAGATGGTGATGGTGTTGAAGATAAGTCATTGAAACCAGCAGTTGTAGTACCTGATGATTGGAAGCTGTTAGAATAATCATTCAAACCAACAACACCAACGATTAAAACAGGAACTAATGGATCTATATCTGATGATGTGGATGATGGAACATCGAATCTAAAAGCACGGAAAAATGAAAGTGGTTCACTATCTAGGATTTGTGAACCTAAATGAACGTTCAATAATCGATTTTCAGTTAAATCTGTTAAAAACTCTGAAAATGTTGTGTCATGTAATGGTGGTGGTGGTGGGGGTGGTGATGTGTTGTCAGTGGCTTCTGTATCATTTGGTGTTGGTTGCAAGGTATCAACGAGTGGCGATGTTGTGTCATTTGTGGGTATTGGTATTGTTGTTTGACTTGCGGGCACCGTATTATTGTAACCAAATTGATCTATTCTGACCCCACCCAGATTCCTCGTGTTTTCACTATTCACATCCCATTCAATATCGTTATTATCAGATGGATTGATTAATCTTTGTAATGTTGTAATTGTCACCGTTGCTAATAAATTAGATAACGTTTGAAATTGTGCTCTTATTGATGGTGTTAATTGTGATATAAGATCTAAATATTGGCTGCTTAAAAGTTGTGATCTATTTTGAGGTGGTGGTGTTGAAGGTGGTGTTGAAGGTGGTGGTGGTGGTTGCGATGAAGGTGGCTCCGGTGGTGACTGTGAATTTGATTGTTGTGATGGTTGCGATGATTGCGAAGACTGCGATGGTTGTAATTGTGATTGGGGAGGGTCATCGGGAATAGTTGGTGTATGCGAGGCGGTATCTGGTGTGGTGAATCTATGAATTGAAGTATGTGAAGGGATATGATGAATTGATGCACCTGTAATTGGAGATCTAATGGCATGAATTGAGGGTGTTGCTGGTGATGATAGGTATTGGTGAGATTCAAAGGTGGTTATTGGAGTTTGAAAATCTGAATGTGAACTTAAAGGAGGGGCAGCGGTAGCCGCAACAGCACTAGTAGTATTCAGCAATGGTTGATCGCTTGAAGGTGTTGGTGATAACTTTGTTTTTTTAAAATGATTCAAAAACTTGGTTTTCCTTTTTTTTGCAAGATGCTGTGATAATGATGATAACCTTCTTGATCTAAATGAAGGTTGAGTAGAGGATGCAAGTTGAGGTGAAGATGATGAAGATGAAGAGGAAGGGGGCGAAGATGATTTTGTACTAATGGGTAAAATGCCGGAAGATGCTCTTGATGATGTTTGACCCATAGTTTATATATATATATAAATTCTTTAGAAATGGTTTCAGATGTTTATATGAATATATAGCTAAATTTAATAGGACATTAGCAAACTCCTTTATATGTAAAGTGAGGGCAGAATATAAATAGTTATAGTGATACGGAAAAACTAATTAAAAGATAAAGATAATCGGATTTATAATTAGCTGTTTTTTTTTCTTTGTAAATGGTAATTGCTAAGTGGGTAGTCTATATAGCCAAAATTGTATGCTAGAAACTAAGGGTGTACATCAATCAGAGTAATGTTAAGTAAGTACAGTCAAGTACAGTGAGATTACTAAGATAGCTAAGCTGTCTGTTATCTGATTTGATTTGCACGTTTTGAAAGAATGGCAGTCACGTGACAAAGTCACTTGTTTCAGATCTGTGAAACCCTTTTTGAACCCCTTTTTCTTGCATCTGCGTTTGCATTTGTGTCAACTCTGAAACACGTTCGGTGCAGAGGGCAAGGATACTTTAGACTATATAATTAGATGCTTAGCTCGAGTAGTTCACTAGTTCACAATTTCCCTTCTCTTCTTATGGAAAAGCCTCGCTGACTATAATTATACATACCAATTCATTATGTTATATTTTAAAAGAGCTAACATTATTCAAGAAGCTACAAGCAATGGTGTTAAATTATCAAGCAATTCCAAAACTACTATAATTATAGCAGTGACTATCCCACTCGGATTATTATTGATTAGTTCAGTGCTAGTGTTAGTATGGTTTTTGTACTACCGCAAAAATGGGGTTACTCAAGATTCAGACTCTTCTTCTTCTTCCACGTTCGATGCCCCAAATGCATACCCAACTAGATTCAAATACAATCACCAGCAAGATGAAGAGATGATGGTTAAAAGACAAGAGGTGTATCATGTAAGCAATAACTCAGCAACACAACAACAGCTTGATGATCTCTTTGCAGACCCTCCAATTCAACAAGAACAACCACCACCACGGCCAGTACCATTTGGCCCAGTGACAGCCCGGTACGTTGAAGGAACAGCACGCCAAAGCAGCCACGGCTTCACAGAACAGCACCAGCCACAGCACCAGCCAAAGCACCAGCCACAGACAGACAACGGTGTGGCGTTGAGAATACTGCGGCTCGCAGCCAAGAAAGATGACGTAATCGACAATAAAGTGGTTTGTTGATGATCATCATCGTCGTCGTCGTCGTGTTGCTTAAACACGTTCAACACCACACAAGACAAGACAAGACAACTTGATGAACTTTGTCAAGGCTGACTTAATACTAAACGACACAACTACCATCATATACGACTACTCTCCATTATATTATCTTGCTCCGCCTTCTCTTCCCTTGGCTACTTTTCTACTACATTGCATATATATATATATATATATAAATATATAGTATTAAACTTATTTTTAATTGTTTATTCCACTAACTTATTATTGTTCTCCAGCGTGTTTACTTTTCCTATTTTTTTTTTAGAATCAAGCACCTCCTTTTTTTTCCATCTCCAACATTGTGAAAACGCCTACTTTCTTGAATTGAAGCCAAGACATTCGAAAAACAGAAATACAAACAACAACATAAAACATTGAATATATAAACAAACAGATACACTTAAAATTATCTTCAAGATGAATAAACTAAGAACTTTTTCGAAAAAAAAAGATTCTTCTCCATCTCCCAGTCCAATAATGTCTTCAACAACTCCAAAGAGAGTTCCTACATCTGAATCAAAAGGTGAATTGAGCCCTGCTCTTTCTCCAATAGTTTCCTTACTATCTGCACAAACTCATCGTGTTTATAATGAAGGTGTTTTCATGTTATTAAAAGACTTAGATTCTGATGGACAACCTGCTGATCGTAAATGGCAAGAAGTTTATGGTGTATTAACTGGTAATCAATTAGCTATTTGGGATATTGAACAATTTGAAAGATTACAACAATCTTTAGATAATATTGAAAATAAACCTCAATACATTAATTTCACTGATTCAACTTTTAAAGCTGTTGATAAATTACCTTCAACTAATGGTGATTTGAATAATGTTATTATTGTTTCAACAACTTTGAAAAATAGATTTTTAATTCAAATATCCTCAACTGAACAATATAGAAGATGGCATGCTGCTTTCAGATTATCTTCATTTGAATTATGTTCTTTACAAGAAGCTTATACTGGTGCTTTATTAAGTGCAAGAGGTTCTTTATTAAGTGATATTAGAGTTATATTGGCAGAAACTAAATTTATTCATGAAGATTGGATTAGTGTTAGATTTGGTACTGGTATGCCTTGGAAAAGATGTTTTACAGTTATTGAACCTCCATTGAAAAAAAGTAAAAAAAAACTTATCTCTGGTAAAGTTATATTTTATGAAAATGAAAAGAAAAATAAGAAACTTGCAATGGCTTCAATTGTGGCTGCTTCTTCAATTTATGCTGTTTATCCTCAAAATTATACAATTATTGATCATAGTACGATGATTAAATTAGATGGTTCAATAGTATTTGATAAAAAGGAAGGTGAAAAAGATTGTTCAATCTTTTTAATGCCTGAAGCTCATAATTCTGTTCCAGGTTATGATACTTTGATAAGGTTTTTGATTCCATTATTAGATGCATTCCATCTATATGGTAGACCAAAAAGATTAAATGCTGATAAAACTGATATTAATTCATTATTATTTGGTATGCCTGTATTACCTAAAGTTCATTATCTAGAGATTGATGACCTATTGAAATTAACTGGTAGTTCAACAACAACAACTTGGTTAAATCGTGAATGGACAATGGCTATAAAGCAAATCTTAAAAGAAAAATTATTAAATGGTTATACTGGTTGTGGTTCATCTGATGGTGTTACTGGTGCTGTTAATCTTTTAGATTATTCAAAAGATTTTGCATCTGGAAAAATTAGATCTTTCCCATCATCACCAACGTCACCAGCTTTCTCTCCAAGATTAAGAGCAGGATCCCTTGGACTTGAAAAGAGTAAACTGAGTGATGTTAATAAAGATGATGAGGATTCCTTATATTCTAATAAAAATGATATATATTCAAATCAACCATTACCACCACAACCACAACAATTACCAGAACAACCACAGTCTACACTATACGAATCTCCTGAAAAGAAGAAAACTATGTTACTTGATACAAACTTATATGGATCACCGGAAAGAAGTTCTTATGATGATGGCTCAATTGATAAAGATATGCATCATGTTTCAATGTCTCCTAGATTACTAAATATTTATAAGAAATATGCACAAATCCCAGCTGAAAAACAAGGTGTAGAGAATGAAATTCCTTTATCAGATGCAATGAATAATCTACAAGTGAAATCTTCATCATCAATGGAAGATTTATACCCTGACGTTGATGAAAATGGGGCAGATGATGATGATGATGATGATGATGATGATGATGATGACGACGATGATGATGATGACTTTGAGATTCCAATTATTAAACCAACTGTTCCTGAATCTAGACCAAGATTCTTGAGTACCACCGATTCCATCACTTCATCAGTTAATCAGGAAGGAGCAAGTGCAGGATCAACTGATTCCTTCAGCAAACCTCAAATTGCCCCTAATGAAAGAGTTCTGTCACCATACTCTGATTTCCATAAAACTTTCCAGCGTACAATGGAAGAAAACTTATCGTATACTCAATCAGATAACCTTTATTCCAGCTCTAGTTTAGATACTGATGGTAAACCAATACCTAACAGAGCACCTGGTGGTAACGATGGCGAATTCAATCTGGTCATGCCAAAGCAAAGAACTAAAGCTGAACCTTTAGATTTCTCACCAACTCCACAACAAGGTAGATTTGCAGATCAACAACAAACTAGAAACCTGTCAAATGATGAATTTTATGATGCCCAAGAACAACCAATTTCGAATACCATTACCAATCAAAATTTCCAAAGAGCTCCAAGTGATAACATTACCTCTAAAGCTGTTAATTACAGACCTCAACAACAAAACCAACAAGGTTATAGTTCTGGTGGTTCCAATTATCCAAACTCTGCAACTTCTTCACAATATCCATCATCTGCTAATTCTCAACAAATGTATTCCAAAACACCAAGTTTACAGTCACCTTATACCCCAAATTATCCACAAAAATCTCCAAACTATCCACCTCAACAACTACAACAACAACACCAACAACACCAACGTAGACCACCACCACCTCAAGGCATGCAAGGTGCACCAATACGTTACGCAAGCCCAACCTCACAGTCATTACAACAACAACTACCGCAGTCTCAACAGTATTATCCAAAATCTCCAAATATGCCACTTGGCAGTACTATGCCGCAACAGCAAGGCTATAGAGCCCCATTACCGCAACAACAACAACAACAACAACAACAACAACCACATAATTATGGAGCACCACCCCAACAACAGTATGGGAAACAAAAGTATGGTTCTCCAACAGCAAATGGCTATCAAGGTGGGTACCATTTACAACCACCTCCACAACAGCAACAACAACAACAACGATTCTCTCCAAATAGTTACGGTAGTCCTCAAGGCTATTCCAATCCTTCATCTCCTTATCGTGATTATCCACAAAATGGTGGTTATCAACATGTTGCTCCTCCTCCACAACAACAACAAAAGTTTGGTACACAACATGAAGGTAGTAGTAGTGATAGCTTTAAGAATAAGGGAAGTCCTTACAATATTGCCAATAATGCTGCTATGGGTATGAATGGTAATGCCGTTAAAAAAAATCCATATGCTAGCTGATTATTTGTTTGCCTTTCTCTGTTTTCTCGCTTTAACTTTCAGTTCCTATTGCTTTGTTATTTGCTTTTTTTTTCGGTTTTCTACTTTCTTGCTTTAGGTTTTGTGCTTTTTTGTTCTTTTGCTGCTCCTCGATTGTTACGATTACGATGATTACGTTTGTTATATAGTTATTTGGCTGTTTTAGTTATATTTATTTATGATTCCTGTTGTTTTGTTTACATTCATTTTCTTTTCTCACCTTTAGCGTTAGCTGTGCTTGCTATTGGTCTCTTCTTTCTTGGCTTTTCTAGACTAAAAAAAAAATTTCAACTTTGTTTTTATAAGGCATTTAAATCTTTGCGTATAATTGTGAGAAAGTATTACTGTAGCTTTGGACTAAGGCAAATTGCTACTGATGCGAATTAGCTATAGAATAAATAATGATGTTATATTTGGAAGTAATGCAAAGCTATGTATAGAAAAGAAAAGTAAAGGTCACATATCAGCATAAAGGTGAATTGTACCAAAAAATACAAATAAATAAATAAATATAAATGAACGAAAAATCGCTAGCTGTTAGTTTGAGAGTTCTCGCCTTGGGATCTGTTTGACCGGACCCTTGCTACATCATCTAGTAGTTTCTCATACACGATATCAGCCTGTAGTTTACTACGACCTTCAACAAAACCATCTTCAGAGTTCATTGATATTGGTGACGTTGGAGATGTTTCTCCATCTTCAGAATAAACTCCTTCTGTTACCAACTCACCTAAAGAAGGTTTGGAAGCACGCTCTGGGTGGTTTCCAGTCTGACTCTCATTTGTATTTGATATATTCAACTCACTTAACTTCTTAGTTGCCGTTTTAACGGGAGTGGCTGTACCTGGAGCAGTTTGCGCTAATTTGTTGTCAATGGTTGCTCCATTTGGAGGTGATGTATTTGTAGAGGAGACAACAGTACTTGTTGGGTCTTGATTATAAATAGAATGAATTTGAGACATATCCTTGTTGATCTTTCCAATCAAGTCAGAAACAGATTCTATACCTTTTGCTTTTATAACTGCCTGTCTCAACTGAGGTCCTGATGGAATATTATTTATTTTTAATGTTGGTTTTTGTGTAACAGCAGGTTTGACTTGTTCTAATGCTTGAACTTTTTGTGGTTGCTCTTCTTTTGGTGGTGCTCTTAATTGCTGAGTCGTAGTCATCGTATTCACATTTGGCTGGTCATTAGGCATCATTGAATTTTGCTGCTGAACAAAGAACCCCCATCTATGGAACTCACCTTCTTCCTCTTCCAATTCCCTGGCATGAACTGATGTTTGTGAAATTCTTCTCATCAAGACTGGCAAACCTGTTAAATGATCAATTGGTTTGGAGTTGGCATCGATCACCACCTGATGTGGAGATGTGAATTCGTCGATTGCATTTTGATTGTTGCCATCTGTTCCACTGAAGTAACTCGTAATAGTCTGTTGTGGTGACACAATAGGACCTGTAAAGATAACATCGGATGAGCTTTGATGCATAGGTAACTGAGATGATAAAGTTTTGATTAATTCTGGACGTTTCAAAGGAAGATCCTTATTTGGTTGCAGCTTATCATTTTGACTTTGCATCTCTATCTGTTCTTGCTGTAATGTTTGCTTGCCTTGAAGAATCCGTTGATGTTCTTGTTGTTGAATTTCCAAATTTAGCTGTTGTTCAACATCCCCAGTACCACTGACCTGATCGGCAGCTGATGCGTCTTCACTGAAGATATGGATAATACTCTCCAAAGAGTCATCTAACAAACAAAATCTTAAAAGGTTTTCTTTACCTTCCAAAGTTAGCGTACCTTTAGCTCTAGCATCAAATAGTTTGTTCATCGTTTTATGAATCTCTTTTCTTAACCTGATTGTTTTTTGGACTAAAGCATTACTTATAATTTGTTTTTCTTCCTCGCTCTTGATTGATGTGGAGTCCATTAAAGTTTCAGCTGATCTAGTCAATAAGGAACCATCGAAAATTAAGTCTTCATCATCTTCGTTGGTCTTTGGCATATTACCAGTCAAGAACTTCTCCATATTTCTCATCAAATAAAACGCAATCTTAGAGGAAATCTCTTCACTGATTGCATCGTAATCAATATCCAAATTGTAAATGTTCGATTGTTTGACAGTACTATACAAAGAAGCAGCAGTTCTCGGATTGATATTGTTATTACCCAATAAAGAAACGTGAATTAGTTTTGGGCATTTGACAAACGTTAGACACAATTGAATGATGGCTGCTTCAGTAAGTTCATCAAATTCAAAATGGACTCTTCTGAGCTCCTGGAACTTGGGTAAATATTCAGTCAAAGTAGGTATGATACCAGGGAAAAGTTGGGGATTATTACCTAGATCCAAGAATCTCAGAGTTTTTGATGTTGAGATATATTTGACTAGCTCTTTGGCCAAATCGACATCAATTCCTGTTTGATTCAACGAGAAAAAGATCAAATTGATGTTGTCCATCTTGTTTTTAAACGCCTCCTTGAATGGTTCCAGTTGGTCTTCACTTAAGGTATTGAATGCAATATCAATACCAACACAAGTGTTCCCAGGACTAGAGATCCAATCTGCAAGATATTGTGCCTTTTGATTGTTCAAATTTGTTGATGCCAGTCCAAGTCTTTTGGTTTTTAAAGACAAACCTTTTTGGACCAAATGCCTGAATTGTGAAGTTGTAAGTTTGCAACCGTTGATCACCAACTCCTCCAAACCACCTTTCAATATCAAACTATGCGTGAATAAATCCCAATCCATTTCGGAACGATGAAAACGCTTTGGTGTATCAGACTTGATCTTTTGCTGTGAAATGTCCAATTTTGAGATTGATTTGTTCAATGTTAAAAATTTGCATAATGACAACCATCCTTCTTCATCAATGGCAACATTTCTTAAAGATAATTTTTCCAAAGTTGTGGAAGTGCTCAAACTTACTAGCACAATATTCAACATTTGACTATCAATGGTAACATTATCAAATATAACTGTGACAATTGGTGCAATGGCTAAGAAATCGGAGAAAGATAATATATCAATCAATGTAGGTTTGGGATTCAGCATTTTCAAAACATGTAAAGGTCTAGTTTTGTGTTTTAATTGTTTCAAAGTTGCTGGGATTGGCAAAATCTCTCTCAAGTGACAACATCTAGTATACAACAAGTCCAAAGACAGTTTGGTAAGTGACTCTTGCACCGAATCAGGAACACTAGTACTATCATATTCTTCATCGATCGCTGGAACATCCTCACGATCGAAATAGTTGACGTGCTCATGGATTGGTGTATCGATATCAAGACCATTTTTACTCAATTCACTGAATTTCCCACTACCTCCACTCCAGGAATCAGCAATGACTTCATCAACCAAATCTCTAGATGCTTTCTGTTTCCTATAACCTGAAACTTCCTTTGCAATCCTCAAAGCCGATGAATGGGCTTCCATAGAGTGCTTCTGAGCTTCCAGCAAGCACATACGTTGTCTTTCCTCTGCTTCTTGTAACAGTTTTTGATCAACTTGAGGTGTCTCATCTTTTGTTTGGTGGTTAAAAGAGTCTGTTATACCGATTGATAATCTCGCTGGGGGTGATAGTAAGTCTTCAGGAATAACAACGTTACCTTTCTTAGGCCGACGAGAAGGGATCTGCTGTTGAGGATCATCAGGCAAATTCCCCAGAGCAAACGCAACCCTTTTGAATGGTACTTTCGCTAATTTATTTGATAGCGATTCATCGGTAACTGAACTCTTCTTTTGAGTTTCGGATGCAGATAATGGTGTTTTGACTTGGGCTGCTGTTGTTGTTGCTGTTGTTGTTGCTGGAATATTGGACGAATGTCCCACGGATTCTCTTCTCGACGAAGACCTACTCAAAGGCTTATTTGTTGAAGTTGTGCCCACTGGTTCTTGAGTAGTACTCGATGTTATAGATGGCGAGCGAGGCACTGGAGTGACTGTTTGTTGAGTCGATTGTCCTCTAATCTTTGATGATAGTGAAGAGAAAATAGATGATTTTTTCGTCACCTGCTGAACAGGTTTATCTTTAGCATCAGATAGTGATCTTGCTCTTGGTATCAGACTTTGCAAAGAAGATGCCCTTGGTCTCTCTGGAGCTCCAGCTGATAGCGGAGTTGTTAATGTTGTTTGAGTCTCACGTTTCTGGGGTTGTGGGACTACAGGAGAAGATGAATTAATTGTCGATGATGAAGGTGAAGTGGAGTGAAGGACTTTCGAAGGAATAAGCTTAGCCAACGTACTGGCAGGAGTTGAAGGAGTAGATTCGGGGTTAGGGAATGCTGATGGTTGAGTTGCAGTGGTGTTGGTACTGATTTTCAATGATGGCTTCAATATTGGTATAGGTTGGGAAGGTTGACTAGCAGCTGGGGTGGGTGCCTCAGGAATGGTCGACTGTGAAGATGTAGTTGAAGGTAAATGATGTTTGACGTCATGACTGACTAGTGTATTCTTTCTTGAGAGCTTTTTGACAGCTTTACCTCTGAATAACCAATCGACATCACCATTGGAAACACCGGGATCTTCCAATTGTTGTTGTAACTGAGGTGATGTAGTAGTTTGATCTTCAACAGCTTCCGATTGACCCTCTTTTCCGGTACTCATTGGCATAACAAGGTAAAGAAATGTTTAGTAGAAAATGAAACAGTCTGGAATGCTGTGCTTTATTTGATGCGATGTAGTGCTTTTTCTTTTATTTGGGGGGCCCCAATCACTATAATTATGCGAGAAGATCAGATGAGGTGATCCTGAAACTCAATAACAAAAGAAATAACTGGCTGAAGATGATAATTGGAAACTTGAAAGAGGCGTCAATGGATGTTGAATAATGGTGAAAGTGGTACTCAACTAATGTTACCGTCTTACTTACTACTGTTTTCACTACAAGGCAAATAGACCAAAACACCGATCGTTCAGTGCCGGAGTTGTTCTACTGTGTGCCCTTCGCCTAGTTACAGCCACTCCCCACCGCATGGTCCATGTGCAATGCCGGCCCCGTAATTTGCTCTGTTTTATTCTGCGACGGCGACGCGTCTTTGCTTTGCCAGTTCATTGTTAATCCTTGCACCATCTTCCCCGGTCCGGGGTAATTTCATCGGAACGTGCTTACTGCTTAGTAATTCACGGTGGTATATAACCCCGAACTTTGCCAGCTTGTTGACTGAGATTGTGTTTTGTTCACCAAACTAGGTATTAAGCCAATATATCAATTCAGTTTTAACAACTATCAGCAACAATGGACGGATTGAATTGGGAAAAGGTTCCACAGAAAGTTTATACAAGAGTCGGTGCATCCGGCTTGCAAATTTCAAAAGTTATCGTTGGATGTATGTCCTTTGGTAATAAGAAATGGCAAGATTGGGTCATTGAAGATGAGGAAGAAGTTTTCGCCATCTTGAAGAAAGCTTATGATGCTGGTCTTAGAACATATGATACTGCGGACGTTTATTCCAATGGTACTTCTGAAGTTTTGTTAGGAAAGTTTTTGAAGAAATATAATATTCCAAGAGAAACAGTCGTCATCCTATCAAAGTGTTTCTTTACTCATGATCCTGAAAGACAAGACTACACTTACGCTAACGAGAAGAATTTCGATGGACATGAGTACATCAATCGTAGAGGTTTATCAAGAAAACATATTTTAGCTTCTGTTAAAGCTTCAACTGAAAGATTAGGAACTTATATTGATTTGTATCAAATCCATAGATTTGATAAAGCAACACCAATTGAAGAGACAATGAAAGCTCTACATGATTGTATTGAAAAGGATTATGTTAGATATATCGGTGCATCTAGTATGACTACGTACAACTTTGTCATGATGCAAAATGTTGCTGAGAAATACGGATGGACAAAGTTTATTTCCATGCAAAATTACTACAACTTGCTTTATCGTGAAGAAGAGAAAGAAATGAATGAATATTGTAAGTTGACTGGTGTTGGTATTTTGCCATGGTCACCAAATGCAACCGGTTATTTGGCAAGACCATTATCCGTAACTGTTGGTGAAACTTCCAGAGCTGAGAACAAGAGGTTCTCAGAGTTTCTAGGTTACACTAACATGTCTGATAATGACAAAAAAATCGTCAACAGAGTTGAAGAGTTGTCAAAGAAGTATAAAGTCTCAATGGCATCAATTGCAACTGCCTGGAGTATTGCTAAAGGCGGTTGTCCTATTGTTGGATTCAGTAAACCTGAAAGAATTGATGATGCTTTGGTTGCAATCAAATTGGAGTTGTCCGAGGAGGATATCAAATATTTAGAGGAACCATATGATCCTCATTGGATTCCTTACTTAAATGCTCCTGCATAAATTTAGCGTTCAATATTTACATATCGATAGTGACTATATATTGTGTTTTTTTAGATCAACAAATTCTGCGAATAACTTGATCTTTTTTTATTGTCTCTCATCATTCTCAGTATTTGATTTGAATTTGGGTTCCTAATTGTTTAATAACTATACTCTGCTTTTAAATATCGGTTTTTCATATCGAGTAGAAATAGTCCTCATCATCTTCGAAATTCAATTTTTCAACGTCATAGTTGGGATTTCTTGTGCCCCCTATTAGTATATATACTTGGCAAGTTCATCCCAAATTAAAGTTCGTCTCTGATGATCTCCGCTTTGGAGGGGCAAATGATCTCACTGAATGATATGGCCGCAGCAGCAGTCTGGTTCATGAATTTGATTTCGCTGGTATGGGAGCCACTATGATCTAAAGATATACACCATCCAACAAGGCTTCTTTCTTCTGCCTCTTCAATTGATTTTGTAATTATTCCAACTAAAGAATCTATAGTTGAAATATCACAATTAGATCCCAATGTATAACGATCGATGTGGATGAGTACTCCATTGACAACATAAATGGTTGACGGGCATTTTGATCTGATTAGTCCCAAGTAATGTAATGAATAATCAATCATATCCCCCACAAACAATCCAACATTTGAGGCTAATGACCAGCCATCCTCGTACCACAATGGGTTGCTAGAGGACTTCTTCGCTGCACCAATGTAAGAGGTGATCTTTTGCCCTTTATCATTTTCAGACTGACGTATCTCCTTGTAGTGAAAGTTCTCAAGTAGATCACTCAGAACGTGGTCGACGACTCGTCTCTCAGCACCGGTTTTATCACACTTAAGTTCAGACATGTCACCTAGAGAAGCTTTGATAGTATCAGAAAGAACATCAAAATATACTGTTATATTTGTTGGGACTTTTAATTCATAATCATTATCCCAAGTTGCAAGCAGATTGAAGTCTGAAAACTCGTAGCTCCATGTCAATGACATCAAACATAGAAGCGAAAAATATGTGAAGGTGATACTACTAGAGAACATCGTAGTATATGTAACTATAAATTAAAGTACTGGTGATTTCTTACTTATGAATGACTAGTTATAATCTACAAAATTATATGGTACGCTGAGTGTTGGGTGAGAATATAAAGCTACGCTGTGAAGTCCTACACATCATCATGTTTCAGAATTAATCCGGTTGTTCGGTAATGAGTGCGAGATATTTATCTTATCGTTACAATTAGCACTATGTGTTTTCAGTTGCAAAACTGGGCTTTTCTTCGTTTGTGGGGCAGAGCAATACAATTGATCGCTAGAAGTACATCTGTATCTAATGTCATGCAATGATGATATGTGTTATTATGAATCATACAAGTATGTCAATTTCAAATAGAAAGTGACTAGAAAGGTGGATGAATAGGTGAACAACGACAAACAAAGACCACAGCGAAGTGCCCGTCTTGCGACTCCTATATGTCTACAATTACCATGTCATCTCCAACTATCCCTTTAATGATACAGTATAGTTACGTAGTTTATTCTAAACAAACCTTAATTCTTCATATTNGTAGAAATTTCGCACAAAATTAACTTTTATTCTGCGTTAGTTCAAGAAAGTTTTGTTGTAGCTCAGAACTTTCCCCAATTTTCTCAAATATTGAGAACTAAAAGGCGCTTTTTTGTACATGAAGAGCACTATACTAGAGTAAAACTGAAATTGGAGACACACACAATCTGTAAAGATTGATAGAATCCTGATGATATAATCAATCTATAAGATAAATGACACATACATCTATATAGGAAATATATAACTGAAGCAGGAATACTTGGTGCAGAAGTATTCAGTATTGAAGGAGGCTATATGGTATGGCGTCGATAGACTCGA
>KV453849.1:919-177447 GCA_001661425.1 Ogataea arabinofermentans
CATTAATATATGATTAAAGACAAGCAATTATACATGACAATAATTAATAAGGGATAGGCTCAAGAGTTGATGAATATCAACAAGTAATCATAGCCAGCCTTAATAATAAAGGCTTACTCACAAAGAACGTCGGATATCCTCAACCATTTCCGCTCATAAGCATACATTTGTGAACAAGGAGACTTTCCAAATTTTACCTATACATCTTGACGACCGATATTTGCTCACATTGAGTAAAATATTTAAATATTGGTTTCATTGATGAGACACACAATTATGCCTTCAATATCAATTGTCTGCCGTTGCCAACTAATGTAACTTTCTGTAATGCGTTCCCCCGCTGAGCAAGGACGTTCTCCTAACTTTAGGATGTTTCGCAGATATATATATGACTTTTCAAATGGTTCTCTTTGCGTTTCGTGGGGTGCAATTAGCTTCTGTCTTTTTGGTGCCTCCTTTCCTAGTCTGATTAGAGTCTATAAGAACAGGGCCCTTGAACACTGAGTACCAACCAGCAGACCCGATCCGCTTGCAAGTTGCAAGCACACTTGAAAGAGCGTGCAGAGGCTAAATTTTTCGAGCACCGCGAACTACCGAAGCGCAATCGTTTGGACAGGCAAGAATGATCCGATGAATGACATCTTGCGATGTTGGTTGATCAGGACAAGTTTATGAACTCTTAGATGATAAAAAATACCTTTAAGTGTCTAGATTATCTATTTGACCAATTATCTGCTTGATGTCTCTAGAGGAGGATCAAAGAGTTACGGAGAATCCGGACTTGATACATGTGGAACCACCGATAAATGCATCATTATCATCATCATCATCATCATCATCATCATCTTCGAGGATTAATGAAATCAGCAACTCCCACAACTCAGAAAGCGGAGTTAATATCATTGCCCCTTTAAGCTTCTTCAGCAAAAACAATGACTCTATCAAAGTGATGGTGCTTCTAAATCAACAAATTCATCTTCCGTTGGATTTCTTCAGTGAAATTTGGGAATATTCCACCCTAATAGTTTGCGGGGACGGTGGGGCCAATCAGCTTTATGACTACTGTATTAAGAATCAATTGGATCCTCTTCAATACTTACCGCATTATATAGTTGGTGATTTAGACTCGATTCGAAATTCAGTGAGGTTATTTTATCATGAAAATGGTGTTCTCGTCAAATCCCAATCTTCACAATATTCCTCTGATTTGGATAAAGTGATCTCACTGATCAATTTGAAAGCTCATGGATTCTCGAGGGATTCCTTTCACAGTATAGATGATTATGATGGCATAATCCAGTTTGAACAAACAGAGATCTTAGATACCACTACTAAATTGCAAACAGTCAAGGTGTTTTTAGTTGGCGCAATAGGTGGACGATTTGATCAAACAATAGCAACAATAAGTAAAATGATCAAGTGTGACTCAACAAGACCAAATTTTACGTTTTTCATGCTTAATAACGAACATGAAGAATTTGTACTATTTGTTAAGAAGGGTAAAAATTTCATAACGATGAATAAAGATGGATTAAGGTATAAGTCCTTGGATGAGTTTCCCGTCACAGAACGCGAACGAAAGTTGAAGCATGTTGGACTCTTACCATTGATTGGACCAGTTAGTTTAACAACGAAAGGATTGAAGTGGGATGTTGAACACTGGGATTCTTCGGTTGCTGGTTATGTTAGTTCCAGTAATTTACTTGTTGGTGATAATGGTTTTTACGTTGAGTGTTCTGATCCTATCTTTGTTAATGTTGAAATATAGCTAGCCTGTATTTTTGATACCGACTAAGTGACTCAGATCTTCCTGTATTTATAAATAAACTAAACGAAAATTATATAAATCGGAACAGTATTATTTGGCTTGTTTGACCACCCGTCAAACAATACCTGTTACATCTGTCAAAACAAAGAAAATAATTAAAAAATCGTTATTAGTTCTTTTGTAAAATCATAATACGTATATATTGACAAGAGGTGGGTAGAAAACAAGAAATAAAAGAAAATCGTAAAAGGCATAAAAACAAAACAAACACAAGTAAAAACATAGATTATCGTAGCATAGCTATTCAGATTTGAAAGTCAGGATTCTTAGTTAACTCTTCCAAGAAAGCGTCCAAATTGACAGACCTACCAATATTTGATGTCATATCAGAGTACAAAGTTTCTTCAACATATTGGGATGGGTATGGACTAATAGAAGTACCCATATTTTCAGACGTTAAGAGTCCGTTAAATTGCTCAGATTTTGATAAATCAGTTGACGGAAACTCATTTACAGAGTTTGAGTTAGTTGAAGGTGTCCGTTGATTAAATGATTGACGAGAAAACACATCAGATGTACTTCCGAAACCTGTTGAATGTTGTGGAGTAATACCCCTCAGATTTGTAGATGGACTGGTTTGATGAGAATAAGTATCCGAAACACTTTCTGGGTGTTTACCACCAACGTTGGAATCTGTATACGATTGACTGATATTGGAAGAGTTCTTATTGTATAATTCTGAGGGAATATCTATCGGCTGGTAATTCATTGAATCAGTTTGCATCTCGTTGCCAAGTTGATGCATAAAGAGTGAAAACTGGGTAGCCTCTTTACTGTATTCAAGGGTTTCAGTCTGAATACTAGCAATCATCGCATCCTCATCATCAAAAAGTAGTTCAGAAAGATCAAGTGGATTCAAGGCTTCAGCATTGGGCATCTCAAAATTTTCGTCGTCATCAGTGTTATCATTCTTGAACTCTTGATTCTTATTAGCTTCACTGGTTTCATTACCACGAGAGCTATAACGTGATGGGTTTTCGACCCCCATGAAAATTTCATTGAATTTTTCGGATTGAGTATTCTTGAAATAGTTAATAAATACTTTTATGAGCATGGTAGACCGCCACATCGAAAAGTAATCCTTTTTCAACTTAACACAATTCACGTAGTATTCCTTGATGTAACGGATAATAAGTTTCAAAAATTGGACGTTGTCTTCGTTATCAAAATCGGCATTCAACCAAGTCAATACTTTGATAGAATCAGTGGAGTTACCGAAACTTCTTAAAATGCTGTCAAACGAAACAAAATTGTCATTTTGATAATTCTTAAGAAACATAGAGAAAAGCCATAACATGGATCGTAAAAAGCTACTTACAATCTCACTGGTAATCAACTTTTCCAAACGATTAGAAAATTTAGCAAAACTTTTATGTAATTTGTCATTACCATGAACAACTTCACTCTCATTCAAAAACTTTGCAAAATCATAGTTGAACTTGAATAGAATCAAAGAAGATTCCGTTGCTTTGATGGCATACCCTTTTCTTTCTTCTTTGTTCGACTGATCTTCACTTAAATATAACAAATAGTTAAGAGTCGTTAATATAGAAAGCAAATTCAAGCGGATTTCTAATTTCATTAACTTTGGAATTTTGAAGATTCTTTCTATAGGATCATCAATTCTGAAATTACTTGGGAGGTCGTTACCCTCAATAATCTCATAGATACCTGTGACTTTGGTGTCCAAAAAGTTTTCAATTCTTTTAACAAGATCCATGAACTCAGATTTTTTGAAACCTGCTCCACTTTTAGATGCACATAATTGAACTCCTTCGATTATTAGCTGCGAGGAAGCATACTGTAGAACGATATCTCTATTGATGGCGTTTTCTGTGATGATTGATTTCAATTGCTTATCTGTAGCGTTTACCGAAAGACCCTTACGGAAATTGTTCAATGTCGCAGAGTCCTTATTATTCAAAGAAGGCAACTTGATGTCATACTCTCCTGCTTGAATTATCAAAGGACAACCAAAATCAAACGAGTTTAACGCATCCAAATGAATCAACTTGTAGTATATCCTTCTCCAAATGTTCTTCACTCCCCAGTCTTTGAAAACTTTCGGGAAATGGTCGGGATCTCTGTAGGCTCCCAAAACCCTGCACATTTGGATGATCATGGATAATGATAATGAAGATTCATAACTCTCTTGATTCAATTCCGGAGCGTATGATTGATATAGTCTTAGTAACAACAAAACTTGAACGTTTCTCAAAGTGATCATTTTGAAAATACTTTCACTACTTGGTAAAAGCAACAAGAGATTCTTGGCAATGTCGATATAACTTGCATCAATGACAATGTTAGCTCTGATCAATCTCGCCAAATCTTCGCTGGGAATCAGAGACGTATCCTCAAAGAACGATGCAGTATCAATAGCCAAATAACCGAATCGTAAAATAATTAATAGTAAGGAGACTATAGATGTGTTCAAAACATGTGTTATATGGATGCTTGCCTTACCGTTACTGTCGGAGACAAGTACATAACTCAGCTCCTCTCTGAATAATGACTCATCAACATAAGGCAGTTTATAATAAACGTAAGTGAAGAAATGCGTAATCAATGCTTCGATGGCATACATTGGTGGCAACATATCATTGACCTGTTTCAAGAGTTCGGAGTTCGCTTCGCCACCGACTGTTTTTGAAGCAACTAGTGAACTGCTACCAGCAATCCCAGGTAGACCTGGAAGTTCACAAGCATCGTATTGGTCAAATGCATATTTTTTGGACATATTGGCATCCGATCTTACCTTGTCATAAATGCTGATCTTTTGAGCCTGCTGATAATCATGGTACTGTTCTTCATGTCTATTAAAATACTTTTGAAAAAGCAAACTCAACTGCTCATCACCAGAGAAGAAGGTGGTGATACTTGTTGTTCCTGAATGAAAAATTTTGTTTTCTTTGAAAATCATTTTGTCAAAACGTTCCGTAAGTAGAACCAATGGGTCATCTTTGTCATCCTTGCTATCTTGCTCGTAACTGTTGATGGCAAATGAAACATCATCGTAGTCATTGATGTTAATGTTGTTTGAGCTCAAGATCTTCTCCAACTTGTTAATCCGAAGTCTCAACTTGATGATTTCGTTCGAAATTGGCGACTTGCTGGCAGTTTCGGATGAATGCTGTGCATACTTACATGAATCTTCTGTCTTATTCTTTATACAACCAGAGCAGGGCTTCTGCTTGTCACACTTCATCTTCTTCTTTCTACATGATTCACAAGAGATTGGTAGGCGGTTTCTTGTTTTTTTAACCCTAGATTCAGTTGCATTGGCTGGGGACATGATTCTGGTAGTATTAGCTATAAATTCGAGCAGTATACTGAATACTGGCGACTACACATAAGAGAAATAAGATTCGCAAATGATATGCCCTTTATTTCGCCTCTTCATCATCGCACACGCTCCAACAAGAGGTTGTAGATATCAGCCGCCCCTCAGCCACTTGTGAACCCCTACTTAATCTTCCACTAAGCTAAGTTGCATGTTTCTTCACCATGAGTTGACTCAATTTAGTAGCTACATATCAAATACAGATCTCTTAATCCAAAGTATAAATACCACTGGCTTGAAGATCTCAATTTGGTCTCGTCTTGCCGGAAACAGCTTTCGGAGTTAATCGCAAGGCTGTCGTCACATAGCCACACCACCGGCCTTGGTTTTTTCATTTTTTGTTTTTCGATACTTAGACATTAGCGTCTTTATTACAACGGAACTCACAAAACAAAGATAAGGGGTATATAGACAATCAAATAAAAGAAAAAGAAAACACAAACAAAAATAAGATACACAAAGCGTTGATCACTAACAAAAAAAAGGGAACGGGAAGAGGGGATTAACGGCAGAAGTGCCATATTAAGGATTACAAAGAAAGAAAAAAGTCAAGCAAGCCGTGCCACACCTCGAAGCAATGACCCATTGCTGTAAGTAAATCTCACATGTTTGAGTGAAACAGAGCAAACAATGTTACAAAACCCACAATGATAAAAACACACCACTAGTACTCACCCAGAATTAAAATCAAAAGAAAACCAGTACAGTCAAATATAATAAGAAGGATATCCCAATTAGTATTCTTCTTCCTCGTCTTGGAATGAGTCGGCACCTAATTCCATGTAATCTCTTTCTAAAGCAGCTAAATCTTCTCTAGCCTCAGCAAATTCACCTTCTTCCATACCTTCACTAACGTACCAGTGAACAAAGGCTCTCTTTTTGTACATCAAATCAAACTTTTGATCAATCTTTTGCCAAGCATCAGCAATAGCAGTAGTATTAGATAACATACAAACAGCTCTGTTAACGTCAGCTAACTCAGAATCAGGTGTTTGAGTAGTCTTTTGGTAACAAATACCAATTTTGAAACCGGTTGGACACCAGTCAACTAATTGAACTGTCTTCTTAGATTTGATATTGGCAACTGCACTTTGAACATCTCTGTTAACGACATCACCTCTGTACAACAAACAAGTTGCCATGTATTTTCCAGTTTTTGGATCACACTTAACCATTTGGTTACCAGGTTCAAAACAAGCAGCAGTAATTTCAGCAACGGAATTGGATTCATGAGTGACTCTGGATTTGGAAACAACAGGGGCGTAAGAGACCAATGGGAAGTGAATTCTTGGGTATGGAACCAAGTTAGTTTGGAACTCATTCAAATCAACATTCAATGAACCATCAAATCTTAAAGAGGCAGTAACAGAGGAGACAACTTGAGCAATCAAGTTGTTCAAGTTGTTGAAACTTGGTCTAGCAATGTTCAAATTCTTTCTGCACATTTCATAAATGGCATCATTGTCAACCATAAAGGTACAGTCAGCATTTTCTAATGTAGTATGGGTGGTCAAAACTGTGTTATATGGTTCAACAACGGAAGTGGAGACTTGTGGAGCAGGATACACAGCAAATTCTAATTTGGCTTTCTTACCGTAATCATTGGAAAACTGTTCTAGCAGTAGAGAACCTAAACCGGAACCGGTACCACCACCTAAGGAGTGGGTGAATAAGAAACCTTGTAAACCATCACACTGGTCAGTCATTTTTCTGACTCTGTCGGTGATGTCATCAAGTAGCTCTCTACCAACGGTATAGTGACCTCTTGCATAATTGTTAGCAGCATCTTCCTTACCACTGATCAATTGTTCAGGGTGAAACAAATCTTTGTATTTACCAGTTCTAACTTCGTCAATAACATTAGGCTCAAGATCAACATACAAAGCTCTTGGAACGTACTTACCAGAACCGGTTTCGGCGAAGAAAGTTGAAAAACCTTCTTCACCACCCTTTGGTCTTGATAGGCCTTCTTGTAAGTATCCGTCTGGAGTTATACCATGTTCCAAGGAGTATAGTTCCCAACAAGCATTACCAATTTGGCAACCAGCTTGACCAACTGTAAAAGATAGTCAACAGAAGTGACAATGATGTTAGTATCTTGTTTATTATTGAACGCCACTGGAATGTGGTCATGTTCGTAAATGGTGTAAAGGGTATGGAATAGTAATATTTGATAGACATACCATTAACTGAAATAACTTCTCTCATTCTTTATAGGTATGTATCTCAAGTAACTGAAAAAATTCTCTGTAACTTTTGAGTGATAAAAAGTTTATTGAGATAAGTAGTTCAACTTCAACAAGATAAAGGTTTGAAGTCAAGTTGGTGTTTTGTTTGTATTCGATTTGTTTACAATTTGCAAAGACACAAGATTTGGCGTTCGTTAGATGCGGATGGTTACGCTGCCCTGTCTTCACTTGTTTACATTTCCGTTTTTGGTGAACCAGATACCGGGTAACTATTGAATTAGCAGACGCGTCTCTATTCACGTGATACAGCGCACGAGACTCAAAAATCCCATTCCCACAAATCTAAAGTATACCCCACATTAGTACCTACACGATTTTATTAAGGGCTCTGCGGAGTAGCAACACTCCAATTGATCAGACTTTGAGAATGTTTGTTAGCTGGTTTTGCTTGAGAAGCATAATAGTCTGGCCTGTTGAAATCCTCACTTGCATTGATTTTTTTCACTACACACACTTATCAGCCCTTTGGGCAGCTATCAAAGCGAACGAAGATTGGTAAACATATATATCTCAGGGAATTCCAAAGTCAGAATCAGGTATTTCTCCCCCCCCTACCCCTTCAAGTTTACAATAACTTTTGTTTACTCTAAGGTAGAACTCATAAGTGATTTTTCCACCTATATGATTTCTGAGATACTATATATATATAATGATTAAGATAACTCTTTTCTGTATAGGTTGTTTTTTCTGTAACTCTGTTTATGTCTGTACAGATTTGCCACCACCAACGTAATACAAAAATAAAATCTGTGGCTTATTGCATCCAAAAATTTCCCAACACACAACCAGAAACTTCACAGTTGCTAATGCCATGGAACAGACCTGAAATACTTCTACCACCCCTTTATTCGAACTGTTTAGGTTGCGGGAGAGCCGTGCGGATCATCTCTCGAGCCGCACTTCGAAGTAAGGCCCTTGCTTCCCGGAATTTTGAGGTGATTGCCCTTGTATGGAATGCAGCAATTACCACTTTTGATTAATTACTTGTCTGTTAAAGGAAATCTTCCTTCCCCACAAGTTTGGCTACTACCGGAAAGGAGTTGATACAATAGATGAAAATTTTGTAGCTGTCTGACCGCTTTCCTACCCCCCGAAAACCCAGTGAAGTGATGGCTCTGCTTGGAAAGAGCAAACAGTCATATAAAGCTCTTATATTTCCTTCTGTAGATTATATTAGTTATATTTGATAGGGAATCATTGAATACAATCAAATAATTCAATTATTAAACCATCATGAAGCTGTTACCCTTCTCGTTCGCTCTTGGTGCAGCTGTAACTTTCGTTACTGTTTCTGCGTTGGATAACACTACATCGTATGATTACTTCGATGAGGAAACTGAAACTTATTACTATAAAAAAGATAGAACATTAGGAACAACTCGCTATAAACCTTATAACAGTTTTATCTCTCAACCTTATGTTGCCAATGGCTATATTGGAGCAAGAATACCTAACCTCGGTTTTGGTTTTACTTATGATCAGAACGAGAACACTTCCAGCTCACTATTGGACAACGGTTGGCCATTATTTAACAAGAGATTCTCAGGTGCTTTCATTGCAGGTTTCTTTGATGCCCAACCAAATACCACTGGAACCAATTTCCCAGAATTATTAGATGATGGTGGATATGAAAGTGTCATTAGTGTTGCTCCACAATGGACCGATTTCTACATAGGTGTTACTGTCAATAACACCGAATATGTATTGGACCCTCAAAAGACAAATGAAACCGATTTTGGCTCAATTGAAAATTACTACCAGGAGTTGGACATGTCCGATGGCTTAGTTATCACCTATTATACATGGTTAAATTTGATTGACGTCAAAGTGACTGTTGGAGCTCATAGAAACATATCTTCATTAGGGTTCTTGAACTTTGAGCTTTCTACAAACTCTTCAGATGCAGTCAACATCACCATCAAGGACTATATTGATTTCACTACGGCACAAAGATGTGGATTGAATAGCAGTGGCTTCAAAGATGATGGTATATTCATGACATTCTATCCTACTGGTGTCGATTACAAATTTGCTTCCATCTACTCCTATTTGGACGTGGAAGCTGACGGTGAGATGGTTTATTCAAGTAATGAGACATACACAGAGATTTCGACTTCAGTTTTACTACACTCCAACTCGACAACTTCAGTCACAAAATTCGTTGGAATTGCCTCCGATGATATGATTTACTCTAACTCATCTTCCACCACCCTTGATATTGCTCAACAAGTTGCCTTAGAAGCAACTGACTTGGAAGAAGCATTAACGTCTCACGACGATGCATGGTCTAATCTTTGGTCAGATACCAGAGTCGATATCAGCAATGATGCATACTTGACCTTAGCTGCTGAAGCCAGTATCTACCACTTATTGACAAATACCAGAGCAACAGCAACAAATTTGACGAGTGCTTTAAGTGTCGGTGGTTTAAGTTCAGATTCTTATGCCGGTATGGTTTTCTGGGATATGGATCTCTGGATGCTACCTGCTCTATTACCTGTCGCTCCAGACAATGCAGTTGCTATTTCAAAGTATAGATACTACATTCATGATCAAGCCAAAATCAATGCCGAAGAGAACGGTTACAATGGTTCTGTCTATTCTTGGACTTCAGGTAGATTTGGAAACTGTACTGGTACTGGACCTTGTGTTAACTATGAATACCACCTAAATGTTGCTATTTGTTACTCGATTTGGAAATTATACTTGACTGGTGCAATTGATGATGATTATTTGGAGGATTACGGTTGGCCTATCTTGAAGGATACAGCTGATTTCTTTGCCGACTATGTTGAGTTCAACGATACCTTAGGTAAATACACAACTCACAACTTGACTGACCCGGATGAGTATGCAAACTTCAAGAATAACGCTGCTTATACCTCAGTTGGTATATCTCAAGTAATGAAGTGGACCACTTTAGTTGCAGAACAACTTGGGTTATCCTCAAGCGACAAATGGTCAGATATAATGGAGAATATGTACTTACCAGTATCACCTGATAATATCACTTTAGAATATGATACAATGAACTCTTCAGTCTCGATCAAACAAGCTGATGTTGTTTTGATCTCATACTTGGATGAGCAAGATGGTTCATTAGTTGACTATTTCGACTATGACAAGGATCGTGCCTATGATGACTTGATTTACTACTCAGAGCATCAATCATCTCAAGGTCCAGCTATGACATTCCCCGTTTTCGTTGCTGTCAGTCAAAAATTGAATGATATTGGATGTGGGTCACAAACCTACTTGCATAAATCAGTTGATCCATTCTTGAGATTACCATTCGGTCAAATGAGCGAACAAAATAATGATGACTTTGATGTCAATGGTGGTACACATCCTGCTTTCCCATTCCAAACTGGTCATGGTGGTCTAGTTCAAAGTTACTATTTTGGATTAACAGGTTTGAGATTCAGTTACAATATGTCTTCCAATGGTACTATAAACCGTATTTTACACTTTGATCCTGTGCAGCTACCTTTACTTGATGGAGACTTGACTATTTCAGGCTTCCAGTACATGAACACTTCACTTGAAATTACCATTGGCACTGTCAATGCAACAATTTCTAATAATGGCACCGATGGTTCGATCAACCTCTATGTTGATTCTAGAAATGAATTGTCAGGCTATTACACCTTGGGAGCTGGCGAGATTTTAACAGTTCCAGTCTATCTTACTGACTTCAACATGGAAGGTTCACTAACTGAATGTAAATCATTTGCCTACTCTCTAACAAGTGGTATGGACGGTGATGTTCTTGACTCATTGATTGATGGTGATAATTCAACTAAATGGCAGGCAGTCAACAAGACTGTCCCTGCTCAAGTTGTCATTGATTTACTCACTACTGAGACGTTTGATTCTGGTATGATTTACTGGGGTGTTAGACCAGCTGCAAACTTCTCCATTTCTGTTATCCCAGATATTGGATTCATTGCTAATGCATTCCTTACCCCCGAGTATTTCACCACTGAGTACTTCAACATCACTTCTGTTTTGTCTGATTACGACGTTGATATCAGCAGTAAGTACAATGCTACCGATGTTGAAGTGAAGATTACTGACTTGAATTACACCAGTTTCGACTTAAACTCATCTTATGAAGCTAGATACGTCTTGTTAGAACTAATTGGCGTGTTAGATGACGATGAAGATGATGCAGGTGCACAAATTGCAGAGTTTGCATTGTTCAATAGCAATGCTTAGCGAGTGGCAATATTTGACGATTTACTATCTGACAGTTCCTTCTTTTTTTCCCGTTTGAAAGTTTTTAATTTTTGATTATTTTTAACTCTTCTATCCTTGTCCTTGAAACTTTATATCATTTTTTTTCTCGTTCTTCTACGTTTCAGCTCCTGCTCCCAGCCCGTTAAGCATATTCCGAGCTGGTTTCTGAACTGAATTTGATACCCTTATTCTTTAAGACTTTATAGGCCCGTTCTGCTTTAGTATTATTCAAGATTATAAGCGTTTTGCCTTACTCTATTATTCAATTGTAGTATATATATTATATATTCATTGATGTACAAGACAATGATTATCAGACGGCGAAGCCAATCTCTGCTATCAATGCCAAATGGTCACTAGGATACTCACCCTCTCTAGGCTGACCGAGATTCATCTCGTCAGCATGCGGTAGCTTTAACAAACTTTTCAGGATAACTCCTTCCTCTGATTCCAATTGTTCCAAGCTGTCTACGTCCTTGTTAGTTTCTGTTGGTTCCCAGTCTTTGATTAAAAATATGTAGTCAAGAAGACCTCTCCATGTATATGCCCAATTCGAAAAGAATGGTTCTCCTCTATCATTATCAACACCAGCATTCTTTTCATCAACTGTCTTATAAGCAACCGAGTACATTGATATAGCTCTGAGAGGTAATTTATTATGCAAATCTTGCATCTGTTGAACCATATCCAATTGCTCCTGGGTTGCATCGAAAGATTCCGGGACAGGATCTTTTGGTTGATTCTCACCAAATTTTTCAATGTTACCACCTTCTTCATCTTCAGCGCCATCACCACCTCTCAGTTTTGAGAACTGAAAAGATGTGGAACAAGCAATCACTCTCTTACATCTATTATCATATGAGATGGGCTTGGAAGTAATAGATAGATATGGCGAGTCGAATGGCTGGGAATTAAAGTCTCCTGCGAAGATCTTCCAGGTTTTGGTGATATGTGGATGTAATGTTTGGATTCGTTTTACAAATTCTTTTGTTTTCGAGAGAACTAGATACGTCTGTCTCGTTCTCTCGTAAGTACCAAATGGATGCCAAAATAGATGCGTGGTACCTATCACTATGCATTTGTCAGGATTCGACTTCAATTGAAGACCAACTAATAGCCCCACGTTTTTAGTGATGGTTCTTGGAGAAATATTTCCAGTTTCTTCTCTATCATAGTCTATAAACGATGTGTCAACTAAGTTAAATAGTTTTTCTTTGTAAAAAATACAAACACCGTGGTTCTTATCACCAGATCTGTAATACTTACTCAAATAGCCAAGCTTAGCTAGTTGAACTTTCCAGTAGTTGTTGAATTGAATAAAGTCAACCTCTTGCAAACACATTATATCACAGTCGTAATGTTTTAGTTCATCTAATAATATTGGAGACCTTTTATTCCACTTTAAAATGTCACCATTATTAGGAAACATTGATCTTCTGATTAACGCTTGGGCCAACAAGTTGTATGTCATAATCTTCAAATCGATAGTTGTTTCAGGGATGCTGCTATGGGGAATCGATAGTAGTTCTCTTTTAATATATTTCGGAGGATCAAGGTTGTCTGGGTCGATACCTTGGGCAATCAGCTCTTGTCTCTTCTGTTCCTTTTTCAACTCTCTAAGTCTTCTTTGTTCAGCAATATACTCAGGTGTAATTTCTGATAACTTTTTCTTTCTTTTATCCAACTTCTTCTTTTCCTTAGTGGATGGCTTGGTACTTTCAACCAGAGTTGCAGCCGGAGTGTCACCACAGGAGTGGGTCATTTCTATTGTGCTATTTGGTACTTCTGACATGCCTATCGCTGAATCATGCTGATAGAGCAAGAGAAAAAGAAGATGAAATAGGGAACAAGGAGTTTAGAAAACTAGTACAGATTGCGGGTGAAAAGTATTCCAGATCTGATACTCAAACAAATATAAACCACCTTTGCACCACGTTGTTTCCAATCGCAGAAATAAAAAATAAAGACAACTTTCAAGATGCCGATCTGGATGTCAACGTTTTATCTTCATATTGATTGTTGTGCAATTTGAAACCATTGTAGCTGCTTATAACACAAGTTTTAATATCCAGATGTCATCGAATGAAATGAAGGTAGTTGAATCTACCAATCAGTTAGCTGAAGACGAAAAAGCAGGTGCTACTTCCGAGAGCATTTCTGAATCTATCTCTCCCTCTCTTCTCGAAGACACCATTCAAACTAGAAACGAGATTGAAACACTCATTAAAATGATCAGGAAGAGACAACGTGAATATCAGGAGATTGAAAGTGAGAACAAGTACCTCCAAGAATATGTTGGATCCTTGATGGCGACTGGAAGCTTGAAGGACTGATTTGTACATCACTAGAATCGACGCGTCGCTTTTTCTGTTCACGAATAGCTGGCGCTTTACTTCATCCCCTTTTTGTTTGCCCTCCGACTTCCTTCCATACAACAGGTACAACTGTCTTTTCGAAGTTGCATATAAGGTTTGCTCTCTCAACTGATCACTCAGGTATCGAAGTTATGGACAACGAAAATATGGACATCATCTCCCGGTCAAGACCAGGGTCGTTCAGATCCCAGAAGACTGCTTTATTAGACTATCAACAAAAGTTTCATGAATATAAAGCACATAAATCACTTAAGCAGCCTAAGCTTACTCTAACTCCCACAGCCAACTTAGTTATGACTCAGAGGGATATGAATCGTAGCGTTGAGTTTAGTCACCTATCAGACTCGTCATATGTCTTGGGTGACAGCCCTGCCGATTTCAGTGACTCTGAAGCAAGTGTCAGAGGTCGTGAACAACAAAGTCGTTTGTCGTCAATCATACCCCGTGAACAAGCTTCTGAGCTGATAGAAGGTTGCTGTAGCTCAGACGGATCTAGCTCACTATCAGAGACCTCAAGTGTTGTTTCGAGCGAACACAGCATGTCGAATGGCGTTCCTGAACGAGATTCAGCGAACTTTCATGGTGGAATATCTGATAACTTAGAGGGTTTGAAAACCATAACAGCTACATCAGAGGATGTTGCTTTGAATCTGGCGCTGATGGAAGCAAATAGTCCTCCAGGGCATCAGGTGACAGTCGAGCCAGAGCAATTTCCCAGCAGCAGTGAAGAAGATATCGTCATGTCTATCAGCGAGGGTCCCTCAATAATTTGCAATGTTGATATAAGAGCTCAAGGTGAACCACTTCTCCCGGATGACAGCCCGTTGATTCTTTGTGGTATTGTTAAATCCATATCGTCGGCAAGCCCTTTCTGCAACGTTCTTGAGTTCAAACCCAGCTGCCCCACCCATGAGTCATTGTTGCTCACCATATTGGAGCATGAGATGTCACATTTGAGTCTAACTGAGAAGGAAGGTCCAGATAAGCATACGGATTATATTGAAAAGCATGAAATTCAAAAAAATGACTTGAAGGTTTCAATCAGTAAATATCTTAGCAGACTTTGGTACCGGTTTACACACCTTGGAGATATGTCACCAGAAGAGTACTTCGAGACTTATGTATGGGAAAGATTTTACGATCCTTGGTTCTATGAAAGCTTAACAAACCCTATTAAAGGCGAGGAGTTTAACTTTGATATGGTGCCAGTAAACAGCACTCTCGATCCATTTGTGCAAGATACGTGGTGACTCAATGATGAATACGGTAAATATGATGGTGGAACTTTTGAGTTGTTTCCGCTTCTACTTTTTGCTTTTTGAATATGTCTTCAATTTTTTCTTATTACTTTTAGTTTTCGTTGAAAATTCTGTTATTTATTTGCCATTATATATTTGCTAAGCTCATGAATAGTTTTCTCTTTTCAGCTCTCCCATCTCGCTCAAGTGCCTGCTTCGTAGCAAAATAGTCGATGAATATAGACTAGCACCCCGCCACTCACCCAACGTATTTACAATTTTTGATTCCTTAGCATGTTTATCCAACTTCGAATCGAGTTCCTTCCTGAAACGAAGTCTAAAACCTGGAATTTTGCTGATTCCACCCGTAAGAATAACACAGTTAACCATTTCTTTCCGTATATCTATGGGAAGTTGTTTTAATTGATCTAAAAGAAGCTGCACCGGTGATTTTTCATCTAAATCGTTCTTTTCCCAAGTGGACTCATCATCGTAAAACAATTGTTCAATCGGCTTGTACTTCAACCAGCTTGGAATAGTGTGACCTTCATAGATGAACTCTCCATCATCATCAGGATCCTCAGGAAGTCTCACATAGCACATATTGATGATAAAATTTTCAATGAAGTTGAAAGTATCCGGAACAGTATTCAAATCAATTATATTTGTGAATGCCTTGACGTAGTTATAGTGTAGCTTACAACCAGCTATTGTTGTCAGCATCGAGGTATTCTCCAAAACTACCAAGTCAAATATTGACTGGGAAACAGTGAAATTCCATCCGAAATCCATGACCAGCCCGTTTCTGACACCTGCTGCTACAGTATTCATTAGTGGTGATGGGATGAACGTTATAGATCTTGCCTGAAGGTGTAAAAGTAATTGATCAGTTAAAGATTTCTTATATATTTGGTTCAATTCAAAAGGTTCCAAAATGATTATTTTCGACTTAATCACGTCCAGCTTCAACCTTCTGAACAAATGGTGCAATATCCTGAACAAATGGGAATCTAGATTGTATTGAAAGCTATTGATGAGAGTCGTTTTCTCTTTATAGATAGATAAATTTGGAGCAAACAGATAGTTAAATCGTTGCAGATCATAAATTGCCGCAGTATTTAGCTTGTGACTATCATTTTCAATTTGAAACAATTGCATTTGGCTGAAATTCTGAGTTGAAAATGTTAATAACGGCTCGGACTCTCCAGCTATCCCAATATTTATAAACCTCGAGCCAATTTGTAGAACTATAGGAATAAATTTGGCATTTTGATGGGTGTTAGATAGTTCTGAATCTTTCTGGTCCATCTCCTTCCATCTTCAATTTGTCAATGTTATATAAACTTGATTTACTGTAGTACTGATATCTCTCAGAAGTAGAGGACTTCAACACCTAAACTGGTGAAGTTGAAAAAGCGCGTTGGTCGGTTTTAAAAGGATGCGAAAAATCAGATCTGCAAGATTGAACTTGAACTACATACAAATATTACACGGAACTACCTAAAGGTATTTGTTTATATATATATATATATATATGAATTCAAACTGCACACTATGATCAGAAGTATACTGTCCCAAATACAAGCAAAGATACCGTCTCAACGGTATTTTGCATCCTGTCTTTCAATCAAATCAGAGATATCGCCTCTTTTGGAGCCTAAAATCAAAAAGAAGATACCAAAAGCTAACAAAATGCCTCCTCGTCCAAAGATAGACGAGTTATCGATCAGCGAGAAGTTCATAAAAGGTGGGTCAGGGAAGGGAGGTCAGAAGATCAACAAGACTAATTCCAAAGTTCAATTGACTCACCTACCCACGGGAATCGTTGTCACATCACAAGCGACTAGATCAAGAAGTCAAAACAGAAAAATAGCACGAGAAATATTGGCCATGAAGATTGAAAATATAGAAAAAGGTGAAGATAGTAGGCATAATATTGTTATTGCACGGAAACAAATGTTGAAACAAAGAGCCAAAAAGAAGACCAAAGCAAAGTACAGAAAGCTGGAGGAAGCAAAAGAAGGTGCAAAAGCTACCTCGATGGATGGCTCTGATGACACCTTGATCAAAGTCATCGAGGAGAATGGTGAGAAAGTATACATCTTTGAGGAGGCTGAAGATGACGAATTCCATGATGACGACGCCTCAGAAACTTTCCATGATAAAATTGAAGAAACAACCGTTGTCAAGGATAAATCCGACACGAAATAGTTGATTACTGGTGTATAGAACCTACACATATATTACGATAATAAAGCTAATGAAACCACATCAAATGATGTAAAGCACCCGTTAAAATAAATAAAGCTAAAATTAACATTTGGACAAAAGGCGTACCAAAAAGAATGAAAATTCAAAAAAGTAAAATAAAAAACAAAAAAAAAGTGAATCGAAGTGTGCATAATAAATAAGATTATTTGGCATTCTTCCATTCGTTAGAGTTTGTCTTAGTCACACTTTTCAACTGTTGCTCAACCTCAGCTTCACCGTGATATTCTTTCAATATCTGCAACAATGATGGATCTCTAGTTCTTAACCATTCGACGGCCTTGTTTGAGAAAATTCCTGGACGTCTTGCTAGATATTCAGCTCCATCAGTTGCAATGTAGTTCTTGATACATTCCAAGACCAAACTTTTTTTGGAATTACATCTCAACATCAAAAAGACACTATAATATTCTTGAATTCCGAGATTTGCCAACTCTTTACTTAAATTCTTCGGAGACATAGCTGTAGATGGATCAAGAATAGTGTATAACATTTTATCAAACTGTTCTTTGTATGAAGCAATCGCTTGTAAATCCATTGGTGGGCCATAGTTGACACGAGATCTTGAAAATGTGAGCTCGAGAAAGCTTGAGGTGACATCATCAACGAAAGCAGGAGTTTCATTATAGTGCAATTCACCGATTTGAGGATCAATTGTAAGATTAGAGTTTGAAGCATCCTGAGGGGTAATCTTGGATCTCTTGGCAGGATGTAGTTGGTCATCATGGTCATCAGCTTCACGAACAGCTTGTTGTCTTTGGGCAGCAGCTGCAATGTTTTGTTCTTGAGTCAACATAGGTTTTGGCTCCAAGAACATGGAAGCAGTGGTAGCCAATATTCTATCATTTTTAGGTCTGGGCTCTGGAACTGGTATCGATTCGAGATATTCCGCTTTCAACAGATCATTATCTGTAGGAACGTGAGGAAAGTAAAGTAATGGTCCTTCTCCTGTTCTCTTTTGATGCTTTCTAGCCTGCATCCACTCCTTGTTAGCCAAATTAGCAGGAAATGGTGCACGATGCGCACGATATTCCACTATGTAGTATTTTAAATAGTTAGCAATTCCAAACACAGATAAAAAGTTTTTATATCTTTGTCTCCAAGATTCAGCAGTGTGTTGAGGGTAGGCATCATGATACAGATCAAAAAATCCAGTTGTGAAATTCATGGATTCAAAGCCATGCTCATCTGCAATTGGATTCAAGTTTAGATAGATGTCCTTGCATAAAAGAAAATCTTCAACGGCAGTAAAACCATTTGCCTTTCTTCTTAAATCATAATCTCTAATAAGTCTACCTTGAGAGTCTTTCTGTAGAGTTCTGCTATTGCTTGACTCCAGATAGACATACTTGATATCATATTTCAACGTTCTAATTCTCTCTCGCAAAGAGGCAGCCGTTCTATGTCTAGCGACAAAGAAGTCCAACTGTGCTATTTCTCTATATATTTGATGTCCTTTATAACCGAACCAAGGTCTTTTACGGATCTCTTCGAACAAGTAAGCATCCTCCTCAGGTGTAAAGTATCTCAATGCGGACCGTGCATTGGGATCATGCACCGTATAATCAACTAGTCTCATCAAAGTTCCCTTCTTGTAAGAATCTTCCACAAATAGATATGACACAATCTTGAGGTGTTCATAAACAGTTCTAAAATTCCCCCTAGGGTCAGCTATTAAAATGATGTCAGGTCCATTGTATTCATTGACAACTTCCCCACCTCCTTTGGTAATGTACTCTAAAATATGTTCAGGAACCGGTAAGCATAAATGGAACTTCATGGGTTTTGAATTCAAGTCTGTAAACAAATCTTTAAGTCCATCCTCGTAGACTGCTACTTCAGAGGCGTTTGTATCAACTTTAGGGTTTTCTGGTATTAACTCAGCAGCCCCCTCTGTTATCTCGGTAAAGATCGACTGATCTGCAGCTGTTTCATCCATTTTCTATACGATAGAATTTGTCAGTTATACGCTTTATCTTTAAAAAGGGAGTGAATACTGGGGTAACCTTGAAAAGGTAAACAATCAAACAGGCCTGGTGTTAAGTGTAGGTGGTGTTTATTTCGTAAAATTGCAAAAAAAAAATCAAAAATACAAAACGTGCAAGGGTGTTTTCATGGCACAAGCTTAGCGGTAAAACGGCAATTGAAAAACGCCGCAGGTAAATAGTGCGATCCGGAAACGCAAAATCAAAGCCGTTCAACATGCCTGTTTGTTTGGTGCACACTGTTTGATAACCGTTGAGATACAACATGGTGTAGCACGAGAACACTCGTCTTATGATTTCGAGTCACTTTGATCAAGAAGAACACTAGAAACTGATATCCCAAAGACAGCTTGCGTTTGAGCACCAGTACGATTCAAGAAACCCTTGGTAGCAGCTTCGATTCAATCAGGAAATCAACTGCCGAATGCCTACATCCCCGAATTCAAACTCATTTGCCTTGAACTATGATAGTATACCCATGAACAACAGGGTGCGGTCATTATCCCCTCAGAGATCAAGAACTTCTGCTCGGGTAAGATCTTTATCACCTAGCAGATCTGACTTGTCGTCAAGGGAGACTTCACCAAGGAGACCTAGAGAGACCTCTCCTTTGCGTCATGTTTTCTCAAGTGGTAATAGAACAGCAGTAGATGATGCTACCATCCTAGAAGACGTTGATGAAGCAAAAGGTGAGCCTAAGATACCCATACTACCAGTATTCAATAAGGAACAGCAACAGATGTTTGATAGACAAATCGCCGATGCTCCAGTCAAGCCAAAGCTAAAAGGTAGGATGTTGACTACTAGTGAAGACAGGTTAAAAAAGATTCAGGATGAAATTGAAGGTGACTTTGACCAGGAATTTTATAAAGATACAGGAATAAAGAAGCCGCAAGTCAAGCAGGAGAGGGGTAGGTCTCAGCATGTGGACCTTGGTGATCCAGAGTCAAGTGCTGATGAAGTTACAGATGACGAGCTACACATTGATTTAGATCAAGATATTCACTCTGATCTGAAGCCCGATGAATCAAGTGATCAGATTGACTTCAACAGTGAGTCAGCTGATGACGATGAACCTACGTACGAGAAAATGAAACATATGTTTAAGAAATTCACGAAGAACGATAAAAAACAAGAGAGCATATATCCCGAAGAGTCCAGAGGTTCTCGGAATACAACTGCCATTGATACGACCAAACCTGAACACGCAGATATTCTAGAGACTACAAGGAACACATATGATACCTCTGGGGATCCACAACCTTCGTTCTTATCGAGACTTTTTCACTTGGGAACAAATAGTGTTTTTCCAGGAGGCACAAGAAGGAACGAGAAACCACCCGTTCCTGATGAGGAACAATTACTACTAGATGAGGAATTCTGTCTTGATGATGCTAAAGGAATGGTTGGCCATCATATTCAAATGGACGATTTGTCCCCGATGGCTTCCTCACAGTCCCAACAACTCAAGAGTTTGGACAGGCAGGAGTTTTTCATGTCACCTCCCTTTCAAGGCTTTGATGAGTTTGCAAATGTCGACTCTAACCGGCCTAGGAAAGTGCGAGCTGGTGTCACTTCAAGTCTTATGCATCTATATAATCCTATCAATAGTAGTGCTCGTGATGCCTTTAGTGATTCTGAGCTTGATCTTGTGGAAGGTTATAACGAAGCCAATCAAATCCCATATGAGTCCGGAGCAATACATGATGATAATAAAATTAGGTACAAACTGAAAAGAACGATCAGTCAACTAAGGTTACATCCTCACGGCACAGCTTCTGATTCATTCCAGGTGTTATCGCCTCAATCATCGAGAGAGTCACATACTGCCAAGTTCACAAAACACGCACGTTCGATATCAGGATCGGCTATGTCTAGCATACTGAGCAAAGATAAAAGAAACAATTCGACCGAGAAAATCGGACTGCCCCAGTTTTTGAAGACAAAGTCAAAGTCATCATCAGATGTTAGAATTGACAAGAAAAGACCGAGTGCTAAAGATATCGTTAGCCGTAAGCTGAGAAAGAAGATCAAGAAAAATCATCTTATGGCTGGAAGAATTACAGTTCACATTGCTGATCTTCTGCAGCGACAGATCTTTGTACTCAAATTATGTAAAGCCTTCATGACAACTGGTTTTCCGAATCACAGACTCGAAGAGTACATGATGACAACGGTACGTGTCTTGGAAATAGATGGCTCATTCATTTATATTCCGGGATGTATGATAGTCTCATTTGGTGATCCTGCAACAAGAACATCAGAAGTGAAGTTGGTTAGAGTTGCACAAGGCTTGGATGTTGGAAAGTTAGATGAAGCTCACGAGATCTTCAAAAGCGTTGTTAAAGATAGAGTTGGTGTTGAATACGCAAATCAGAAGTTAGATGAGCTGCTAAATCGTCCACCGTATTACAATGTGTATTGGTCCATCTTATGGTATGGTTTATCAAGTTGCACAGTTATTCCGTGGGCATTTGGTGGATCATGGTTGGATTTGCCTCCAACGTTTGTGTTGGGATGTTTGTTAGGATTTTTACAATTAGTTGTAGCTCCTAAATCAACCATATATTCTTCTGTTTTTGAAGTCAGTTGTTCAGTTTGGCTAAGTTTCATTGGTAGAGCAATAGGAACTATTGGTGGTGGTAAATATTTCTGTTTTAGTGCTGTTGTTCAAGGAGGTCTTTGTATGATTTTACCTGGGTATATCATCTTGAGTGGTGCTTTAGAACTTCAAAGTCGAAATATCGTTTCCGGTTCTGTGCGGATGTTTTATGCTATTATTTACTCAATGTTCTTGGGTTTTGGTTTGACTTTGGGATCGGCCATCTACGGATGGATGGACTCTAATGCAACTACAAACACAACTTGTACTAGTAATATCTCAGTCTACTGGAGAATATTCTTTGTTCCTGTGTTTACACTATTGATGGCATTAACATGTCAAGCAAAATGGCATCAGGTTACAATCATGACAGTCATCGCATGTGGTGGATATGTGGCATCTTATTTTTCCTCACTCCACTTTACTATCACTGAATTCAACTCTGCGTTAGGATCGTTCACAATCGGTCTTATGAGTTACCTATATTCCAGAACGGGAGCATCCTTTACAAAAATAGGTTACTGTAATACTGCATTCACCAGTATGCTTCCGGGTATTTTTGATCAAGTGCCAGGTGGAGTAGCTTCGAGAAACATTTTGGCAGCTGGCATTAAACAATTAAGCAACTCGAGTGACACATCAGGAACGCTTTTAAGCGGTACAACGCTATCATTTGGTATTGCAATGATTGAGATTGCAATTGGAATCACTGTTGGACTATTCTTTGCAGAACTTATCATCTTTCCGTTCGGTAATAAGACTGGATTATTCCGTCTTTAATTAGTCTTTATAGTAAGAATTAAGTAATATATGTACTTTTGTAATGCTTTCAAAGCGCTAAGTCAGCACCTGATGTAATAATGACGACTGCGCGGCTCACTCCAAAAAATTTGTGGAGGTGCCTGGAATTCATTATCTAGTAAGAAGGTGCTAGGAACGGTGGCTATACTATGATATAAGCCAGAGACTATAATCACCTTGTATATACACTAAACGTCGGTGTAATGTCAAATTCTCCAATAATCCCTTCATTGGTTTTCAGTCAAGAATCTATGCAGAATGCCACCAACCCGAAATTCATCTCCGAGCTAGAAGGAGATTTCCCTCTGGATAGGCTCCAATCGGGCCTCAGTTTTGATAAGGATCTACAACTATTGTTTTTATTTGGTGGATACGATGACTGCGACAATCTGGATGATGCTGTTTATCTTTTGGATTTGACCACAAATAAATGGTTACCACCAAGGAAAAGTGGACTATTTAGAGAGGGCCACTGTTGTACGTACCTATCAAAGGGTAAGGTACTCATATCCGGTGGTGTTCAATCCGATTTTCCTGTGCGAGATTCGATGGAAAACGAATCTATCAAAGGATCTGAGTTGTTGATTTATAACATACTGGAAAATACATGGACTTGCCCTTATGGTGATCAATCGTCTATCGAAAACGAACCGGTTAGGATCTCACGTCACTCAACATGCTATGACAAGGAGAAACGCAAGTTATACCTTAGTGGTGGATATCATTATCAAGGCTCATTGAATGAAGAGCCTAGCGACTCATTGTTCATCTTTGACTTTGACCAAGTCAAATGGGAGAAGCTGTCGTTTGTACCTAGATTTGATCATTTCACTTTTTTATCAAATGATCAAATTTGGAGTTTAGGTGGAATAGACAAAAATATGAATCATGTTAATCATCTTTCAAAGTTGGATCTTGCGACGAACGTCATCACTGAAGTGTCTATAGGTGACGTTCCAAAAACTAGAAGTCATACTTTTTTGAATGTTTCAGACCATGAGATATTGGAGATCATCAAGCCTACATTTCGCGATGATTATCAAGGTATGTCCTTTGGTTATTACGATTTGGATAAACTAAAGTTTAAACTACTACCAAACTTTGACTTTGAGGGTTTTGACAAGAATAGTTGGGACCATTTTTTTATACAGGACAACAATTTGTGTGTGGTTGGGTATCAATCACTTGGGGTAAATGAATATCATGGGTTGACTCATATAGCCAAGATCTCGCTGTCTGATATAGGTATCACAACAAAAGCTAATGAAGCTCTTCGGGATGAATCCATCATATCGCAGCTTTATACCCTTTACAAAAGCGAAGAGCTCACGGATTTTTCAATATTGGCGTTGAATTCAGATGTTAGACCGTCGGAGAATGATAGATCAGTCTATGAGAAGAGCGACCCAATCAAAGTGCACAAACTGATGCTCATAATGAGATGGCCATATTTCAAAAGGCTTTATTCAAGTGGTATGTCTGAAAGCGAATCAAATGAACTATTTATACCTGAACCAAAAAGATGGGTAGAGAAGTTGATTGAATTCTTTTACACCAATTCTATTCGGGGATGTTCAATAGATGATCTTTGTGGGCTTCTTTTATTTTCCGACTTGTATGACTTGCCTGATTTAAAAGCTATTGTTTTGAATAAGATATTTTCTGAAAGAATAGAGTTAAATTCGATCTTGAAAATATGGACTGCATCCCTGTATATTAGTGACACAATACTTCGATCTCATTGTGAAATTTATATATTTGAGAACTGGGGTAAAATTGTTAAGACAAAGGAATTTGCTGATTTGGAAAAGAACATGATGTTGAAATTATTTGAAAGTCTCGGAGAAAAAAGTAGGATAACTCACAAGTACCCTATAAATAGATCTGCTTACAAAGCAAAGGGAGCTCATGATTCCACCCAATTTACAAGCCCTCTTCCAATAACTGGTATTCCAACATCGCCAATTATCGCATTTGACTCTGAACGGTTCCTTCAATCACCTAGAAAGCGTGACAGGGAGAGCGATAATGATGATGATGATGACGACGACGATGACGATGACGATCGTGAGGAAGGGATGATCATTGCGGAAGAGGAGCTTGATCATGACGACTTGCAGGATGATTTTTAGCTATATATTTTTACGGAAGCCGTAGCAATATGTTATTTATTTTATGGTTTTTTGGTTTGCCTTGAAATACTTCTTTTATGCAATATATATATATATAAAAATTACTAGCCTAAAATAGCCGCCAATGGCCTATATACCACCAGCCTCTCTAAACCAACGAATAACTCTATCAAACCCAACTGCTACAAGTCCATCGTTGTCACCTTCACCGTTGATCAGACCTTTCTTGATGAAACTCAAAGAACAACAAGTAGCTTCATCTAAACGGTTGCCATCATTATTATCACTAACGTCAGACTTACTAATGGATATAGTAGCATCTCTTTCCTTCGTTTCAACGTTCCATAATCTAATCTTATCATCTAGACCACCACTGGCCAAGACACTACCATCTTCGTTGAAGGCTATCGATAAACACCATTTATCATGAGCGTAACCACCAATACCAACATTTGATGAGTGGGTAGAAATTGTCAGCGACCCAATAGTTTCACAGTATTTAACATCATATAGTGTTATCGTTCCATAAGACCCTGAGTCTCTTGCAACTGCTAGTAGTTTTCCAGCAGGGGAAAATTTCACATTACGAACTGCAGATAAAGAACTCGACGATGTATTCTTGGTTAGTCCAAACGATTGGAACTCATACAACGGCTTCAAGTAATCAAGATCATACAAATGCACACTTCCATTTTGGTATCCAACAACCAACTTCTTGGCAGCAACATCCAGATCTATACATGTTGCAAATGTGGATTCACCGGTTGGAGTAATTCCTAAGAATTGGAATTTTGGACACAAATTTGATTCTTTATCAAATGTCAATCTGTACACTTGAGAGGCACCAGTAGTCAGCGTTGTTGCATATGTATGCGCAACACTATTTGAATCTTTAGCAAATGCATTAGCCCAAAAAAATGTATTGGTGTTTGTTAGCTCGGCTGGTAAGTCCTTGATCGTGAGCAATGTTGATGTCTCAAAATCAAACTGATAAAAATATGACTTCCCACTGAATGAAACAGTGGCCAAAAGAAGCATAGGTTGTGCATCTATCACATCTTCAAAAACGGAAATATGATGCAAGCCCAACTTGTCAACAAACTTAGACAATCTCAAAGCTCTGTTAGGATCGTTGTTCCATAACTTAAGGTATCCATCGGCTGAACAAGTTATAGTGAAATCTTTGCTGATTGCAACGTCTAAAATATCAGAGTCATGTGCTTCGCCAACCACAAATGTGGAAATATATTGCTTCATTATTCAATTAGACAGTACTTAACAGAATTGTTGCTGTAATGAAGTAGTCGATCCCACTTAAATGTGTATGTTTTGTAGGAAAGCTATGCTGAAATCTTATTTTTCATTTTCGCCCGTAAAAGAGCACAGAGCCGCGTGACACTATAAACAATTATACGTTTTGATATCAATCCAGTTGTTAACAGTGTGTGTTTTAATTGCCCCTTCTTATTACACAGGGATATACACGAACAAAAGGAAGATGATTGACGTTTCGATTCCCACTGTGACCGCTCTAGACGACTATTTGCTCTACAATGTGGAGGTCACCATATCAAATGACAACAAAGGAACGTACAAAGTGAGCAAACGATTTTCTGATTTTGTTGAATTCAAAAAGAGATTAGAACATGCATTGCAAAGACCCATTCCTTACGGCTTACCTTCTAAATACTCTTCATTATACAAACGTACAGATATGATCACTAACGAGAGAAAGCAAGGGTTGACGCAGTTTTTGCATGGCATTCTAAATGACAACGATATTAGGTCACATTCAACGGTATTGGCATTCCTAGGATTGCCTGAAATGAGTCTGGCTGAATACACACAGCAAAATGTACAAAGGAGTAAAGATTTGTTGACTTCTTCAACGGCGGTTGTCATTGACTCCTCAGCTAAGTGGATGGATAATCTTAAAGCATTGAAATCAATCTTACAAGATGTTAGATCGAAGATGTTCTCAAACTCAAATATAGTTGATTGTAAAAAGTCACTCAATGCTTGCCAAGCTAGAATAGAACAATTACGAGAGTATTTGAAGGTTCAAAATGAACTGGGACAAGGTGAATTGAGGCGGAGAACTGAAATGCTTGATTCAAATGTGCGAGACTACGACGAACTATCATCATTGCTTATAGACTTATCGGTAACTCCAACTACACGTGCACCATTGAATCAGTCTTCATCTGGAAAGGAGCTATTTAAATCGAGTTCAAGAAGAACGCTTGGTAAGCCTAAGGAGACGGAGTTCACCAAATCCTTGGATAATCCTGCTTTACTTCAACAACAACAGCTGCAGATGGCGCAACAGGATCAGGACCTTGAAGGTCTGAGGGGAATAATTCAAAGGCAAAAACAAATCGGCACTGCTATCAATGAAGAATTAGGAATACAGAATGATCTCTTGAAAGGTTTGCGGAACCAGGTCGATAGTAGTGAAGACAAGATGAACAATGCGAGAAGGAAAATTAATAAGATTTTGTAAGTGACCGAACTTTCATACGAATTGGATCATTCAAGGTGACTTAGTTGGGTGGGTGTTTATATAAAAATCACTATGTAATGATTATGATACTAGTAGATACATTTATTGTTGAATATATCGGTAAAAGGATTCCATTCCACTTATTTGAGTAACAGCTTTATCGTACAGAGCACTTTGAATCAGGATCAAGAACGATTAAAGTTTGCAACCAGTGAGTTCCGGCTAAGACACTTACGTGTTGTGTTTCCGAAATGGACAATGACTACTTAGTAAGTATCTACAACGCAAAAGGGCATAATAATCAAAAGAAATACATTGATACGCGATTAATTCCATTTACACTGATGGGATTCGGGATGGAAATTTTTCATAGAGCTAATCAATATAAGAGCTATATTGAGGAACTACATAAAACGCAAAAGATAGGTGGATGAGAAAAACAAACTTCATAATAAGTATCACATATGAAACTAGCAAATAGCCCTAAAAGAGTCATGCTTATGATCAGAATGGTCTCTCATCTTAATCAATTTTTCATTTCCCTCATTTGCAATACTCAAGAGCATATTATAGATCATATCATTTGCCATCGCAACATTTTCTTCGTCGTCAGCGGATTGAGCATTAATGGCTGCCTTCCTTATGTTCTTCACCTTTTCACGCACCATATCAGTAGATTTAGTCAACACTTCAACAACTTCAACAATATCATGCATTAATTTGTCTAATAATTGAGATGTCAAATTGTATTTCACAACTACTCTTAGAATTTCATTATTAGTATCATCCGTGTTTGAGCTTGAGGTTTTTGGTAGCCCATAATTAGGAACAATCCACTTTCTGTTTCTCAACAAATTTGAGACCATTATTTGAGGGATCTCAGGATACTCTTCACTAAACTGTTTAGTAAATTGGAAGGAAACAACTGGTAGTGCTGGATTGAAAGCTGTATGATCATTCAATTTTGGTTCTGGCTTCAAACCTTGGAACACACTCTTGGAAGGAAGAGTACCACCTCTTGTAGTTTGACCTACTGGTAGATGCAAGTTTGAAATACAAGTGAAGAACCCTGTCTGTTCTAAAAACTTGGATAGAATTCTTGCATTTGTCAAACAGTTATCATAGATGTCAAAATATCCACGTTCACCCAAGTGCAAAAAGTTATAGTATTGATGAACAACTTGGTAACCAGGTCTCGAAAAGTTCAATGTAAATGACTCTTCTAAACCACCCAAATACTGTAACTGGAACTTCAACTCTTCCGGTAACCAATCTTCGGATCTGAAAATAACCCACCCTAAACCTGCGGTAGTTAGTCCAAACTTGTGACCTGAACAATTGATTGAAACAACTCTGTCAAGTCTAAAATCCCAGACTAGCTCAGGGTAAATGATAGGAGCAATAACACCACCAGAAGCACCATCTATATGAATAGGAATGAAATTTCCTGTTTCCTTTTCGTAATCATCCAAAATTTCATTAACTTTGGTCACGTTCTCAAATCCACCTGTATATGTTGAGCCAAGAATAACGAAAACACCAATAGTATTTTCATCAAGATTTTCTTTGATCTGTTCACAGTCGATCAAGAAATCTTTTTCAGAACATTTGATGATTCTGGCTTCTACATCAAAATATCTTGCAAACTTCTCCAAAGCAACCTGACAACATGAAGCCATCAAAATGTTGGGAGTGTAATGATTAAGTCCTTTAGCCTTTCTTTTAGCTTGCCAATTTTTTTTCATTGCTAGCCCACCAAGCATGATAGCTTCAGAAGAACCGGTACATGCTGTTCCCAAGGCTTGAGTTTTACGTTTCACTTTTTGTTCTCCATCTTTAGTCTTGATAGTATGAACAACCTCACTAGGAGCATGCCATAAGTCAGCAAGGATAGATATACAACGTTGCTGTAACTCAATTAGCATTGGGTACTCGTCATTATCGGCAAGATTTTTGGTCAAGTTCTCAATGATCAATTTTTCAGCATCATCTTCAACATGGACATTCACAAAAGAGGCCAAATTTAAAGTAGTGTTACCATCCAATGTTAGGCCGTCGTGTAATAGTTCATAAACTTGTCTCGAATCCATACCATTTTTTGGAATCTTGTATTTATCTTGAATTCCACTAAATTTTGCAACCAATTTAGAACCTTGAGATTCTGAGAGACGGTGTTGTAAGTACTCTTGCTTTGTCTGCATGAATTGAACAACACTTGCACGGGCATGAGATGGTGCCTCACCCAAGATGCTGCTTTCAATGGCATCGGAATCGATATGTCTAGATAAACTCATTGTTGCTTACCGATGAGAAAACACTTTTTGATTAAGGTGAAATATTATAGTAAGGGGACCGTCACATATTTATACATATGCCGAGCAACGTGTGTAGCAAGCTTGAATAAAGGCGTGGTACTAGACTTCCCCGATTTGTTGGCGCAACGGCTCCTGTATATTACGGAGACAAGCATTACTGCTATTTTTGCTCCACTTCAACAGATGTATCAGATGAAATTTATATCTCTCCAAAATCTATACCTTACTGTTATTAATTATTTGTAGATATCTACATTGACGCTACGGCTAGATGTATACTAAAATACTATAAGTAATTTCAAAATATATCACCTGATAGCAATTTTTCATGTTTCAATAGTAACTGTTGCCAAGCAAGGCGGTGAACGGAGCTGGTTCGGGAAATGGCTCGGGAGAAAACTACTTCGTCTTAAAGTCATAGTTCATCTCGTCTCCAATCTCTCAATTGCGTTTGAAATTGACCCCCATTCTGTCGTTGTGCAAAGTTTGAGGTAATACAGAGTGTCAGAACAATTGATTGAACCGGATCTGTGCTGCTTGTCAGATACCAGTGAGGTATTTTGTAAAACATATTTGTCTATTAAAAGCGAGTGTGAAAACTTTACATAAAATCAGGTACAAATAAAATCAAGTATTAAACGAAAAAATTGACAATAATAACACAACAACCTATTTTTTAGTGTTGGATGCAAGATTGGGGGAAAGAAAGAGGGAGAGTTATTGATACTTAGATATTCAAGTAGTTACTGATAGCTTCCTCCGTTTTATCAACCATGGCTCTGTATTTTTGTTGAGTCTCGATTTGATCTTTAAAGATCTTATACTTGGTATTCAACAACTTTCTATCAGGATCATTTTGGTTCGAAGGGAAGATGATTCTTCCAACACCCGATAATTCAGTCATGACTTTCCATAGTTTGTCACCTGGTCTCGTAGCATTTGAAGCTTTTCTTGGAGCTGGTGCAGACTTCATTGGTTTTCTCTTGTTCATGAAGCTTTGTGTAGCTGATTCTTGAGTTTTGGATTTAGAACCAAATGAAATAAGCTCGTCACCTTCATCTTCCTCCTCTGAGTCGTCGACAGACTTGTAACCCAATTGCTTACTTTCATCTTCAATTGGAGTCATGATAGGGAATGGGAAGTTGCTTTGCATGTTTCCGGCTGCTAAAGCACTAATCGAGGTCATAGAAGCAGTAGCAGATGGTGCAGTATATGGAGATGGTGGCTGTTCATCTTTAGTTTCAGTCATATGGGAGGCAGTGGAGTTTCTTCTGGATTTTGGTCCGTCTCCTAGAGCTTTCAAAGCATCTTCAGCGGCAACTGCACCTAACATAGCAGCACCAAAAACAACAGATGCATCAATATATCTTGGAATAACAATTGGCAATCCAGTACAATCAGCCAATAATCTCATTAGCAAACCATTTCTACATTGACCACCACTCATAAAGACAGCATTAATCTTATAGCCTGACACTTCCATCTTTTCAATAATATGTCTAGTTTGTTGACCAATAAACTCACAAGCAGCCAGATATTCAATTGCCAGAGCATCGATTGAAACATCCATGGATTGACCAATGATTGAAGCTCTCATATGAGGATCGGCGATTGGGGATCTATTACCATGGAAATCTCCATAGAAGAATAAATGTTTTGCTAATGCAACAACAGAACGTTCTTTTGTATTTTTCTTCAATGCTTCCAATCTTGAGTTTAGGAAATCAAATCTTGATAAACCTGAAGCTTCAGACGCAACACCCAATTCGGTATAAGCAGGATGCGTTGATAAAACATGAGCTAACAAGGCACCAGTACAAGATTGACCACCTTCCGCTAGCCAGTAACCTTTAGCCATAACATCTCTATATGGACCCCAAACACCTTCAACAAAGATTTCTTTTTCGTCCAAACAAATATGACATGTTGATGTACCTGCAACAGCAGCAAGTCTACCAGAGGCTTGAGCCATACCAAACAGATTTTTATCTTGTTCAACCATATCTGGAATTGGAACCTCTGTCTGAGCAGCAACGGTACCAATCCAACCGGCATAAGCATCAATGACACCAGAACCAACATAACAATTGGTTGTCAATCCAAGTTCTTCAGCTGCAACTTCAGTTAAGGCACCAACGGTTTCACCTGCTGATAAATATGTACCAGTGACACCAGGTAATCCACCTAATCTTCTAAAATTGTCTTCAACTAATTCTGGTAAATCAACTTTCAACAAGAAATCACTAGACCAACCATTTCTGTTGGTGATACCATCTGGAATAAAACCTTGTTTACAAACAGTTGAGCAAAATGATCTAGTTTCCTTACCAGTTGCCTTATGAGTTAAGAAATCAGCCAAATCGTAAAACTTACAACTTTCAAATAGTGATTTACCTGTCTCTGTATCTTTTGGTAGATGGTTTTTCAACCATTTCATCTTTGGTAATTCCATCTCAATGGACATCTTTCCACCGACATATTTCAACGATTCGTCACCAGTAGCATTGATTTCATCGGTTTCGACATCAGCTCTATGATCCATCCATAAAATGATGTTTTCTAGGTCATCTGTAAAATCTGGACCAACAGCAATTGGTTCGTCAGTTTTTTCATTGATAGCAACCAACGAACAAGTTGCATCAAAACCAATACCTAAGACAAAGGAAGGATCGATATGTGAGTTTCCAATTGCAGTTTTGGTACAATAACAGATCGATTCCCAGATTTCAGTTGAAGATTGTGTAATATGGTTTGCCTTCAGTTCATTTCTAGTAATTGGTCTCTCTGCTAAACCTAAGATTGCACCTGTTTGGTCAACAACTGCAGCTCTTGCAGAACCTGTACCAACATCAACACCAACGTAGTAAATTGGATCTGGGGCATTGACATCTTGCAATTTGGTCAAGTTTTTCAATGATAATCCAAATGGATTAGTAAATGATCTGTGAGATGCAATATGAGTGCTTGACATCTTGTTATGTTATAAATAAAAGGCTTAGTACGATTATGAAAATTCAGAGTAGATAACAAGAGAGAATGATCTATAAATTAATTAGTAACTAATTGTTTTGATTGGGTATCAACAATTCAATTAAGATCTGAGTAGTTGTTTGCCTATATAACAGTTATCACTCTTATCCAGTTGGTAACAGATTTTAGCATAGCAGGATGGAAATGGAACTTACCCCATACTTATACTCTCAGCAACAGAGACTCGCGTTGGAGATGTTGCCGTTTTCTGCATGGCAAGTGGAATTCCGCAGGCGGTATTTTTACTAAGGGGGCCGATTTGTCGAGCTAAATATTGAAAAATTACAGCTTATTTATTATTATACACTAGTATTAGAGAAAAGGTGGAATATATTCTTAGATATAAACGCTTGAACAAAGTACACAATGAAGTGACCCATTGATGTAATTTATTTACGACCATCGAGACGATACATATTGACTCAAGTTAGTCTTTAACTTTGCTTAATAAGTAATTCTGACGTCTGGGCCGACAAAACACACTGACATTAACATCTATACGTATGTGTGCATATACATCTGAATATATCTACCCAACTTATTTCCGGAGCTTTAACAGAGTCCGAGCACAAGTCGTAGTCTTGCATTCTTTTAAAGAGCCAGCGGTGTCGAAGTTTTCCAGTTGTGAATCTCGCAGAATCGCCTGAAAAAAAAAAAGGGAAGCTGTGCGAGCATGCATACAGATCTAAGTATTGGTGATTGCAATATTCCCCTTTTGGTGGTATGCTATGATGATCAATAACTTTATTGACCACCGTTGTTTGTCACGTTACCACCAGAAGATTTACTCAGATATTTATCACACACTCCAACGATAAAGTCAAACTGTTCGTTGTTGTTGATGGTGTTGTTCAATATCTGTGTAGTGATCTTTCTGGTTTGATCGTTTGTAGCAGTTTCAACAGACTTCTCTACCAATGAGCAAAGGAACAATTCTAGTGCTCTACCAACGGCAACAGGAGTCGCCTGTGCCACTTTCCCAATCTCTTCATCACTCTGCATGAGCTTCTTTATTCTAGCAGATGGGAAATGTGTCTTTATCTTGTTGTAACTGTTCAAAGCAGCATCTTCAGGAAGGGGATCGGACATCTTGGATAGTGGATTGTTGTTTGGTGTTGTCTTGTTTTGTGTTGTGTTGTACTGTATTCTGATTATACAACGTCTGACTAAGCGAGAATTTTTTTAGCTAATAGTGTGTCCCGTGCCAAAAATTTCAGATCTGCCAGTGAAAGCGAGGAATCTTTTTGTCTTTATATACTGCAAGCTCGTTTGCTTCTTAAGCTTTAAAAATTCTTTTCGCCACCGCGACGCGCGCGCACAATAAGACAATAAGCGTGAGCAGCCCGGCTTGCTGAAAGAGTTTGAGACAGCCAGGATGCTGTGTGGCCACGCTGGCCAGAGGCTGTCTGCCAGCCAGCAGGTACTGGTAGTGAGCCTTAGTGGTCGCCGGCAACGCTGTCGTTTAGTCGAGCAATATACACAAGATTGCTCTTCTGATCCGATTCAGAAAACCTTCAGATTTATTTACTTATTCACGGAACATGAGTAGCAGGTGACTGAATTAAATATGATATGATTTAATCATCCGTCTTTGAATCACTCAAACGTTCAGAAGATGGCGGCCCCTGCTGAATGGGTAATCAAAAAAAAGCCAGTTTTAAGAGGCAGTGGGGCTTTTTACAGACGTGCATTTTTTGAAGCATCCAATTCCAGGCAGGGCCGGGGTCATCATCTGTTGCATAAACAACAACAACATAATTTTGATGGCTGCAAATTTCAACATGTGGGCTTTCACTGGTACCTGATCTTCACATTAAATGAATTTACTGCAACTACAATCCAATTACTATAGGAGATTTTTGTATTTAATATAAAAACACCAAAATTGATTGAAATTATTAATAGGAATGGTGAGTCATAAGCGGCGCAGCGAGGTGATTTATGAAAATCTTAATATATGTGAATATATTTATCTAAGCGTTATTTCATAGGAATCTGTCAGGGAACAAAACAGGAGCCACCAGTGTCCAAGTGTATAACAAGAAGCAGAACCATGAACTTATAATCTTGACCCAAGTATTGAAATAAGTTCTTCCAACAGGAATGAACCCACCTTTTTCCAACTCATATCCCACGTTGATTGTTAACAATGCTGCGATATATTGAGTTGCAAGGAAGAAGATTATGTGAAATAGTAGATAGTTGTACTTGGTGAAATTCTTTTCTTCTCCCAATTCATCATCAGAATCATCAAAATAAGCTGGATCATTCAATGCACTTTCAGGTAGAGAACCTTCATTCACTGCTTGTCTAATAGCATCAATTCTCATCTCATTTCTTGCAGCTGGTTGTTGCGTAATGGTATCCAACACTGAATCATAATTGCTGTTGGAAGATCCATGGCTAAATGCAGAGTTAGCAGCAGCTCTTGTGGTTGTATATGCAACTGCAATAAATGTAAATATAGCTCCGATGATTATGGTCATTGTTCTTGTTCCTGTAGATCTAATCAAAGGATTGCACAATTTATCATCCGGTTCACTCAAACATGCACTAAAAATCAAATATGTACAGTAAATGGAACACATTGAAGATTGTGCCAATCCAGCATTTGAGTTGTATTCTTGCACCGTTGGAGAAACCGATAATGCTGTCACCACCACAACGAAAATCAAATTCAAAGTAATTGCTGTAGTATTCAAAGAGCAACCGGCATGTGAGAAATAAATGTACATCACAACAGTCATAACAATGACACCAACATACATAGTCAATGTACCTCCAACAAGTAAACCCCTCCAAAAGTTCGTTCCTTCAAAGCATGATCCACCTTCATCATCGTCATCTGCCAAATATATCTCACTTTCTTCGATTTTCTCCAAGCATGTCTCAGCCCATTCATGTGCAAAATCAACTAACAAGATCAATCCAATTCCAATAAATAATGTACTGAAAAAGATGGAGAAATAGTTGCCCCAGAACACAAAGAATTTATCAGGTATGAAATAAGTCATGATAATAAATGTAATCAAAGTAAAAATTTTGGTCATCCAATAACCATTCTGAATAACACCCCTCGGATTACTAGTGCTTTTAACACCTACTAGTAAGCAAGCTAAAATCAAATGTAACACACCCAAACTAAAATTCAAACGTTGAACGTTTGTGAATCCAGTGCAACCATGTTCTTTACAGTATGCATTTCCAAATTTGAATAGTCCCCATGTTAAATTCTCTACAAATGAAGTCAGTGAATGAGATAAAGATATCCAAGACATAATTGAATTCACCAAGAAAATTATAGCATATGTGATTCTAGTAGCTATTGATGATTTGAAAGTACCTGCTAATGGATTCATTTTAGAGCTCATACAACATGAACACATAGCTGCTCCACAACATGATGAAACCATATTCCCAGCCATTGCTAGAGGTGCTAATGGTAACGATAATACAGCACCCATTTCTATTTGTATTCAATTATATCCTTTTCTTTTGGGTGTTTATTTGCAATCTACGTCTAATTGAATTCTGTGATTAGTGTTATATCAAAAACTGATAAGATTGTATAAGATTATCTGTAGCTAGCTATATAGTTCACTATTGTGCGCTGATAGAGTTAAATGGCAAAAACCAAAAAAAAAGAAAAGCAGAAAGCAAAAACAGGGTGAGCCGTCCTCAAACGTGAAGCAATATTTAATTTAATAATTTCATGATTGTACTGATGAACAAGATAAATAATCATACGGCAGTTGAGTCCAAGATTCCACCTTCTCCCAAAACGTACGTACATTCGTTCTCTCTACAATCCGGACTATCTTGTATCTTGGCAACTCTCTCTTCACCTCTCCCTTTTCTCAACAAAATTCTCGTTTGAGAGGCATGAGCTAAAATGTGACCTCCAACTGGTTTTCTACCATCAGCAGCACTGAATAGAGCACTGGCACCAGGATCACTTTGAACTTGATTTGTTAAGAATACGGCTAAGTTGAACTCTTCTGCCAATCTACTCAGCTTAGCCAGATGCTGGTTCAATTTTTGCTGTCTTTCACCCAATTCCCCACGGCCGGTATAGTCGACCCTGAATAAAGCTAGAATGGAATCCACAATAACTAACCGATATCCACCTTCTGTCAAATGCAAACCTAAATGTTCAACAAGCTCGTTCTGATGCTCACTGTTGAGTGCTCTAACATATGAGATGTTACTAAGACAAGTGTCTCCATCAACTCCAAACCGCGTTGCAATTTCCCTGATCCTTTCTGGACGAAATGTTCCTTCCGTATCAATATAAGCAACCTTTCCTTCAGCACCACCCAGCTCCCTAGGTAACTGTGCAGTAACACATAAGGTGTGGGCTAGCTGTGTCTTACCAGTTCTAAACTCTCCAAAGACCTCGGTAATGGACATAGTAGAGATACCACCACCTAAAATCTCATTGAAAGCTTTGCATCCTGTTGAAATTTTCACCACTCTTTTTCTGATGTCTGCTTGGACTGTTGCTGATATAAATCCAGTCTGGATCACTTTACCTGCTGCCTCCTTTATTTTCTCAACTTTGATTTCACTCAACCCTCTAACTTTTGATAAGTTTCGTCTAGTGGTTGATAGAACACTCTTTAAAATCTTGTTAGTACTGATTCTAAATTTTGGTAAACACCCTCTGCAGTAATGATATACATACTGAAACCGAAAAGTAACCTGCTGTTTTTAACTTTGCAATATCACTAGCATTGATACCTTGATCTTGTAATTCATCGATCAAGATGATTGTTCCGGCACCTTGTAGTCCGTCAAGTGACTCTGGTCTTTCTGCCATATGATGACTCTCTGAACAACTCTTTCGACCGAAGAAGAGGTTGGTCTATCTATTAAGAGAAGTAATAGTTCATGATCCTTCTTTAAGTAAAGAGGGAAACACTAGCCTCGCCGCATCAACTATACTAATGTCTCATCAGCCACACACCCGTGCACTGCGTGGCACAGTAAATAAACACTGAAAATTTTCCAGTGCGAGCCAAAGAAAAAGATGAAAAAAAACAGAGGAATCGACAAATGGAGACACACACATAGATACAGAGAGAAAGCTGCACCAACTTTTTCATTGATTAGACATACCCGTCTAACTTATCAATCGTCCTTTGCATCGTTGATACAAACTACTAGCATCATGTTCAAACAGCAAATATCGAAATTCCATACATCCGCAGTGGAGATGGCTAGAACCACATCCAGAAAAGGTTACAGACTTTCACCTCATGTTAAATTAAGAAAACCTATCTTGCCAACAATCGATAACATCACAGTCAAAGAAGATCATCCACTCTGGGAGTTCTTTAGCAACGGTAAGTTCGTGAGAACAGGTCAAGAAATCGCATATACCGGTAGACCATGGTCTGTTCAAGAACTAAGAAGAAAATCATTTGAAGACTTGCATGGATTATGGTATGTTTGTTTGAAAGAAAGAAATAGATTATATAGAGAAGAACACGTCTACGAACAGGTTGGTAGTATGAGATCTAATGAATTTGATGGTCTAAGTGAACAAATTAGAGCCACGATGTGGAGAATCAAACAAGTTTTAACTGAAAGAGACAGTTCTCTATTGAGAGCTAAAGCTGAATTCAAAGCTGATGGTGAAAAATACTTGCAGGAATTCAGGGAGAAATATTTGCAAGAAGAACAAGTTGAAACTGATGAATGGTTTGACAAGTTGGAGAGAATACAGTATGCTATATTTGGTATCCCTGATGTGTTGGATACTAATATCAAAGTTGATTTGACCTTCTTGAAAGGTGTCAAATTCATTGGTGAATTGAAGTTTGCTAAGTTTGCAGAGGCAGCCGGTAGATCTGATTTAGGTGAGCTACGAGACATTGCTGAAATTTACACTGTCTTTGAAGAAAGTGCCACAGTGGAAGGTGTTCAAAATGCATGCGATAAAATTGATGAATATAGATTGAGTGAGATCACTATTCCTGGTTCGAAAGAGATCCAAGTTGTTCAAGGTTTCATCGATGATAAGATTCAACAAGCACAAAGTGAATTTATTGAAGAAGCTGAAAATGAAAAGATTGAAAACAAATCTATTTAAAAATCGAATATAGATACTCGTTGTATATACTGTAAATAAACTATTTCCCTCAGATATATGTTAAAAATGAACTAAACTAAACCATATAACTTAGATGGTTACTTCATTATGCAAAGCATCAAGTAAATGAACAACTTTCCCACTAACGTCTTCCCATCTTGATTTACTTTCTGCAACTTGCTTTCTCAATTCGTCACATTCTCTCATTTTGATAGTGATGGCATTCGCAAGACTCTTGCAACTCATTTGAACGCTGCTCATACTAAATTCGAACTCATCCAGCATTGGCTGATTCTTATGATGACTTAGTGGTTTCCCCGATTTTAAAATAGTATTATAATCAAGGTCCTGTCCAAAGAGATTTTGCACTTCTTCTCTAGTCAACGTTATCGTTCTTGATTGTTTTGTATACTTATCAATCAAATCGTTAATTTTCATTCTATTTTTAAGAAGTTCTTTTGTATTGTCTATTTTTGTTAATAGTTCGGTGTTTTGTTTTGTTTCTGAATCTATGTATGTCAACAACTTTGTCTCAATTCGACTATCCATCTCTTCTCTAGTGTTATACAAGTTATTGTACTTCAATGAATCGATCTTTATGTTCAAATTGGTCTTGAATTCAAGTTTTTCTAGTTGTATTTGCAGCTCTAGTAGTCTTTCCATCTTGATATCGTCTGTTTTACCTTCTCGTATAAGCGAAACGTATGATGCAAGTTCTCCTTTTAAGTTCATGTAGTCTGTGATGTCAAGGTCTCTCACTTTTCTTCTATTTTGCATGGCCATCTCTTGGCCATGTTGTGCCTGTTCTTTGGAAGTTAAAGCTTTAGCCATGTTGTTTTTGATGATATAAAATCTGAATACAAAGTCTGGGTGTATGTGGATATGTCCTCAGAAAAGTAGTACTCTGTTAAGTAAGTGCTCTGATTGATATTCCATTTTTCAGCTTGCATGCAGTTTTGTGTGCGCGCAACGTTTTCTAACTTTTCAATGTTTTACACTCTTTATTACGGAGACAACTAGAGGCTTACTTATGTTGTTGTTTTATCGTTTTATAGGCATGAATCAATAAGGTATATTGAAAACTACCTAATAAGAATAAGTATGTATACATGTAGGAAATCTTAAGATAAAAAGCCTAATAAAATAAGAAAACAAAATAAATATAAAAGAAAAACACTAACGACCTAGATGTACGTCTATATCTATATAATTACAATTTATAGGTCAGTTTCTTTTCTGTGACAATCTCATCAACCAGTTGTAGAACTTTGTGAGCCAAGCCATAAGAATTTTGATAACCACTATGACCGGATCCATAATTATGAACTATATCAACACCATTTTCTATATCCCTGGTTAAATTCACTCCTCCTTTTCTACCTGGTCGAATACCAATGAATTGTTTAACTTCTGTCAGATCAGTACAATTTCTCATGAACAAACTATTTGTTAACTCTGGAGCGTATCTCAACGATCTCTCTTTGATTCTTTCAGTTAGCAAAGGATCAAAGTTCAGCGATTTATCGTTATATAGATATGTTCCTGTTAGTAAAGTTCCGTAACCCTTTCTAGGTAAAATGTATAACGATTCAGTTGGGAAATCTTTATCCATTGGCTCAACAACAATGATTTTCTCAGCACTGTTTTCAACCAATAAAGTTTGACCCTTTATAGGTAAATTATTATCAGCATCCTTAGAATTTAACTCAGGTCCCATTAAACCCGTACAATTAACAACTAAATCAGCGGATGAAAAGTTGACATTGTTTTTTGGGGATTCAATATTGGCACCAAATGCAGGCCCATAACTGGTTAACTTTGTTGGCTCAATAAAGAACTCCTTGGCTGAAGATATATCAGTTAGAGTTCTTCTCATGTAGTTGACACCATGCTTGATACATTGACTTAGTAAGTAGTGGAGGTACTGAACTGGATTGATTATGAAACCGGTATATTTGAAGGCAAACACAATATCATCCTGTGCAGCACCATCAGGGTATTCTTCAACAGGAATAATGGCATAGTCTCTCACTAAGTCTTTGAACCAAGGCCCTTCGTAATTTTCCTCATGCATGGACATTCTAGGAATGTAAACGTTTGTTTCTCTTTGGGTAACACCAGAGGTTGGATCTTTTTCTGCAATTTCTAAAAACTCATAATATGAGGAGATATCTTGTAACTCATCAAGAAATTCTGGGTTCTTCAAAGAAGCAATATGGATGAAAAATGCACCGGCATATGGACTTGTATAAAAATCACTAAAGTCACCTGGTAATTCTTTCGCAATTATAGTCACCTTGTGACCCTTTCTAGCTAGTTGTAATGCGGATGTCAAGCCAACAACACCGGCTCCAATAACTACAATCTTTGCCATATTTCGATTATAAACAGTTGTTGTTATTAATATAGTGGGTTAACCTACCAATTCTATTGTACTCAAATATATAAGATATTTATTTAATCAGCTCGCCCACAATCACAAATCTGTTGATCGGGCTAGCGATTCCGCTTTCCAGGCGGTGTATACTAAGTGGTCACTTTGATAAGACAACCAACCAAATCTAAACTTCATCAGGCTTCATTCTCTAAAGCTCTTTTAATCACGCCTATAACAGCGGTACTTTGAATCTTATCACTTCCACCTTTACTAATACCGTACTCTATATCACCTAGACCTTCGAGGATATCCATTCTTGTTCTATCTTTCAACTCATACTGACTTAGCACATCAACAAATCCAGCTATCAAATCTATTAATGCTAATCCTTCAGTTGACTTGATTTTATTCATTGTGGCATATGCATCTGTCCAATCATGTCTCATTATAGAGTCTAGTACCAACTCGATCGATTGTGGTCTTGGTGCTCCAACACATTCGTAAATCATATCCAACGTAATTTCTTCTCCTTTATCAACGGAAGCAGCACATGCTTGTAAGACATTCAATGCTTTTCTCATATCACCTTCAGATAACTTCAACAAGCCTTTTTTAGCTTCGTCTGAAACTTTCAAGTGTTCTTCCTTTATCACATCTTCAACACGTTCTTCGATTGCTGTTTCTGTTAATGGTGAGAATCTAAATCTTGTACATCTTGATAACAAAGCTGGGTTCATTTTATGTGAATAATTGGCAAGAATACAAAATCTTGTATTTTTTGTGTATTTTTCAATAACTCTTCTCAAAGCGTTTTGAGCTACATTGGTCATTGCATCAGCTTCATCCAAAATGATTAACTTAAAACCAGTACTGAAGATTTGTCTTGTACTCGCAAAAGTCTTGATTTGGTTACGGACAACATCAATACCTCTATCATCAGAGGCATTCAGTTCTAGAACCATGTTTCTATAATTTTTACCGTATATCTCTCTGGCTAAAGCAATTATAGTTGATGTCTTACCAGTACCAGGAGGTCCATAGAAAAGTAAATGCGGAATTCTACCATCTTGAGCAAACTTTCTAATCGTTTGAACAACCTCCTGTTGACCGTACACCTCATCCAAGTTCGATGGTCTATATTTTTCAACCCATGGTAAGTTGTCTCTCACACTGTTACTGCTTGACATAATCGGGTAGACGTTCTTATTAGTTGTAAAAGCTTACCGAAACAAGTATTCAAAAATATCAATGTCTATATCTTGATCGATCTATGCGTGTCTCTGTCACTCAGATCTCTCTTCAGCTTCTATATTTGTATCGAGTACTAGTGAAAAATTGAACATCAACTAACCGTTAATTGATCCACCACCTATTGACAGGAAAGCAAACGCGTCTTTAGTCTCTCTGTTCTAGCAAATTGATTCATCCTTACACCAGTACAGATGAAAAATTCTGTTGTGTTATCATTTTGGCGTTGTCTGCTCCTACCGAAGTGTGTTAGCCATATATAGTACTTTTGTATACATTGTTAATCAGAGGTAAAGACTTCTTCGATAAACTTTCCTTCAGAAGTGTTATCAACAGTCTGAAAATCGCCGAACAACTATAACGTTTTCAAGCTTCCAATCTGAGAATAAGGGTACAAAACGGCTCGCTGGCTTGAGCCGCACATTGGGAGTTTTGACTCCCTTTTTCTGAAAGAGGGAACAACGGAAAGCAGATAACTAGTCTGTTTCAATGGATTTTTTATAGTAAGTGATAATAAATGTTCTGTTCATTAATTCAGCTACTTACAAACAGCTACAGCAATGGCTAGTCTCAGAAATAGCTCGACTGGTATACTAAGTTGCGCCTTACAGTCTCTTATATGAACAGTTCAGGGTCTGTTTACATACTTTTCTATATTGTCTTTAAATATGTGGATCTTATCCTTATTTGCTCAGCTAGGTGCTTAATTGTTGAAACAATCTATTTCTTTTTGAACTTATATATTTTTGGGAGTAATTTGTTTAAAGTTTGGAGAACAATTCTGAAAAGTTAAGAAATTTATCAATTCATAAAAATAACCAAATATGCTCGACAAATCTTTAGATAACGATGAAAATCAACAAGACGGGAATGGTCATTTCCAATTCAATGAGCATTTTATACATATGCCTACCAATGTAGAGGGATCATGCAATCCTTCTTCTTATAATCAGACAGAACAAGGCTCTTTTAATCATGTTTATCCATTCCATGGTGGAGGTAACTTACCTCAAACTCAATTATTCTACTCAGATGACCACATAGCAAAGATCTTCAACGTCCCAACTGATGATTTACCAAGTTCATGTAGCGTTGTAACAAGTCAAGATGATTTTTTCAAGGATATTGAAAACGACCCTTCTTTGTGTTTTGATTATGATCCGTTACAGTCTAATATGGAGTTTGGGGCTTCTATATTTGATATTCCAGAATACCAAAAGCCAGATATAGGAGCATTCGTTGATTCGAAATCCAAAGAAGAAAGTTCGTTTGAGGAAAAGAAAGAAGATGAAGCAAATAGCCAAGGATGTGATACATTCCCAATATCCAATCATGAAATGAATAGTAATGAGGTGATTTCATCCTCAGTTTCCGATTTAGGTTCAGGATTAAGATCTAGATCAGGATCTGAGAAGGGATTACATTCAGAAACTATATCATCAACTTCTTCAAGACGTTCATTATATTCTGAACAATGTCTATCGATCCAAGTTAACAAGTCATCAACTTTTAGAAAAAGAGCTCAAGTCTCATCTTTCGAGAGAACAAATGCGGGAGCACCGAGCGATGCAAAGTTGGCAGTTAAAAGACAATTAACTACATCAACTTCATCTTCAACTTCAACTGCGAAGTCAGTGGGAGGAAAATCTGATACTTCAACCAAGAGAAAAATTATAGCTGGTGATTTGGAAAGAATTGATTACAGAGTATTTGACTCCACTCCCGAAAACCCATTTACTCCAATGACTTCATTATCGGCATTTCGGCAATCAAACAGATTAACCTTTCAAAATTTTGAAAGGTTCAATAAACCAGATGATTCAGAGTGTAAGTACATTTACTCTCCAAATAAAAAGGAAGGAACATCGCTATATGAACCTAGAGTCAATAGAAAGTTAAATCCAGAGTATGTCAAGACTCATAAAGATTCATCAAACTTAGCTTCAAATCAAGGGAATTTTGCATTGTGCCCATTTTGTATTCCAACTCTTGAAGATTTACGTAATTTATGCGACAGAATGTTTTTTAAACGAAACGATTCAAACTATTTGCATCATTTGATTCAGTTTCATGGTATATTTTCCAATGGAGAATTGGTTAAAGATCCACTTGAAAGAAAATGGGGTATACCTCGTAATCATGATGGAACAGATAAGGATTGTCCAGCAGTTGAAATAGTTAAATGCGGGTACTGTGAAGATTACATTGCTCTGAGAAAGACTAAAGAGGAGAATGCGGGCAACAATCGGTTGTTGAAGTACATGAGACATGTTAAAGAGTTTCACAAAATCGGCAAGAACCTCTCTTAAGCATGCTTTATTTTGTTCTAGTTAAGTAGTTTTTTTTCTTTGGAAAACATCTTTTTTTTTTATTTGTTTCCATAAGTTTGGATATCGCATCCAATAACCAAGCACATCAACTTCTAATTCATAATAATTTGAGTATACAGTTCCATTTAGGATAAAAGTAAGCTCTGCGTATATATATATAGTAGATCAATTCACCCCACAAACTCACAAACTCTAAAACTTGTCAAACTGAAGACAGGGTAACCTCACCATAATAAATGAATACGAAGCAAGCGGGGATGGAAAATTGAAGTTCGCTCTCTCGAGGCGAAAACAAAGGGTTCCCCACGAAAGAATCAATAAGTTGCCGGCTATAAAATAAATCTTCTCGCACTCGCCCCACTCTTTTCTTATTCGGGGTCCGTTTCCATATCTGTATTCAACTTTGGGCTCTCCACCGGGAGATTGCTAACTTTGCTCGCCTGATGACTTCAATTTTCACCGCGCATTGTAGTGTAGTGTAGTGGGGATGCAGGCTGGAGTGCGTCACTGTGTCAGACTCACCACCGCCCCCTCAAACACAAACAATTAAAAACTCGAAAGGAGCTAGCTGGCTAGCTGCCAAGCTTATTCCCGATATCTGGTGCCACCACTTTTCCAGTGGGATTCACTCAGTTCACAGTCAATCAACTTGAATAATCTTGTTCACTTTACTCCATCTTTCTTCTCTTCTCTGTCTACCATAACCTGTCAAATCATCACCTATAACAAATTCACTTTCGTTGCTTGAGACTGTTTCGTTCAAGGTACGCACTCAAATTACATCTCCATTGTATTCCCTTATTAATATCAAACTCATTCTTTTGTCATTATATATATCTGTTCATATATGTATATATACCCTCATAAATTACATCTGGAAATTTCATACTGAATAGTAGATCTTTATACAATCACGGTGTCATAATAAAATTACAAAAAAATCAACATGTTTCCTAATTCTTATGTGGATCAGTCTTTTGGAATGTTGCCTAATAATCTCAACTCTCAAAATTCTTTCATTCAATCACCTTATTACCAGCAACAATCCCAATCACAATTACAACAACAACAACAACAACAGCAACCCCAACAGCCCCAGCAGTCACAACAATCACAACAGCTGCCACTTCTTCAGCAATCATCAGGCCAACTACAATCTAACCATCCCTACCTTTTTCAAAACTTTCAGCCTCAAGTTTCACCTTTCAATCAACAGCCTCAAACTCAGCAAACTCCAAAGAAGGATGCATTCTCGGATATGCTAAGCTCTAAATTGAGTTTCATCACTGAAGAGTTGAATTCCCCACATTCTTCTGTTAGCTCTGTCAGTAGAGACTCTATTTTTAGCAGCAATGGTTTACAAAATCAACAACAACAAAATCAGCCTATTAGCCAGGCTAACAGCTTCAACTTACCTTTAGAACTACAAGGTGGTGTGAATAATATTTCATCAAGAAGACCAAGTTACACTGCGGAGTTATATTATACCACTCATAATAAGTTGGATCAACAAATCCAACAACAGCAACAACAGCAAATGCTATGGCAACATCAACAACAACATCAGCAGCAGCAACACCAACAGCAACAGTCCCTACAACCTTCTTCTCTACTTTCAAGTTTCCAATTCCTTGATACGACTTCGGGCCTGGATGGAGGAAAAAATATTGCTGACACTTCATCACCTGTGAGCTATACAGCTTTGAGATCAGGCTCGGTGGATTTCTATAACACAAATCCTACTCCAAATCAACTGTCTCTTCAGAATTTTATTTCTCAACAACAACAGCAACAGCAGCAACAGCAACAACAGCAACACAATCATGTTCAACAACAGCAATCCCCAATTCAACCACTTCAACAGAAACAACAGAACCAGTATAAGCAAGAAGATGAACCTCAGTACCAGCAGAAGCAGAATCGCCAACAACAACAGCTACAACAACAACCACAACAGCAACAACACCAGCAACAGCAAACAGGATCATCCGCAGAAGGAAGCTACATTCCGCTTGATAATGGTCTTCTATTAGATAGATCAACTAACGCTATCATCACTTCCCCGGACCTAAAAAATCAATTTCACCAAGCAGCTAACTATTTTGGTAGCTTTGAAATTTCATTGAAAGTTGTTGCGGAGCTAGATCTACTTCTTGGATATAATGGCAACTCAAACCTTTCTACATCTCCATCACCAAGATCATCCGTTGTGGAAGACTCGATCTCAAATGGACAAGAATTATCAATTTTACAAACCCGAGTTTCCAAATTATTGAATTATTTGCTAACTCAAAATGAAGATTTGAAGTCTCCTAATCATATAACGGCAAAAAATTACTCATTGATTGTTAATAAAAACGGTAAATTAGATATCATCTCATTTCCAAGAACTTCAAATTTGCAATTGATGCCCAAAGATTTGATCATCATTGAAGGTGATAGAGGTAAAGATCTGGTAATGGTTGTCAAACCTGTTATTGAGTTCAATTTTGCTTTATTGTTCAATTATCTGAAGAAAAAATTACACTTGAAGAGCTTGGAGTTTGGTAACGCCTCTTCAACCCATCAAAATACAAATAATAATCACACTAACCATAACAATCAACAACAAAATGGTAATAACAACCATCAAAACCATCATCAAAACCACCACAACGGTAATAATAACAATCAACCTAAGTCGATTATCAATGAAGATGAAAATTTCATAACTTTACCAAACAAGCAAATTTTACGCTTTTCAAAACCCCACGAACTTAATCAGCTTACAACCAAATATAACGACGAATTAATGGCTTATCGTATCTGTCTTAACTATGCAGCATCTTTGAATTTAGACCTTATCATTAAAAATGTCGAGTTTCAATTCGACAAAAAGAAACTAATTATTTACTATTACTGTTTACAAAGACTTGACTTTAGAGGATTAATAAAAGAACTATTCAAAATTTACAAAACAAGAATTTGGCTATGTGCAATCTTGCCAATAGAGAATTCTTTCGAACCATTACTTACCTACGAAATAGAGAAGAAACAACCTGTTAAAAATCAGCAACATTCGAGATCATCTACGAACGGTTCCACTCCTTCTTCTTCAAGATCTAATGATCTTGTGATTCATGATTCTTTACCATTGTCTGATCAATTATTAGATTTAAGTGAGATTACACAACCAGTTTATTTCCATTCGAAAGTATTTTTGAGTTTAATCAACTGGTTTAAATACCAGTTACTGCATGATGAAGATTTTGCGGAGAATTTTTGGTTTTTAGAAAACACTCAAAATTAGTCTTGTTTAGAGATCAGTGAGTATTCAAGTGCAATATTTTGATTTTTTTTTTGTTCATGTTTTTCCTTTTTTATGACTTTTTTGTGTTATTATCATCGACTTTACCGTCGTTGCTTTTCTATGAGTTTGTCTAATATGCAGTGACTTAGCTTGGTTTGACTGGTTCAAATTCTCATTGCTACCCGTTCATTATATTTATTAATTTTTTTTCACTTTTTTTTTTTTTTGATATTACCCCATTAAACGTTGCTTAATCTGTTATCTTAAACCATAACTTGGTTCTCCTTTTTTTACTATCGGTTGTTGCTTTTTCAATGAAAAGGAGATTGGAAAGCTTTTATATAAATGGATACTCTACTTACTTATTATTACTTAATTCATAATAAATTAATCTTTTGCTTATTTGCGATAATCGTGTAGCTTGTCAATGTAGATAAAAAAAGGAGAATAAAAATATTGCACTGCCCTTTGCATGAGGTGAACTGAATTGCACAGCCATGCCTACGTCACTGTTAGCGAGAAAGGACTTCAACAGAGTGCAATAGTTAGTACTGAAATGATCCGAACTACTTGGAAGTCACTCTTGAAGGACCATTGAAGACGATAATGCTGGATACAAATGTCAATGGTGAACATGGAGATCAAAATGTGGAAGATTGGTTCTTGGGGATAGATATCGGAACAGCATCGATTCGAACTACAATAATAACAAACAGTGAGCGAGATAAGGTTACCAATAAACCTAAGATGATCGTTCTTGGATCTTCGGAATATCCTATCAGTAAGCAAATTCATTCAGATGATTCAAGCATTATTACACAGAACAGCACGGAAATTTGGATACAGCTCAAAGCCTCAATTAAAGACACGTTGAAACAAGCTAGAGGAGACACAACAGAAAGCAATATAAATGAACTTAGAAGGGGTAAAGTGAGGATGGTATGTAATGGTGCAACGTGTTCGCTTGTTGTTTTGCTTCATGATAAAATAACTGGTAATTACAAGCCATATCCCGTAGATGGAACGTATGGAACAACGAACCAAACAACTAATGACGTGGTGCTGTGGATGGATCATCGGTGTCAAAAGCAAACTGATGAAATTAACAAATTGATGTGCTCTAATTCAACCGTTGATTCGAAAAAAGTGATTCGTGATAGAATTGGTGGAGGTTTTGTTGCTGAAATGGCCTTACCCAAGATAAAGAATGTCCTTGATGATTATAACTCAAAGCCAAATAAAGATCCTACGCAAGAATTGGTATTCTTTGATTTCCATGATTTTATTGAGTTTAAACTTACTGGAAAGGATCTAACTAGGGTTGATGGAACACCCAGCAGTCAGGCCCTGAAGATGAGTCCTAATCAAGATAGAGTAGGCATTGATGGCTCATTAAAAGGCTTTGATCTTGAATTTTTGATATCTATTGGAATCAACATCACAGAATCACAAATTGGTAGAGCTNAAGACAAAATTTATGAATATCCTTCGATACCGTATGCTGGCGAGAGGATAGGCGTCATACACCCACTTATTTGCTCTGAGCTTGGCTTGGACACTGATGTTGGCGTTGCTTCTGGTGTCATTGACTGCTATGCTGCGTTTTTTGCACACTTTTCAGAGACCAATGAAGCAACACCAATGAAAGTTGATCCTGAAAAGTCGTTGTTGATGATTGCAGGTACATCCATTTGCTTCCTATCGGTGAACAAAGACAAAAAGCCTGCTCCCGAAGGTATTTGGGGTCCATTTGAATTAACTGATAAGTATTCTTTCTATGAGGGTGGGATCTCATGTGGTGGTATGCTGTTCGAAGCATTGTTTGAGAACTTTGAGAGTGTGATTTCCAGTTTGAAGGAAAAACATAAAGGTATGAATATTTTTAATGTGATGGATCTTGAAGTTGATGCTATCATAGCAAAAAGTGGACATCCATCTGAATGGATGATCAACAGGAAAAGGTTCTTCATAGGCGATTATTTTGGGAATAGAACGCCTTATAACGATAGTAACTTGTCAAGCTTAGTAATTGGTGATCCGCTAAGTTATTCTGATGTTACAGGGCTGGTTCATAAATATTTACTAGTGTTGGAATACCTTGCATTACAAACAAAAATTATGATGAACTGCTTTGTACAAAAAGGGATGAGTCTAGACACTTTGGTTGTTTCAGGAAGTCTTGCAAAGAATCGCCGATTTTTGAACTTACTGAGACTGTGTCTAAAACCAAACGGTGTTCAAGTCGTAGTGTTGAATAACTTGGATGCTAAGTTGTCGGGCTCTACTGGTTGTGCGAGATTAGCACAACTAGGTTACGGATCCCCAATTGATGAAGTTTACAGCTATAATCCAGTTAATGATGCCGTGGAAGATGAGGAGACAGTTGTCAAATTATTGGACTCTAAGTACAAGATAATGCTCGAGCTAATCGAAAAACAGCAAGATATCAATCGTCGTATAGATTGCTTACTCAAGTAAGAAGAAAATAATATCTTAATCTAAAGATCAATAAATAAATTAAAAACATACAAGCGGAGAAAGTAAATCGCAACTAAGAAATATACTTCTGGCACCACTTACTATGATACACAGTGTCAATATCGATTCTTGCATCCCTTTTGACAAGTAAATGATTAACGACATCTTTGGCTTCGCTCCAATCATAACCACCCATCACATCATTATCTCTTAGTAAATTCCAATCCCATGCAACCATTGCTATACGGTGGGCAGGTCTTGCGTTTTTTCTACGAGGAGCTTTGACACCTGGAACTAGATCAAACGGCAGCCTACCCTCAAGCATCGCGTACAGCAACACACCCAATGACCAGCAGTCATTCTGTTTACCATCATAAGGAACTCCAAGCAGCAATTCTGGTGAAACATAATCTTCTGACCCACATCTTGTTGTTAGCAATGGATTTTGAGGATCAATCTTCTTGGAGAGTCCAAAATCAGATAAAACAGCCAGCATTCCAGTTTCATTCGATGCAAGTTTTTCAGGAGATGAGCTCACCAGTAACACATTCTCAAGTTTAATATCTCTGTGACAGATGTTCCGATCGTGTAAGTACTTAACTGCAGAAACAACATTTGCAAAAATGATAGCAAAAATTTCAGCATTGAACTGATTTGGTTTGTTATCCAGCAAGTATGAAAACAAATCTCCTCCTTTGTAGTATGGCATGACCATAATGACTTGATCTTTGCTCAAGTTGGAATTGGATCCTATCAGCTCAACGATAGTTGGGTGTTGGATCTCTGATAGTAAGGCCAACTCTCTGATTAATGAGCTCTGTATTCGAAGCCTAGTTTCTTCTTCGTCGGAAGGGATAGAGGAAACTTTGATTGCGTACTTTGAGTCTTTCGTGGTGTATACTGTACTGAACGAGCCTTTACCGATCTGGGTCGTACATTTCCATACCTGTTGTTCATGATTTTTAAGGCTGAACGTAGTGAATGTAGCAATTATGGGCGTATACACATCGTCTGAAAGCTCCTCACCTTCTGTTGTCTCGGTCTCCTCATCCAAAGACTTGAATTTATTGAAAGCTTTCTCCTGAAGCATTGGTGATTGTAATGGAATCGATACAATACGTTGCACAGGCCTTATATTCGCAAACGAAAAGTCTCTGTTTGTCGTCTCAACATCTTTGGGTTGCATCTCAGAGACATGTCTGGTTCTCGGAACGTTTAGTTCATTTGAAGTTTTGCCTGAGCTACGTACTTTCTTAACATGTAGTTGCCGAAGAGGTATTTCGCTATCATTTGATCGAAATGTACTCCTTCCTGCAGTAGGATACACAGGAGACGGTAGATGTTGAACATCCAGGAAGTTTGTTGTTATTTTGTTCTCGGGCCATATCTTTGTATTTGTCGATATAGGTGGAGTATGTGAGTTTTTTTCCGATGACGATGTTGATACTGGAGGTATTGGTAAGAGGTCATCGTCAGCTTCAAGGTCGGACTCTGTGATGGAAGCGCCGCCACGAGGAATACCTTCATCAGCCAATTCTGATGCATCGAGGATCTGTTCAACTTCCATTATTGGAGTTCCAACCATCGATCTATGACCAATTGAGGTAGAATTATCAGGATCCATTTTCAGTGAATCAGTTGTGCGGAGAGATTCGTCTTGAGCATATATGTCGTCTAACCGGTTGATCGACTCCGAGTTTATCTTTGTCGTCTCAGACATGGTTGACTTTTAGAATAATGAAAGTTGAATGTACTTCCCCTGATACTTCGAAACCGCAATTAACTGCAATCCACCAACCCCCAGATAACTTGTGTCAACTCAAGCACCCCCAAAACAAGCCCAAAGGAGGTGAAGATCAAGGCAGAGAGAGGCTGACTAAGCTGCTGACTGTGCAAGCTCAACTTGTCTTTTTGGACGCTCTTGAATAGTTTGTGGGTTTGTTGGTTGGGTTGGCTAGAGGGTTATTGTTGCTGTATACATAGGAACCCCACTGCACATACCCCTTGTTCAAGGTCATTGAACCATTTAATTACTCTAATCTGCGGTAGAGCACCTAAGCGTACCGATAGTTTTCCTCGGAAATTTGACCCATATACTTTCCTAGCCAAATTTTATACATAGACACAGCTGCCTTAAGATACTCCTTAAGTGCTCTTCAAACTTCATTTAATCATACTTCCTCTTGAAAAATCTACGAACTAGGTGAGATAGTAGATTTCTTAATACCTTTGAGTGCTTGTCATCATCATGTCTGCGGAAGTTCACCAACCGCCTCTCAACCAATCTTACAATCAGCAAGAGCAAACCCCTGCAACTCCGAACGACAAACAAATGGAAAAACCTGGAAAAATGATAGAGCATAACCAAAATGGTACCCATAATTTGACTCCGATGGCAGATGCATCCTTATCACCACCACCAATCCCACATATTTCAGCAAATGTCACTTCGCTATCGACGATATTGGAAAGGCAATCACTAAATACTTACAAGCAGCTGAAAGAGTTCATAATAACACTGCAGTCGAACTCTCAAACAGATAATGTCAAGAAAATGAATTTTTTAGATCTACTTGTTCATATACGTGAGAACTTTGTCAGAATATATGTTCTATGTAAATGGGCTAGAAACTCGAAAAGCATTGAAAAGTTAATTGATTTATTTGTGTGGTTGAGAGAACAAAACCAACTCATCACCAATGCATTAGCATCTGTCGGTACCGTGAAGCAATCGCTGGTATCAGCTAAGCTTCCAAATCCAGATTTGTCAACAGCAATGGAAGTTTTGATCAAAGGAGGCCCACAATTACCAACATATAACTATCTACCTCAAAAACCCCTCAACCCTGAGTTAATATTGAAGACATTGAGATACTTGAATGTTGAACTTGCAACAAGAATGGCATTACAAGAACAATTACCAGAGCTGTTGTATAATTACAAAATCCAAGATGGAAGAGTCATTTTCAGAGTACCAAATGCTTTTGAATTCTCAATTTCAATAGCTGATGATTCACCAGATGCCAAATTTTTCCTCGTGGATTTCAAACTTGGATTTCAGTCCAAAGATAATGAACTTGTTCCATCGGTAACATCACTGCCAAGACAAACGTTCCATAATTTGGAAAAGATCAGTAACATGGAGTTGAGAAATGGACTTACAGGTCTATTCAAACTTCTTCAAAACTATTCTATTACTTGTAAGCTATATCTATTGCACAGACAGTTGATACAACTACGTATGGGACTGTGGAAAGGACACTTAACCCATTCATATAATGCCGATAAATGTGTGGTTGTGATAACATACTGGTTGAAACGAAAGTCTGAAAAATCTACCATCGAAATTGGAAAATTTAGAAACAATGAATTAGGTTTCAGATGGATTAAAGAAGGAATGCTGCATGAGGTTCATGACCTTGAATTGATGAATCCTGAGACTGGTGTCATAAACATTGAGAATTTAGTGAGGAATATAATCAAGAAGCATATTGAGATTAGTATCACTGATATTCAGTCTAGCATCAATGCTAAAGTGGAGAACGTCGAAAAGATGCTTACAATTTACAATAACTCACAGTTGGTTTTGAATGTTAGCCATAGTAAAACGGTGATTTATAGCATAGATGCATTATCTGGAGATGGTTATTTCCAAAACCCTACGCCGTTGATGAGTGTAATGTCAAAGCATATCAACATGGATCCAAGACTGACTTCTTTGAAGCTTCTGAGCTTGAGATTGGAGATACAGTTGAATGAATTATCCTCAATGTTAAGTGCTACTGGATGGATTAATGTTGAAGTGATCAAGTTATCGGCCAACGAAATGGTCAAGTTGAATATCAATTACGAACATCTGAAACAGAGAAATTTGGCTAATCAGTTACTAGCATTGAAATTTTACAGACGTAAGGAATGGCCTTCTGGTTGGCTTTTGACTGTCGCTGTTTCTGGGTATTCTTCGAACATCGAGTGGTGGTGCTCAAGAATCAAATCTGCAACTGGACAGTGGTCAATATCATGGGCTGATCCTATCTTACTAGACTGCAAAGAGTCACAATACGATTATGCTAGCTTGCTGTCTTTGGTGAAGACGACTACATCGAAACTATTATCAAACTTGATAATTACAGAATTGGAGAATCTTGGATGTAAGTTGAAGATTGCTGATAAAAATAATCCCGGTGTCAAATCGTTCATGGCAGCAAATTTTGGCTTGAATCTAGATGACCAAGAAAAGAAGGAAGATAATAGTTTGATTGTTCTGGACAACAAATCGTTGTTTGATATTCCAAATTGTAGAGAGTCGTTGGTGATGTCAATTACAATTGAAAGTAACCAATTGGATATTTCAATTTTTGGTAAGTTACAAAATGAGTTGAAGTTATCTGATATATCTTTCACCTACGATAAAAACAATTCAATTCAATTGAACCCAATGACATCCATCTTTGAAGTCAACTCAAAGATCAATTTGGCTGAAAAATTGAAGTTTAATAGTGGTTTAGGAACTGCTTTATCTACATTCTCAATCACGTCTGGTTCTTCTGAAGTTTCAATCTTAGGTGACTCGCTACTGGTTTTGAATAAGCTTTCAAGTTTACTATCACTATTACAGCTGATTAGCAATGACCAGTCGTTGAAAGTATTAGACATATCTCTAACTGAGATGTCATTCCAATATGGGTCCACAAAAGATGAATCAATAAAGTTGATAATCCTTAGCGAGAACCAAGACTCTGTTTCCATTGAGCTGCCGGAAGGAAACCCACATAGATACTGCAGTAAGTATTTGAACAACATTGTCTCTAATGATTTTGCCAGAATCAAAAACTTGGTTGTTTACTTGAAGTTATCATTGCCACTATTCAAAGCTTATGATTCTCTTATATCGGAAAACAATGCCATAATGCAGAAGTTCATAGAGGCAAATGCGCTACCAAACCTTGATATAGGGAACCTAAAGTTATCTCCAAGCAACGGATTTGAACTGAATTTGTACGATTTTGAGATGCTAAAGATAAGTTATTATAGAGCAATAGACAAAAAGATAGAGAAGAAACTACGTTATGAGAAATACAGAGTCAATTTGACAGTTCAAATGCGTCACAAGACACCAGCTTTGTCTCTGAAAAAATCGTTGTTTGTTGTTCAGTTGGACACCTCCATCAGTGATCTGTCCAGTGATGAAAACGTCAAGATGTTCAACGAGAAAGTGGTGAAAGCTGTGGGTAAATACTTTACTGGTGAGAAACAAATCACTTTGAAGAGTCCGGGAGAGAGTACGCTAGTTTATTTGAGAAACTCAGTTGTATGCGATTACAAATGTGTGGAAGAGGTGATTGGATTTTTACATGGCGTGATGAAAAATGTTGTGCTTGATGAGAAACTGTAACACCTTTGAGTTATATAAGATAATAGAAACTGATCCAACTAACTAACTTTCTGAATTGTAAAATGAGCACTTAAGCCGCGCAAAGCCCGCGTCGATCAACACTTGTAATAAAATAGAAGTCCATGTTTTTCAAAACCTTTAATAATCTTTATAATTAAGTTCAACACTTACTATATATACTTCAAACATCATCGCCAAATACTTTAAATTACACAAATTATGCATACCGTTGAAGAGATAGTCAAGGGGCGTAACCCAAACCAATACTTCTCATCGATATATCAGTACGCTACTCCTACATCGTCCCATCTTACATCTACGACATCGACACACCCAATTAATAGCATCACCAATGTTGACCCTACATCAGGTAGCGGTGGCCAAAGAACATCTGGTGCAAAGAGAAAGAGGATAAACTATAATATTTCAGCTTTGCAGCAATCTAATGAACAGCAGCAACAACAGATGCAAGTCGATTCCGAAAGGGCAAAAGAAACTTCTATCGATTCGGCGAATCAATTACAGCAACAATACGAACAAGAAATAAATGAGCAGGTGAACCAAGCAGAACATAGAAAGGCCATGAAGAGATTTGAAGAGTTGAATTCTGAAAACTATAATGATCACAGTAAGTTTGAAATACCGAAAACTTTCCATTCACTCACTCCAACCCAGGCTAAAAAACTCACCACATCAAGATCAACCAAACCGTCCGTGGCAGTGAGAAGAATATTAAACTCTAAAAAAAACTGGTCAAACTATCTTGATGAAATAGACAAATCTGAATTGAGATATTACAATAAACTTGAAGTGAAACCTGACACATTTCGTGCTAGAAAGTTATGTACGATATGTGGTAATACTTCCTTCAGCTCATGTATCAAATGCTCTGCGAGAGTCTGCTGTTTGAAGTGTCAAGTGACACACAATGAAACGAGATGTTCAAACTACTAATTTTTTTTACTATCATAGGAAATGTGTACCATACTAATGAAACGGATATATGTATTTTTAATTATCAAAAAGAATAAGAAATCTAACTACACCGAAGTAAATAGAGACCAGACACCTTTCAAGTACCCGATGATTTCATCACCTCCAAGCTTACTTTCACCGTATAGTCTGTCAACGAAGGAAATTGGGACTTCAGCAATTGTAAAACCAAATGATCTAGCTCTAACCATCATTTCCATTTGGAAAACGTAACCTTTAGACTTTGTAGCACCAATGATTTTAGCCAAGGCTTCTTTTTTATACAATCTGAAAGAACCAGTCAAATCTGAAACGTTAGGTCTTAAAACAACAGTTGCTAAAAAGTTAGCACCTCTTGAAATTAGCTTTCTCTTCAAGTCCCAACCATAAACACCACCATCACCAGCGTATCTAGTACCAGTGACAATATCGTAATCACCTGACTTTTGTTTAGCAATAAATTCAGGGATAGCTGAAGGATGATGAGAGAAATCAGCATCCATTATGATAACAAAATTACCACTAACATACTGTAACCCGTGAATGTATGCAGTACCAAGACCTAGCTTACCTGCTCTGGCTCTTAATTGAATATGATCTGGACCGTATAGTTTGATCAATTGCTTAGCAACATCTTGAGTCCCATCAGGAGAGTTGTCATCAACAATGACAACTTCCCAATCCAAGTTAGCTGCGTTGAAATGCTTAGCCAATAAGTATGTTATAATTGGCAAGTTTCTCTTTTCGTTATAGGTTGGTAATATGACGGAGTATTTATCGGCGACCATTTTGAATGTTTGATTGTTGGACAGGTTGATGATTCATGAACAAACCTCTCTACAAAGCAGTACCCACAATATGAACTCAACCGTGTTTTATCCATTCAGAACGCAAAAAAGAGAATCGCCTCATTCTGGCGTCGATCGACGCGACTCGATTCTCTGACTTTGTTGTGAGCTGAAATGAATTGAAAGAGAAAGAGTGTGTCCACTAATAGAGGGAGTCATCTTCTTTCTTTCCTAATCATCATAAACAAGACAATTGGCTAGGCAGTCATAATGGCGTATGATAGCTACTTGAAGCGCATTTTTGGTGATGCTAAAGTTGCCCAGTTAAACTCTTCCAAAGTTCTCCTTGTTGGAGCAGGTGGTATTGGATGCGAGTTACTAAAGGATCTAATCATGATGAACTATGGTGAAATCCATGTTCTTGATCTTGATCAAATTGACTTATCGAACTTGAATAGACAGTTTCTTTTCCGTCAGCATGATATTAAAAAATCCAAATCTTTGACTGCAATTAAAGCTGTCGAAAGTTTCAATCATGGTACCAAGTTGGTGGCATGGCATGGTAACATTATGGACACAAAAATGTTCCCTTTATCTTTTTTTCAACAGTTTGATATCATATTCAATGCATTGGATAATCTTGAAGCTAGATACTACATGAACAAAATCTCACTGTTTACCAAAATTCCATTGATGGAATCTGGTACTACTGGTTTAAAGGGACAAGTTCAACCAATCTATCCGTATAAGACAGAGTGTTTTGAATGTGTTCCAAAAGAAACTCCAAAAACTTTCCCTGTATGCACAATCAGATCCACTCCTTCCAAACCAATTCATTGTATAACATGGGCTAAAAATTTCCTTTTGCCTCAGTTGTTAGGTGAGACTGATGATGAATCGAATGGTGATTTACAACCTACAGAGGCTGATAGTGATGACAAAAAAGAGTTGGAAGCACTCTTGAAAGAGACGAACGAGTTGCTTGAATTGAGCAAGCTGATTTCATCATCTGATCCCAAGAATCCTGATGATATAGACTTCGCTTATAAGATTATTGACAAATTATTTAATGAAGACATTGTGAGACTTCTCAGCATTGAAACGTTATGGTCATCACGTTCCAAGCCAACACCACTAGACTATAAAGTCATATTATCAGAGGAGGAAGAAGATTCGACCCCCTCTGATCAAAAACCACTAACACCAAAACAAAATCTTCAATTACTAGTTTCAACTATCAAGTCCCTAAGCTCTCGTCCTAGACCAATTGAATTCGATAAAGATGATGATGAAACATTGGACTTTGTTCTTGCTGCTTCGAACCTTCGTTCCATTGTGTTTGGAATCCCACTAAAGTCGAAATTTGAAACGAAGCAAATAGCGGGTAATATTATTCCTGCGGTGGCGACAACTAATGCAATTATGGCTGGATTTTCTGCTCTTTCGTCAATTCATATTCCCGATGTTGAGAAAGGTAGAATGACTTTTGACTCAGGAGGGAACTCAACAAGTAGATTTGTAAATTCTTCAAAGTTGGAGCCACCAAATCCTTACTGTCGTGCTTGCTCCGTCACGCGAGGCATCATAAAAATTAATATCAATAATACAAAGCTATCAGAATTAAAAAATGCCTTTGTTGAAAAATATGGTTACGAAGATGATATCTCAATTGTGAGTGGTTCCGGAGGTTTGATTTATGACTATGACTTTGATGACAATTTGGATAGTGTTGTTGGAAAGTTTGTATCTGATGGAGATGTACTTTTGATTGGGGATTCGGAAGAATTGCTGGATACCGTTCAATGTTATATAGTTCAAACAGAGAGTGATGAGCTTGAATTACCGGATATGAAAATTCCAAAATACAAGAAGGTTGATAACAGTGAAAACACTGAAGAGAAGGATGCTGGAGCTGATGATGCCGATGTGGAAGGCGATGGCGATCGTATTGAAGATGGTGTAGTTATTCTAGATGATGATAATGATATTGAAATACAGCCAGGAAAACGTCCTGCGGATGAAGATGTTAATGAGGACCATGCGGCTAAGAAATCGAAAACTGTCCACGAGAAACAGGAGGAAGATGACATTGTTGTTCTAGATCAACTTATGTAGGTTTTCACTCTATATCGTTGTTTGATTACTTGTATAAAATAGATTGCTTTTTCATATAGCTTTGAACATTGAATTAAATTGAACTGAAGGAAAGTGAAAAAATCTCGCTGAATATATACCATTAATGAGATTACAGAAAAGAAGAAATAAAAAAAATAAAAAATGAGAGAAAGAACAAAATACGACAACCGTTTCACTTACTGAACATTAGCACACAAAAATTACACCTTTCAAAAAACTATGTTGAAAACCCCTGAATATCCCATAATCAGAAATTACTTTCTTGACGTTGAGCTAGATCTAGATCTCAACTTTTTGAACCATTTCTTTCTATCACTACCACCTGTGGAACCCTCCCATCTAGATTCCCTTTCCTCATCGCTCATGCCAGAATTTGCATCCAAGAGCTGAGTTGAGTTGAGTTCCGAGTCATCTATATGCGTGGAAGCAGAATGATTTGTTTGGTCGCTGCTCTTCTTTGTCAAATTATCATCAATTGACGACGCCCTTAATCTTGGAGAAGACAAAAAGTTGAGCGGTTTTGATAATCCATGTAATAAGTGGGATGGAGAAGATATACTACCTCCTCCAATTGACGAGGTGGATGTTGGAGATGCAGGATATTTAACTTCAGCTTCTTTTGAATGTATACTTGTGGCTGAGCCTGGATCAAAAGAATTCACTCTGATAGTAGGAGGCTGTTCAAGAGGAACTGGACTTCTAGCAGGTGATGAATATGGTAAAGGAGTTTGTGCAAGTGAAGGAGCTTTGATGGGTGACAGTGAATTTTGACTGATGACAGAGTTTATAGATGGTCGATTACTCTTTGGCATTATGGGACGTGACACCTCATCATCTTCGGTGTCAACTGCCGAGTCTAATTCATCTGTGTGATTTGAATGCATCAACTTTAATCTGCCACTAGAATTATTCACTCTAAGCATGTCAGAAGGTGATTGAACTGAGGACAATGATTTGCTGTGTTTTCTTGTGATATAAGTTGATCTAGGTGGTAACGATGAAGTAACTCCACTTGGAGCGGGAATATTGTTGGAAGAGTTTGCCGACGATGAAACCGTGGATAATGTTGGCACTGTAGTTTGGGATTCATTCATTGCTTGAATATTAACTTCTGCTAAGCATTTGGTAGCTGCAGCTGCATTTTTTGTATCCTTCGATACCTGCGCTGCTTGTGCTGCAGGTAGAATCTTATATGAATATTCAATCATAAATTCTATCACCAATGAAGATAACGCATATTCTTCAGGAGACATATCATGATCTGAATGGAATAGAATTGATGGTTGGAATATTGCTGCAAGATTTTTGGCTGGCATCAAATTTTTCTCAAAGTGAGAGTTGAAAATAGCCAAAAGATCCAAGATATAAAACAGTAGCTGTCTTTGTAATTCTGGTAATCTATCGAAAAGCTCAGCATATTCTTTCAAAGCTTCCTTTCTTTCCTTTCTTAGAATCTCTTTCTTTGCTCTTTTTTTTGACTTCGTTTCCTCTGCTGTAGCTTTTGGTTGATTTGGGGTATTTGCTTTTGTCTCTGTAGAGCTCAGTCCCAAATTGGCAGTATTCGAATACGCTTGCTCAGTTTGCGTGGCTTGAGATGTATTGGTGGTGGACTCCGATTCAACCATTTTTTTTTCTTTGTCTTTCAAATACTTGACAATTGTAGGTCGGGACCTAAGTGGTTCTCTGAAGGATTCATATAAAGACAATGGTATCAAAGGCTCGGGTAGTGATCCAAGGAATCTTCTGAGCAATGATGCTGCATCATGAACTGTGAAGCCATCCCAATCAATCTTCGAACCATAATCGGGAGCACTAGAAAATATCAATTGTAATTGTTTGATTCTTTTGGTAGAGCCAGCAACTCTGAATATACCTTCCACATCTAGACCATTTTTCTTAAGGTATGAGCCACACAGTGCCACCACTCTTGGAATTCTACCGTATCTAACAAGCCCATCTTTATCACTACTGATATAAATTTTGGCTTCTGCAATTTTCACTGATTCTTCTAGAGGACAACCAAACACAGTTGAATCTCCAACATAATCAATTTGACGCTGATGTAAGAAAGAATCTCTTTGCTGTCTTATCTTTTCCTGAGAATTATTATTTTCTGCATATGTCGACAAAGGTCTCACAGAATGGGTAGATCTTGATTTGTAACCTAAGAAAGGTCTTGTTGGAGAAACACTTGTAGGACCCAGTAATGGCGAGGTTACGCCTTGTCCAGACTGTGAAGAAGCTGACGAACTCGGCGTATTGTTACGCAGAGATATAGGAGGTGGAGAAGTCAGTTGCTCATTTTTCTTGAACTGTTTCCACCAGCTTGTGAGGGAAACCTTGCCAGGAGATGATGCCTCAGACATTTTCTTATATTCTATGTAACTGAATGAACGTAATGCAGATTAGATTGGAGGTTGGTGGGAAGTACGCGTGTTGATAAGTCAATAAATAAAACGCTTCAAATGGATTTTGACTTGCTCCTTGGTAATTTGCCATAAACTTATAGCAACAAAAACAATCAAGACAAGTAAATTGAGTTTCCTTATACAGCTTTTTGTGCTGTTGGCATCAAAGTTGAATAACGGGGCGGGTTGAAAGAGTACCAAGTGTTTATTTGGCTCGAATTCTGCTTTAATATGCTTGAGAAGAAAACACCGAGATTCCAGTTGTGAAGAGTGGATGTAAAACGCACTATGGGTGAATGCTGTTTAAGGAAAGGTGTGTAATCTGCCTAGATTGTAAAACAAAAGAGTATCAAGAGGAAGCCCCATTAAAGAACATCAGAACTCTATATTACTTACACTGCACGCCATCCTGTTTGAAAGCAGCTAAGAATAGATTTATTGCACGTGACTTTAGTCAGCACACCAAACTACAAAAAACAAGTGGTGCACAGGTTTGTTTATAGTGGCCAATTGCGGGTTAAAGTGGCGCAGCAAATTACGAGAAGGGTCCTTTTTGCTTTGCAACCCGGGTTGTTATCAGTCCATATCAGCTTCCGGTTCCCCCACCATTTCAATTTCAATTGTCCTGATTTCAACTTCCTCTTTACTAAAAAGCTTTGAATATACAATATCCAAGATGGGAAATAAAAATATCAAGCCGGTGGTTCCCTCAGGCTGGGTTTCAGTCTGGGATGATACATATAGTGGTACGTAGTATAATCATTTAGATCAATTGCCCTGCATGGAATGACTTACTAACTATTGTTTTATAGAATGGTTTTATGTTGATGAATCTACAGGAAAGTCCCAATGGGAGCAACCTCCGGGAACCACAATGCCACCGTCAGACGTCCCTCCACCATCTTATACTTCTACTATATCCGACCCAGTGGTTGGTCAATCAAACTTAGAGAAGATAAAGAGACAGCCTTCGGTTTCATCATCTGCAGGTGGTTTGAACTTGCCTTCAAATTCTAAGAACGATGAGCCACGTAGATCCTCTTCGAAAAGAACTACCATTCCGCAACAGCAGCAACAACAACAGCAACGCATCCAACAGCAACCAATATATGGTCAACAACAGCCAGTATATGGTCAACAACAGGTCTACGGTCAGCAACCAATGTATGCTCAACAACCAATGTATGGTCAGCAACCAATGTATGGTCAACAGCCAATGTACGTCCAACAGCAGTACCCTCAAAGACAGAGTAGAATGGGTGGTATGGGTGGTATGATGGCTGGTGCTGGTATTGGTATGCTTGGTGGTGTGCTTCTGGCTGATGCTTTAACGCCTGATTACTACGGAGGTGGACCAGGTGGTGATTATGGTGGTGGTGATATGGGTGGTGGCGATTTTGGTGGAGGTGATATGGGTGGTGGAGATTTCTAATTGAGGTACCTGTCTAACTTCTTCATCCAACTTTCATAGGTTACAAACTACATATCTTTAATTTTCTTTGCGTATATACTGATCAGCTTCCTGTCCTTGTTTCTTTTTTACTTTTTCAGTGCCCATTTATTCCGCCATAAGACATTCCATCGATTCCGATCATATTTTGCAATCAATCCTTCATAATCACCACTACTAACAGAGTAAAAAAGCAAGTCGATTGATGATTTTATAGCCAATATACGTCGCGGCATTTCGAATTGGAAGTTCTGCGAGGACTTTTTACAGGCCTCGGGAAAGGTGCCAAACAAGTATCTTTTTTGTGATAATCACAACTCTACAATTCTGAAATACTATTATCAAATATTTGTTACTTGTTCATGGCAAATTGAAGTCTCACAAATTTTCAGCCCCCGTCATCTCCTATCAAAATCCATCAATCGTTCATTTGATATTTGAGTCCCCACCTTGACAGAATTATACTGACAATATCTCCCACCCCCATTAATTCTACATTTACCAAATTATAGGTGAACGTTATCAAACCATTGGATGACAACCAACCGTAAAACCACAAGACATTTGGTTGCCGGATTTTCTGGAGGTCTTACCTCCGCTATTGCATTGCAGCCTCTAGATCTCGTCAAGACTCGTCTACAGCAATCTTCAGAAACGAGATCTATCAGAGCCGTGTACAATTCTCTTTCATCTTTCAAGACCCTTTGGAGAGGAACACTCCCCAGTGCTTTACGTACCTCCATAGGAAGTGGCCTGTATCTTTCCTCTCTCAATGCCATTAGAACAAGCATTGCAAATTTGAGGCATCCTATATCTGGGGCAACCATACAATCATCATCAAAATTACCAAAGCTCTCTCCACCGGAAGATCTTTTTGCTGGAATGTTTGCTAGAGGCTTAGTTGGCTTTATCACTATGCCTATTACAGTTTTGAAAGTTCGTTTTGAATCAGACCTTTATAACTACTCTTCATTGACACAAGCATCGAAAAATATATACCGAACTGAGGGTATTTCGGGATTCTTCAGAGGATTTGGTGCTACGGCCTTAAGAGATGCACCGTATGCTGGTTTATACATTCTTTTCTATCAAAAATTTAAAGTTATTTTTCCGGTGATTCTACGCTTGGGTAAAGAAGGAGATAGCAATGAGAAACTGTTTAACACTTCAACATCTGCAATAATCAACGCCTCGGCTGCCATATCCTCAGCTAGTGTGGCAACTGCAATTACTGCTCCATTTGACACTATCAAAACTAATATGCAACTAAACCCTGCTAAGTATTCCTCTTTCAAGAAGGCAACTTTGTTGATAGTCAATGACCACTGGACAAGGTTGTTTGATGGTTTGAGTTTGAGATTGGTCCGGAAAGCATTCAGTGCTGCGATAGCTTGGGGTATTTATGAGGAGTTGATAAAATTATAATACCTGTATATAATTGTTGTTTTAGTATTATTCTTTACTTCTTTTTCTTTCGTTATGCCTCTCTTTTACCTATGTATATACTATCTAATGACTCTTAATGATTATTAATCCGAACAAAAGAATCATCTTTGCTATATAAATTTCAGCTTCTCCCACTCTTCAACGGCTCTAGCTGACAAAACCAGCTCAGGGTTCAATTTATTAACATATTTGAATCCAACCAAGCTCAACGCAGCCAACCCCAAAAATGAATGCAGTGGATCCGGAAGTTCGTCAGGATCATTAGTCTTACAAAACCCACCCATGAGATGGCTTTGTGTTTGATTGAGCAGGAAGTTAACAACTGCAGATTTATCAATTAATTCGGTGAATCCGAGCAAGCACAAAGACCCAATGCACCAGAATGCATAACATGTATCAGCATATTTGTTCAAACGACCGTTGAACCCTCCCATATCTTCTAAATCGGCATAATCATTCTCTTGCAATTCCGCCTTATTGGCCTCACCAAAGAACAATTGACGATGCACAAGAAAATCAATGGTATCCTTGAACTCAGTATCGCTGTGTTCATTCAAGTATCCACTCAAGCTCAAGGAATCTAATCCACAGAAAGTCAATCCAGCATGAGACTCACCTCCTGTTTCCATAGCCATTCCTCCATCAAACGCTACAGTTGATTTGATGTATTTTGACAACAACACCATGTCTATATCGCCTACTACATCATCTCCAGGATAATCGCCCCATTTGATCAACTTCCTTATGGTGCAAGCCATCATACAGTACCGTGCATCTCGATCCCCAGTAATTTCTCCATTTAATACAAAAGGTCCAAATGACCCATCATCATTCGTTCTCTGACATAACATGACATACCTCATCAATTTTGCTCTGTTTATTCTTGACAGATCGTCTCCCAATATAACCAGTATTTGCAAGGCGAAACAAGATGGAGCCAAGTTTATCACATCGTACTTTCCAGTACCTTCATAAATACTCGAACCTCTGAAGCCATAGTGTGTCTCCGTCTCAATAACGTGAGTGTATATCCATTCAATATACTCTGTGGCAGGTACGTAATCGTGTAAGCTCTTCTGTTCTGGTGTTGATTTAGTTGGTAAAAGTAGGTCTAGTCCACATAGTGTAAAGTATATTATAGCCAATTTATTGGAATCTTCTGACTCTAACTTAGAGGGCAGAACTCCTAGAAATCGATTGAAATATTTTATATGCTTTGTAGTTGCCAAGTCATCTGCTGTGAATTTATCTAACTCTGACATTTTGTGTGGTCATCAATGGCAGTAGGCATATATATTGATCGGTCTGTAAGAGCAGGTACTTGTATTTTCAGATCTGAGTTTCTCGCATGTTCAGATCAAAGATCTTTCTCTATTTCAAGCGGTGCGTCCCTTATTTACTCTATCTGGCTTTCACCATTAAATTTGTTTCTACAACTATCTATTCAACTATGAAAACTTTTTTTTTATATTTTTTAACTTTGACAATCATGATCAAAAACGATAAGTCTATAAAACAGACTTTTGAGTAAAAAAATTCAAGCAAAAAGCAAAAATCCAAGCTTAAACACAAATAAGAAACTAAACATAAGAATAAAAAGACGATTCTATCGCCATAAAACTAACCAAAAAACCAAAAATTCAACCGTTCATATATCAAACATAGTTTCAAACCTTATCCAAAATAACCTTATAAGTACTGATCTCAAAGCCTCTTGAGACAATTTCAAATCCATTCTTCCCGTCCAATAACTTGACCTCCTCCTTCTCCTCTTCCAATAAATTCGTCTTGAAAACTTGTTTGACTGGTTGGCCAATCTTGATGGTAGCTTTGGAAAAACCTCCTAGAGATTCATAGACTCTCAAAACAAGTGTCTTGTGGCCTTTGAACTTCTTTGGAAGATCATCCAATTGCATGCCATCTGAATCAATCGCAGTATCGTCATCCTCACCTCTTTTCACGTTACTCAACATTAAGTTTGCATCACCAACAATACTAACAAGTTCTTCAGACTTGGAGCTAGCAATTTTTTTCTTCTGTAAGTAAACACCTGGAATACGGTCATTGAATTCCCAACCAGCTCTAACAGATTCAACTCCCAAATTACCTTGATGTGGCATTAAAGCGTAACTGAAGTCATGGCTACCCATATCAGCATTTCCATCCGGATACTTAGGAGCCCTCAATAATGACAATGTCATGGTGTTTCCATGAACAGATCCACCATATTTATTGTTATTCAAAATTGTCACACCATAGTTGAAATCACTGTAATCCATAAATTTATGGGAGCACACTTCGAATTTGGCAACATCCCAAGAGGTATTGAAATGAGTTGGTCTTTTAGTGATTCCGAATTGTGTCTCATAGTTGGCAGTTTCTGAGTTGATTGTCACTGGGAATTGAACTTTCAAGAATTTGTAAATCTCATGCCACTCAACATGACAATCGAATTTCAACATTGATTTTTGAGATAAATCATTCAAACCCTCCAATGAAATGGTCGTTGTGATTTCACTAGTGGCCGAGAGCTTATGAACAACCTTCAAAGCTGACAGTAATGGACCATTCTCAATTATTTCAATATTAGTAGCTGAATCAATATTTTTGTACTTTCCTAATGAAAAGAGTTCCGTATCCCAAGCTGGGAAATTCAATGGAGTATCTGCAAACATCACATATTGATTACCACCCTTCAATCTACTACTATCTATAATCTCACGGCCATTAATAACATCCAATAAGGAGACAATGACACCATTAGAGTTGATGGAAGCCTTCAGTTTATCGTTTTTTAACACGTACAAGTCGTCGTTAACCTTTTCAATTGATGCAGGGTGTTTGATGTCAGAAGCACTCTTGATACCAACTAATGGTCTCATGATTGATGTAGTATTGTCAGATTCAGATTCCATTGCAACATACTTGCCACTTTGAGTTGCTAAAGCACAATCAGAGGCCACTTGAGACTCCAACTTGACGATCTCAAATCTCTTCCAAGGGAAACTATTGAACTTAACAATGTTATCATCAGACTTAATCTCATTATCGGTTTGTAACTCTGAGATTTCAAAAAGTGACAAGATTTCCTTGATCATTTTATACTCAGTCTCAATAACTTTACTAAGCATTGGCCAAACGTCATCCCTATAAACTTTTTCAATACATGAACCAGGTAAGACATCATGGAATTGACATAAACAGATATCTTGCCATAGTCTGTCAATTTTAGCATGTGGGTAATTGTAATCTGGTAACTCAACCGATGCTTTGGTTGCTAGAAATTCCAAATCCCTCATCAACATTTCAGATGTTCTCATGAAGTTTTTAACTTTTGCTTGTGAAGTGTAGGTACCCCTATGGTATTCCAAGTACAATTCACCCTTCCATGCTGGTAATGTAGCCCCATTCTTGGTATCTTTTCTAATATCATGGTAGAAATCAGAGATAGTACAATTCATTTGAACAGTTGGCATTTCACCTCCAACCGTATCAGCCAAACCTCTACATCTTCTTAGTTTCTCAATCATCTCATCTGTTGGACCACCTCCTCCATCACCTTTACCATACAATAACAAACCTTTTTGATCATTGTACAAGTTTTTGTGGCCTTGAATAGATCTTTTGACATCACCAAAGTTTGCAGGAGCAGTATACGTGTTGTCAGGTGGCATATGGACTAATACCTGAGATGAATCTATACCAACCCAATTGAATGTATTGTTTGGGAACTGGTTAATGTTATTCCACGATAGTTTCTGTGTCAAAAAATTAGGCATTTCGGCAAGACGGCATAATTGTGGCACTTGACTGGAATAACCAAAAGAGTCAGGTAACCAATAAATGTCACTTTTGAATCCAAACATATTTTCAAACCAACGTTGACCCATCAAAAATTGTCTAACGAAACCTTCACCACTAGGCATATTTGTATCATTTTCAACCCATGAACCTCCTAATGGTACAAATCTACCTTGCATGACGAATTGTTTAACTTTTTCAAACAAATCTGGATAATAATCGATCAACCATTTGAAATGCTGAGCAGCAGAAGCAACAAACACATACTCAGGATATCTTTCAATCAATCTGATTTGTGATGACCAAGAACGAGCAACTTTTGTCTTACTGGTTGCAAAATCCCATAGCCATGCGGTATCAATATGACAGTTACCCACAGCATAAACATTACTGGATGGATTGACTTTGGCTTCTTCAAAAACCTTTTCACTATCAATATTATCTCCTAAATATTCCTTTGCAATCTCCCTACATTTCAAGATTGTTGACTCATCAATCTCATCAAACGTATCCATTATTCTATTTGCAACTTCCCTTGCTTTATGCTTTTGTGGACCATTCAATTCCCTAGCGGCATCACTAATGATCCAAAAGTCATAGTATAATCCTCTAGCATCATAATTTGGAACGAAAATATCAGCAGAGTCTAATCTATATGAAGATTGAGTGGAACCAAACATTCCATTACAACCAATCTCAATATAGAAAATAAATTCACCAGTGCCTTTACCAAACCATTCAGGTGGGATAATAAATTCAGTTCTTTCAGAGGAACCAGTTAATCCTTGAATAGGTAATCCATCTTCATCGAAAACCATACCTTCACAACCAGAATCCCAATTCATCAAAACATGTCGTTCATCAACCCAAGAATCAGGAATCTTAACAGTTGCTTGAAACCAATGCGATGACCATGCCGGACCAAAATTATCACCTTTATGGACGGTTTTGAAATCAGGTAGTTTGTCCGGGATAACTTCATGAAATAAGGGTTTTGTTAATTCGGGGGCTGGCCAATGTTTAAGATCAATGTATCCAGCATTAGGTTCATCAGATCCAGTTGCTGGTTTACTGTTATCAAATCTCCGTTTGACGTAAAACTTTGGTAACATCAGTCCTTGATATCCACCACCTGTGTTAATAAATTGACGTAACCGACCTTCATAGATAGAATCAACAGGTTTGAATTGAGGATTGTTGTTCAATTGAGGGTACTTAGAACCTAAATCTGAAGTTCCAAGCTCACCAAACTCTTGTGACAATTGGTCCATATCTGTATGACGATATGACATTGCTGAAGTAAGAGTTGAGGAAAACCTTTAGATATAATAGTGTGGAAAGAGAGTGTAGTGTGTCCTTTTTTTAATCGTTTCCTTCCCAAAGGGTATTTTCCGGTTTTATTCTTGCTTTGGCTAACACTCAATGAAAACCAACTAAGGTATAGTAAATTGTTTTAATGTGATGATATACCAAATAGTGGCAAACAAGATAAAATTCCAAAGAAACAAGCTCAGCCCATGGTAGCTACTCGGAATAAAGAGGCAAGTTGCAACTCCATATCTCATTTAGTTTTGCTGTGGGGTTGGTGCACGGAAGTTACAGATGGCAGATTATTTCCCGATTGGGAAACTATGAGATGAGACATTCTTTACTATTAGAAATTACTAGATATTCTTTCAGTAACAGAAACTATTATAAACTAGCATAATTAACTAACTAGGTATAAAAAAGATCTTAAGGCAAAATACTGAAACTAGTAGCCTGATCAACGTGAAGTGAAGAGTGTAACAACACAGCAACAACTTTTGGTCGACTCTAGACTATTGTGCTTTCTTGAACCCAAAGCTGCCAAATAAAAGGCAGATATAAACAGCAATGATAATAGCAAACTAATTGTATATACATAAAACATCCGTTAAATGTATATCAAGCACAGATTTAAAATAAACACAACAAAAGAAAGAAAACCCAAAAGTTGAAAGAAAAAAAATAATAGCACAAGCAAGTAGAAAATTGTAAAATATTTCAAACCAAATCCAAAAGCTATATTTAAAAAACCAAAAAGAAAACCAAGCAAAAAACATTGAGAAGAGTAAAGACATAAATAGAAAAAAATAAATGAAAACTAGATAAAAATGAATTCATTTAGCTTCATTTATTAGAGGTATCAAATTTGAGATAGAAAATTCCATAGATTTAGTAGAATCTAATGACAGCAGAACCTTTAGTAACAGTAACGGTACAACCATCAGTAGTATCACCACTGAAAGAACCATCAATGTATGAACAATCACCGTTAATGGTGGATCCATCAGTGGCTTCAATAACAACGTTATAGTTTGGAGCATCACTGTTGTTTGGGTTAGGAATCAAAGACAAGTAAGTCTTACCATCAGTGTAACCAGAACCAATAACTAATGGAGCCCAGTTACCAACACCGGAACCCTCAGTACCCCAGATACAACCATCTTCAACAGAAACACCAGCATTGTTAACATAGTATTGAGCAGAAGTTAAACCACCTTCCCAAGTGAAGTAGTTATCTTCATCAACAACAGATAATGGTTGGGATCCACCAGCAGTTAATTCAGTTGGAACACACATGTTTTCAGAACCTGGGTAATCGGTTCTACATAAAGCAATAACGTCATCAACTTCAGATTTAACAGAACCAGTTTCTTTACCCCAAGAACATAAGTAATCAGAATCAGTGTTTGATCTGTATAAGTAACCACCATCACAGTATAAACCACCAACGGAGATACCAGAAGCAGGTTGATCAGATGGATATTGAGTCTTTGACATACCAGCTTGACAAGCGTATGAACAGTAGTAACCATCTTCACATGAAGATGAAGTATCACCATCCATGTTCATAACGGAAGCCCATCCACCAAAGTCTAACCAAGAAATTGCAACAACACCTTCTCCTGATGGGAAATCGGAACAAGCAATGGTACCATCTTCGAATTTAGATGATGGACCAGAGAAGTCAGATAAATCACCATAACTTGAAGATGATGATGATGATGATGAAGTGGAAGTTGATTTAGCACTTGTTGATGTAGCTGAAGTTGAAGTGGATTCAGTTGATGAAGTTGAAGTTGATTCCGTAGAAGTTGCCTTTTCTGATGAAGTAGTTGTAGCTTCAGTAGAAGTTGTAACTGATGAAGAAGTTGGGGTAGCAGTTTCAGTCTCAGAAGAAGAGGTTGAAGTGGCAGTTTCACCACCGCTAATCAGATTACCATTTTGATCGTAAACGACAGTTTGAGTGACGTAGACAACAGCAGCTTCTCTTTTGTGATGATGATGCTTATGGTTTAGAGCCATTGGGATAGCAGTAGCAAAGGAAGCTAAAGCTAAACCTGAGAAAACTTGAGAGTACTTCATTGTAATAAGTGAAAATTAAAATAATAATAATAAAGGAATGATTGACAAATTGTTAAATCAAAGTTGGATTGATGTTTTAACAAAGATAGATAGATTAGATCAGTATAATGAAGGAAAGTTTGTTCAAAAAGGAAAGGAAGGTAAATTAGTTCGATATAAAGGAATGTAAAGACTAATACCAGGGAAGTACTTTTTGATATAGATTGGTTATAAAGGAGTGTAACGGTTTCTAGTTTGATCTGATGAATAAAGGGGAAAGGAGGGAAAAGAAAAGGTTTCAGATATGTTGACCGTGTTGTTGAAGCACATTTTAAGGGGGAATAGGGAACTCTTATACTTTTGATTCGACGTGTACGTGTGAATTCAAATAAATAACTTGCGTGCTGCGTGCTGCGTGCTGCGATTAATGTATGTGATTGATCAGTTTTAAAAGGGGCGATCCAGACACTGGTGCGCGCGGCAGTCATTGCCCGTGAAGTTTAGATCACAGGGGGGGGACGGGAGGAGAGTGCTTTATCCTTGGCCCCTTTACCTGCTCCTTTCCCAGGCTTTTTTCTCATGGTTTCCCCGGTGCCCACTCCCTCCCCGTTTAAACTTTTACTCTTCCCGCGACCTGCGTAAACCACCGGAGGGCCGCCTACGAAAAAAAAAAAAAAAAAAAAATCATCAGGGAATAGCGCCGCGGGCCAGTCCGTATCGAGGAAAGTTTATGTATACATTGCCGTTTTAGGACATATGTCGTGGACCGTAAATTTATACCCAAATTAGGCTAACTAATTGGTCACTTATCGTTGCATTTAGTCAATATTCCACGCACTCATCGCTTCCAATCTTGTTGCCCCAGTAGCAGTGAAAAACTTGTTTACTTTCAATACAAGGCTTAAGTAACGTTTTTACGTGCTTTTCAATCGAATCAAAACAAACGTTGAGAAACTGGATATATCTAATTCTAACTTACACTATCTCTATAGAATCAATTTTCAACACAGTACGTTATTTGTCCTTCGCTAAAGAGAGCGCATAAGAACAAACCTATAAACTAAAATCTCAAATTTGTCTCGAACTAGGTTGCGGCTCAATATAAATGGAAAAAAAAAAATTTTCGAAACCGCATTGTTTACAATTGAAAGTTGTTCCACCTTGAAGAAACGTTTTGTTTGTTTGTTTGTTTAATTTGAAAAAATTATTTGTTTGTTTTTGTTTTACTATTGTTTCGAGTTGGCTTTGTGCACGACTAATAGTGTTAAATATTCATGCTATTAGTACCCCCAATTGGTTAATTGGTTGCATCAACGGATAGCCTAGCACTTTAAACTATGAAATGTCCGTATAAGTCCAGTTCTTGTACTTGTCCTTGTCCTTGTATCACCACCGGTAAGATATTCCTCCGATACAATCGGATAATGTGTCATCAATGATCATGCTACATTCAGTCTTAATTGAAAATGGTCCATTTACAGTAGTTTACTCAATTCAACGAACAGGTATGTTTTTTGCCAAAAAATTTACCGGGGCTCTGTAATTTATGCAAGTAATTAATGTGTTTTTTGATTTTCACGAAGGGTGTCCTCGTAATCGATTGCAGCCCTTGTAGATTCAGAGAGTTGTCTTTCTTAAAGAAATGACTTAGCCCTTGTAAATTTAAAGAGTTGTCTTTCTTTAATGAATGACTGAAGTCAATGGCTCTCACCCTTATATCGTCTTTCAATAAGATATAGTACATTACGTCTCGCTGCTTTTTTCTCAATTCAAAAAGGCCGTGAACTAATGCACATGTTTCTCTGTTTGTCATCTCCCATTATAAACGTTTTGAAGAAAAAAAAAAAAAGAAAAACAGTTTGCATAGTCTGTAACCAATTTTCCTCCTGAATACCTTTTGAATTCAATTTATTCCGCCTGTTCTTTTGTTTTCTGCATTATTGGACTAGACTATACTCCTGTAGACTCATAAAATGAATTCGACTGTACAGTTTGATATGAAAAATAAGAAGGTTACAATTACTCCGTTGTAAACGGGATTACTTTACCGATAGTAAGAGTAAACGGTTGTGGAGGCTTAGGTTGATTTTATTGGCCAGTGCAACCTGTACCTGTTTTAATGTTATGTTGAATGTAGTATCGTGAAATGGTAAATGCCATCGTTAGAATATCAACAACAATACAGGATTTTAGTTAAATTTGTAGTGCCATTCTTGGGTACTGGTAAAAGATCTTTGAAGTTTAACAAATGTACTGGAATACCCAAAAATGTGATTTTGTAAGAAATACTAAAATTTCAATAAGTTTGTAAAATTCAAAAAAATAGTCGTTATTGAAAAGCAACAAAAGGCACATCAAAACTATCTGTTTTCAAAAGATTTTAAGTATACACTCACAACCTACCACATTTGGTCAGAAGGCAGAAAGATCAAGATTCAAGAAACACCCCAACTACAGTTACAGAAGAATCTAATACAACATTTTTCAAATACAATAAACATTCACTTCAGAACAAAACTCAATCAGTATCTGATGCACCTCGAAAGGCGTTCCCAACCCCTTCGAACAACCTTAGATGTTGAACACTACACTGATCCAGTCATAAAGAACATCATGAAAATCGACCGCATCATAAATTTCCGACGCGTCGCTTTACAAGATTATAGTCGCGCGACTGGTCGCTGCTATTGTTTCCCTAGCACCCCTGTTTACATTTGACTTTAACTGATCTCAGATACTTTATTTATAACACAACCATTTGATTTCTCTTCATAAATAATCAAAAGAGAGTTATAAACTAGAAAAGATACAAGCTATGGAGTCCAACTTGATTAAAATACCCCTTAGAAAGACCGAATCCATTGATCTTCATGCACTACTCAAAAAAATAATTGATTCTGAATTCTATCAGTCTTCATCATCTTTTGATTCTAATTTACACGAATTAAACAATTTGAGGTCAAGTATATGTACAGTCATCACTGAATCTACAAGAAGTCCGAATACAATAACTCCTGAATCTTTAGGATTGTTTGTGAGGTATTATGTTCAAATTTCATCTGTGGAATTGCGATTTCCTTCTGATTCAGTAGCATTCAAATGGACTACTACATTATCATCAGATAAGAAAGAACCTAAAACAATCGAGATTAAATCATTTTTATTTGAAAAAATCAATATATTATATAATATAGCTTGCATATATTCACAATTGGCTTTAATTGAAGTATCTGAAATGACACAAAATGAAGAGAAATTGAAAAAATCATGTGTTTATTTTCAGTATTCTTCAGGTGTATTCAATCATTTATTAACATTGATACCTTTGATAGAATCAAATTTATTACCTTTGGAACTTCGATATGATACGATTAACAGTTTGAAACAATTGATGTTAGCTCAAGCACAAGAAACTATTTGGTTTAAAGCTTTGAAGACAAATTTAAAAGATTCTGTAATTAGTAAACTATCATATCAAGTTTCAGATTATTTTTTGAAATCATGGAGCATTGCAAATAAAACGCTTACATTTGACCAAATGTGGTGTGATTATCTTTCATTGAAAGGAATCCATTTCGAAGCTGCTGCATACTATAGATCTGCTTTGAGTTCAAATAATGCAGGTAAATATGGTGATGCTATATGCTATTTACGATTTGCAAATGATTTACTTAAAAGGGTGAAATCTTTACATATAGACAACGTTAATATGTTTGAAGATGTTGTTCGTTTAGAAAATGTGATTAGAAACACTTTAAAGAAATCTGAAAGGGAAAATGATTTAATTTATTTACAACAAGTGCCTAGCTTATCTCAAGTACCAAAACTACCAAAAGCAGTTATGGTGAAACCGATGATTACATCAGAACTCGAAGATCCGATTACTGCATTGAATACAAGTCATGATTTTGGATCAACGTTGTTTCAAGGACTTATTCCATTCTTGGTTATTCAAGTATCTAATTCATTTCAAAAAAGAGGGGAAGAATTTTTAACATCAAATTTCGAGAAACCTTTTCAAGAATTGGATAAGAACATTGATCAATCACTTTCTGATTTGAATATTCAATCTCAAATTGATGCTATCTTGAAGCCACAATCTATACCTAATTCAATATTGGAAAATTATGATAGATTGAAAGCTGTTGATGGTATTAACTATCTGAATGGGTTATCATTAGAATTAAATAATTTGAAATTGAAGTCTCAACAAGGAGTTGATCATTTGTTGAATCAGATAGCTAAAGAGAAAGCTCAAGATAGTGAATTACGACAATTTTATGGTACAAGACAATGGAAAGTTTCAATTGATAGATTAATTGAATTAGATAATAAAGTTAAAGTGATGAGAGATTATTTGATTCAATCTAAATCAGGCGATGAAACTATATTTAGACAAATACAAGAATTGAAACCATTTTTGGAATTATATAAATCACATGAAAGATTATCTGAATATATTCCAACGGCAGATATAGTTGAATTGAATCCAGATATAAAAAATATAATTTTCAAATTAAATGAACAGATCAAAACATTGAATGATTTAAAAGTTGAACGTTCTAATTATTTGGAGCTTTTGAGAAATAAATTCAACAAGATTGAAGTTTTACCAAAATTGACTAGAGAATACCATAATCAAATGTCAAAAAATAAAACTATAACAACTGATGAACTTGAATCAGTAGTTCAAACAGAATTAGAAACTTTCAATTCTGATTTGAAATATTTATCATTAACGAAATCAACTCAAGTTGAATTAACTAATAATTTATATAACTCATGTTCTTCATTTGAACAATATAAACATCATCTCAAAATATCAAGAAAACGAGAAGAAGCACTAAAAGTTTTGAACGATACAACAAATGGATTTTTTGAAGTTGTTGGAAATTTAAAACAAGGACATCAATTTTATTCACAATTGTTAGAAGGTTTGAATGAAATACAAAAGGATTTAGATGCCTTTTTACAATCTTTGGAAATTGAAAAAAATTTGATAATTTCAAAACTTGAGTCGGATAACAGTAATTGAATAGCTGTTCCGAAGAGATATAACTGGCTTGTATATATATAGGTTACTATGCACGCATGTATGAATAGATGGATCAATGGTTATTAATTAGAGTGATTTACTAACTGACATATTTTACCTTACTCAGCCTCTTTATATCAAATAAAATCTACCTGCATTATAATTCCCCAGAAATTCCACCAAATGATTAGAGAATCACAACGCATCTTCCGAGTACCGGCAAAGTATAGTAGACCCTCACTAATCAACTCTGATATTTGATTAAGTTGAGAATTACACAAGATGAATTGAATATATCTCTATCACATCGTCATAGTATATATAACTTCATTTTACTGAAAATGAATTCGATGATTATTTATGTATCTTTATATATAGATTTCCATATCGCTCTGTATATATCCGGATAGTGAATCATTTCGGGTAATCATATTGAATGCTTTTCATTTGATTAGTTCATTTCCATCTATTACCGAAAGGCTCCTTGGCTTGAAATTCTGGGCAGAAGTCCGAGAGAATTCCCACTGCCTTGAAACTCTTTATACTACATATATATATATATATATATAGTCTTTATCTTCTAGATTTTTCAATCAACTTCAGGTTACTCTATTGATCTACATACAATTGTATATATATATATATCTGTACTTTGAGCCCTTTGTAACTATTGACGAGTGATTGAAGTCAAATCAAACAGGTGATATATACATATACTTTAATAAAGCCACAGAACTGTTAATTGAACCGACACGTCGGTTTTTAATATAGACGCTCAATAAACGTTGCAGCTCAAGTTTGCATCTCGGTCTCGCACTATTCGGACAAAGATCAATCTTCTATATATTTTCTTTTTTCTTTCTTTTTTCCATTTGATTTCATGGAACTTTGTAGAAATTTCTCCACGTTTTTGAATGCTTGACTATTCTTTTTCATTGAATGATTGATGAAGAAATTGTTTCAATCATATTGGGGGTATGTATATCTTGACTGTATCGTAGTTGAAATTAGCTTCAATTGATGATATAGAGTGGTGAGGTTGCTCCAATTGAGCACACTATCTCAACAAGCAAACCACGGGAGAAAGGCATGGAAACCCCGGCAGTTGCGAGCTAAAGCAGCGTAAGAGCTGCTCGCCTTACTCGGTTGCCGTGCGAACACCGGGAACAGCCAGCCAGCAGCAGCTGAATAGAAAACAAAAAAACAAAAAAACAAAAAAAAAACACTCAATTACACTATTAGTAATAAACCGCCGCAATTTCAGTGCGCGTATTGTATTGATTGTGATTGCGACAAAGAAAGCTCGTATAAACAAACTCATTTATATATATACGGACATCGATCTGCTCTTATTTTGAAATTTTTTTTTTTTTTTTTTTTTAAATTTTTTGTTTATTGTGGTAGTGCTAAAGGTAAACAATCTGTCGACGTTGCTCAGAAAATTTAATTCTGTTTCACTAATTTTATATACAACACCTCAGTTTATTTTAATTTATTACATTTGATTCTCATTAATTTACTACTTTCAATTGATACCAAATTTTATTATAAAGTAAGAGTTACATCATAATTACAATTAAAATGAGTGATACCAATACTAGAGGCTCGATTTCGTCTTCTTTTAATACGGGTGCTTCATCCTTCCATACTGCTGCTTCTGAACAATTCCATGATTCAGAATCAGTTGCTAGTCAAACTAGAGAAGTGACAGAAGCTGCCAATATTGAAGATACCCCAATTCTATCACCACGTGTTACTTCTTCTCAAGATAGTATTTCTGTGGATCTTGAAGCTAAACCAACAGATTTCAATCCTAAAACTGAAGGTTCATCAGAAGATTACGATGCAATGACTGATATTGTTCGTACTGAATCAAATGCTGAAATGTCAAGAAATTTATCACGTATCTTAACGAATGGTAAATCCATTGAAGAAGATACTCGTAAATTGGAATCTGAAGGTATTCCAATTCCTGCAATGGGTGGTGATAGAGATTATCCTGCTTTATTACCTGATGCAAAAGATTATACAGTTGCATTTGATGGACCTGATGATCCATATCATCCTCATAATTGGCCATTAAAGAAAAAATTACAACAATGTTTAGTTGTTGGTAGTGATACTTTCTGTATTGCTTTTGGTTCTGCTGTTTTTGCTGAAGCTGTTTCTGAAATTTCTGTTGATTTCTCAGTTGCTCCTGTTGTTGCAACACTTGGTGTTTCATTATATGTTTTCGGTTTCGCAACTGGTCCTGTTCTTTGGGCTCCATTATCTGAATTATATGGTAGAAGACCAATTTTATTAATTTCTTCCTTCTTATTTGTTGTTTTCAATTTTGCTGTTGCTTGTTCTGATAGATTAGAATCCATTTTAATTTGTAGATTCTTTGCTGGTTGTTTAGGTGCAGCTCCTATGGTTGTTGTTCCTGCTTCATTTGCTGATATGTTTGGTAATAGAACAAGAGGTACTGCAATTGTTGTCTTTTCAATGGCTGTGTTTATGGGTCCAATGATGGCTCCATTTATTGGTGGTTTCATTGTTGCTAATACAAAACTTGGTTGGAGATGGACTGAATTCATCACTGGTATTATGGCTTCCGCTGCATTTGTTTTATGTGTGTTTTTCAGTTTTGAAACTCATCATCCAATCTTATTGGTTGAAAAGGCAAGAGTTATCAAGAGACGTACTGGTAACTGGGGTATTCATGCACCACACGATGAATTCCAATTATCATTCAAAGAAATTGTTGAAAAGAATTTAGCAAGACCACTGGTTATGTTATTTACTGAACCAATCTTATTCTTCATTACTTTATATAATGCCTTCATTTATGGTATGTTATATCTATTCTTGACAGCTTATCCAATTGTTTTCCAATTGGGTTACGGTATGGCTCCAGGTGTTGCAGAACTTCCATATTTCGGTTTAGTGATAGGTGAAGCTCTTGGAGGTGCTTATTGTATTTGGTATGAACGTACTTATGTTAAAAAAATTGAAGCAAATGGTGGTAAACCATTACCAGAAGCAAGATTACCTCCAATGATTATTGGTGGTATTGCATTCCCAATTGGTTTATTCTGGTTCACATGGACTGGTAATTATCACAAGTCTGTTCACTGGATGGTTCCAACTGTTTCTGGTTTATTCACTGGTTTCGGTTTAATGGGTATCTTCATTCCATCAATGAATTATATTGTTGATTCTTATTTAATTTTCGCAGCTTCAGCTATGGCTGCTAATGCTTTCTTAAGATCTATGTTTGGTGGTGTTTTCCCATTGTTTGCCACTTTTATGTTTGATGGTATGGGTACTAATTGGGCTGGTTTATTACTTGGTTTATTCGGTACTGTTTTGATTATTTGTCCAATTCTTTTCAACATTTATGGTAAGAGAATTAGACAACGTTCAAAGTATGCCTTTGATTTATAGATACATTCAAATTAACATATTCATCAATCATCTATATATATCATCGTCATCATCATCATCATCATCATCATCATTATCATTTTCATCTTTCATAACCTTCCATAAGCTGACTTGCGTTTCTTATTTTCTCTCGTTTTCTCCCCCCCTCACTTCATCCCCCTTTTAATAACATGCATATTACTTTTCAACATATTTGAATATAAGACTCATTACAGAAAAAGTAAAATTAAAGATTTTCACTTACTTGTATGAGTAAGAAAGGTTTTGATTTCTTTTGCTGTTTAATGAAAGGCATGTCCACAATACATGAATGATACCACCATTTGAAGTTTCATCAGGAAAAAGATTCGGAGTACTAGATATAAGTTCATTCAGCTTTTCTACTTAGGTTTATAGAAGTGATTTACTAACTGTTGGTTTTCATCTACAGTTTGTTCATATTTAAGTTTTTTACGTGCTTTTACTAGTTACTACACTAATTAATAATATTAATAATAAATTATAAATTTTTCGAACTTTTTGTAAAAATGTATTCAAAAATCAGGTAGGTGTAGGTGGTTTGACTAGCGTAGCATAGCGTAGGCTAGATATCCATTAGATCCGTAAATCTGGGCTACGGGGTGGGAGTTACCAAAGTGGTACGCGATGATATTTGATTCATTTTGTTACATTCGGGGGTTAAAGTGCGACTTACAAATAATTAATTAGAAAGAAAAGAATATTATTGATTTTTATTTTGATCTGAAAGCGAATCTTACATACATATAGATTGAAAAATGGATAGAGATATTATCACTCTGATTTAATCTCATTTATGAACAACAGTCGTGCCTTTTCTTGTAAATCGATATTTACTATGTGGTATTCGTATGTAGTTTTGTTTCAATCAGTAATCGTAATAATGCTATCTATGCAGCTTTTTTTTGATAAATAAAAACGTAGTCATTAACCGTTATGTTACCATGTCCATCGACACGTGTGTATTTGTGTTTCTTTAATATTATGAAACATCAGTGAAAAGAGGAGCAAGGAGCGAGGGGAGGGGGGGAGGGCGAGTGGTGCAGGGGAGGGCGAAAATGATGGAATGCAATGGAAAAACAGGCTACCATATCTCACTCCAACATTTTGTCAGAAACGCAACTGTCTGATCTTTGTCTAGCGTTAAATTCAGGTGAGCATGGAGAAACATCAGCAATGACAAATGGTTGTGACACAGAGTTAGATAAATCTAAATATTTGTTTTGACTTGATGAAGCTGGTTGTTGAGGCACAGTTAAAAAGTCCAAGCCATTGAATTCAGCAATTTCTGACACCATAGATGATGGGTTATATTCTTTGTTAAGTTCGACTGCTTGCATTATTGATGATAAATAGTTTGATTTTTGTTTTGAAGATAATGATAGTTAAAAACTGAAATGAAATTGAAAGAAACAGAAGTAGGATATTGGGTGGTATTTATACTCGAGACAGCGTTGCTGGATAGATGATTCAGTAGCTGTTTTTGGGGAAACCTGGAGAAGACGTCATTCTTTGTGGGGGACAGAGAACAGAGATCAGTCGGCTGCGGCCTGGTTAAGATTGAATTTCAGCGCGGGCCGCGTGCTGTTTCACCCGGTAAATTTTGCTCGAGCAACGGCGTGGGTCGCGGAGAGTCATTTATCAGCGTAGATGACGCTCATATAAATGGCAATGCGGCGTTTTGGCTGTGAAAGAATGACCAAAAACTAGAAAAAAAAACTTTTTATTGAAATGATGGAATTTTCAACTGTTAGTGATTCAGTGATTTGTCAGATTGACGGCTTGCACGTTTTCTCATTTTTTTTATCTATGCGTCGATCGACCCAGTGAAAGTTAAGCCTCAACTTCTATACCCAGTGAAAGTTAAGTATATATAGAGATTACATCTGTGCACGTGCTGGCTTTGAAGCCTCGCGGCGCAGATGTCCCAATCAGTATGTAGTAACAACACGACAAGGTGTGTTGGATACCTTCACTGATGGAAAGTCAAGCTTATCGCTTTAGCCGTAGATACTAGGTGCAATCTGGTATCAATTCATATCAAACAAGGACACTGACTATATATCAAATACATTGAAAAGGGTAAAATCAATCATCATCCAATTCTTTTATCACCACATACGATTAATATACCTTTCTTCAGAACGTCAGTCTATATTTACGATCTATTGATTAAATAAATTCTCTTTGCTCTCTTAAAGTGACCTTTAGCTAAACGTCTTCATCATTTTTTCTTGGTTTACTGCGCGAGAAGCATCATCTGAGCAAGATCAGCTGCTCATACCATTACAGGACTTAAGTGATCAAAACTACAACAACAACAATAATAATAATAATAATAACAACAGCATTGCATCTTCACGATCTACTACATTATTATCAAAACTACCATCATTAATAGAAAATCATCCCATCATGAAGTTTTCTCACTCATTACAATTCAATGCTGTTCCTGAATGGTCATCCAAATATATCAACTATTCAGGTTTGAAAAAAGTTATATATAATTTACAAAGGGAGAATGCTGAAATTTTACAAAATACTGCCCATGATCTTGAACAAAGAGCTTTTTATCCGGATGATGATGATCCTTCCAATCCAATAAACATCTTTATAGCTGCTTTGGACAAAGAATCTTCGAAAATTGAGAAGTTCTATAATGTCAAAGAAAGAGATGTTTTCACTTCATTCAATGCATTGATTGATGAATTAGAAGAATTTGTAGAGGAATTTCCTGCTAATTCAAGTGATGCTGAACCACGAAGAAGATTGAAAACAATTCTCAAATCAATAAGACCAGATTCTTTCTCTGATGAGCAGATAACTAACTCACCTGAAATAAGACCTACACAATCATCTGGTTCTAATCTTGAACCACGTGTTTCGAAAGATACATCAAATGCCGATGTATTGAATGATGATGATAATCTTGAAAATGTTCAATTATTAAGAAAAAAATCACAAACATTATTCGATGATGATGATTTCAATTTATCTTTCATTGATGCTTTGAAAGTTGAGAAAAGAAAACCACTTTCTAATATTTTTGTTCTTTTATCTGAATTGAAATCTTATGTGGAGTTAAATAAAGTTGGTTTTGCTAAAGCTTTGAAAAAGTTTGATAAGACATTAGATACTAAAATCAAGGATGAATATCTAAGTAAGTTATATTCAACTTGTAGAATCTTCGAACCTGAAACATTGTCTGCTATTAATTTGAAACTGGAATCAATAATCAAAATTTACTCCATTTTCACAAAAGGTGATTATGAATCTGCAAAAGAGGACCTCAGATCGAACCTTAGGGAATATATCGTCTGGGAAAGAAATACTGTTTGGAGAAATATGATTGGAATGGAAAGAAAGTCTCAAGCTGCTTATACTAAAAAAAACAAACTTGGTGAAGATTCAAGCTCAACTATTCATGAGAAATTCGTCATTAACTTGGGTGCTGGTCGTTCATTATCAATTCCTGCTGAAATTTTGTCTGGAAAATTTTTGAAAATTGTTATTATTACACTGATCACTTCAACATTATTGGTTGTTTCTCCTTTTGAAGATGAACAACAAAAAAATTGTTTGGCTTTACTAGCTTGTTCATCGTTACTATGGGCCACTGAAGCTATCCCATTATTTACAACTTCATTATTGTTACCCCTACTTATTGTTTTGCTCAAAGTGTTGAAAGATCCAGAGACTGGCGAAGTTTTGAATGCTGTTGATGCATCCAAATTTATTTGTTCGGCAATGTGGTCTCCTATCATCATGTTATTACTAGGTGGGTTTACGTTAGCTGCCGCATTATCTAAATATAATTTAGATAAGATAGCTTGTACCTTTTTGTTATCCAAAGTTCCCCAATCACCAGGATACGTTTTAATTTCAATCATGGTTGTTTCAACTATTGTTGCAGCATTTGTTTCAAACGTTGCGGCACCTGTCTTGATGTATTCTGTTGTGCAGCCTGTTTTGAATACTTTGCCAGAGGGTTCAGAATTTGCTCAAGCATTGGTGATTGGTATTGCACTTGCTTGTAATGTTGCAGGAATGGCGTCACCAATTGCGTCACCTCAAAATGTTGTTGCATTACAAAGTATGGATCCTGCTCCAAATTGGCTTGAATGGTTTACTGTTTCAATACCTGTTTGTTCAGCATCTTTACTTTTGGTTTTCGTTTATTTGATGTTTATGTTCAATTTCAAAGGTACTACTTTAGTTCCAATTAGATCTACAGATGATAAATTTACAATTAAACATTATTATGTCATTACTGTGTCTATTGTTACCATTGCTTTATGGTGTACTGCATCATTAATACAAGATGTTATTGGTGATATGGGTATGATTGCAATTGCATCAATGGTTGCATTTTATGCCCCTGGAATCTTATCACCCGATGATTTCAATAATTATCCATGGACCATTGTAATGCTTGCAATGGGAGGTTTATCATTAGGTAAAGCTGTTACAGTTTCAGGATTGTTGAAAACAATTGCAGTTCTAATTCAACAACGTTTAGCAACTTCTGAATTATTCACAATTTTATGTTTATTCGGAATCATTGTTCTAGTCATGGCTACATTTGTCTCACATACTGTCGCTGCTTTAATTGTTGTTCCTTTGATTGCTGAAATTGGTAAAGATTTAGCAGATCCTCACCCTAATTTGTTAGTTATGGCTACTGCTTTATTATGTTCGAGTGCTATGGGTTTGCCTACATCTGGATTCCCTAATGTTACTGCTATTGGTTTGAGAGATAACGTTGGTAATCCATATCTAACTGTTGGAACATTCATTAAAAATGGTGTACCAGCCTCATTTTTCTGTTATTTTGTCATTATTTTCATTGGATATTTGATGATGAGATTACTCAAATTCTGAAGATGCTCTACTCTCTTTTATAGAAATCAACCTTTTTTTTTTGAAATTATGATGTTATGAGTGTAGTGAATTTTTTTATTAATATTGTCAAAATGCATCTGACATTTGAATATACATATTCATATATATATATATATATATGTGTGTCTTTAATCAGTTCCGAAATATCTTGAATCGATAAATCTATTAGACATCCACCAGTCTCCATCCATGTCCTTTCCCTCTATTCCTTCAATAGAACTCATGTTTCCAATAACTAGATGAACTTCAGGGAATGCATTAAGTACTCTTCTAACGGCAACTTCAGTTGCTAGATATGTAACCAAAACAAGATTCTTTTCTTCGACTCCATTATCCAAAATAACCTTGATTGCCATTATGACAGCAGCACCTGAAATGATTTGTGCATCAAATAACAACACCTTACAATTATTTGAGAATGAAGGTAATCTTTCGGTATGTAATTGAGGTTCACCTGTTTGAGAATCGGATTGAATCAATAATTTTCCAATAACCACTTCAGGTATAGTTTTTCTCAAACTATAAACAAAACAATCTCCTGATCTAATAATATTAACGGCAACTACTTCTTGTTTTTGTTGAATTGCGTCTTTCAAGATATGTCCTGTTGGACTCACGATTTTATTAATCGAAGGTCCATATTCAACCAATTCCAAAGATTGGTTGATCAACAATGATGCAATTCTATTGAAATAGAATATGAATTCATCATTTGATGTAGCAGAGTTAAGCATGATTGATTTAATACCTAACAATTGATTTGTCTCTTTCAAAACATCAACTTTACTAAAGTCAATAGGTTTGATAACTCTTCCAAGTTTCTTTAAATGATGAAGATGTTCAATTGATTTCAACTTCAGTTGTTTCTTCAAGTGCTTTATAATCATATCAATAGCAACTTTATTATCGGAACCTCTTGGTATAATCACATCAGCATTTGACATTGTAGGTTTAACAAATCTGACTGAATTAGGTTTAACATATGAATCCCATTGCCTGATGATTCCTCCAAGATCACGGCCACGTTCAGCAATATCCCTCATCAATCTTCTTGTATAACAGATATCCAAATCAGTATCAACATAAATCTTAGCATCCATCATATCTAATAAACTTTGATCAAACAATGAATATATCCCTTCCAATATAACAACGTTGGCTCCATAAATTGTAATCTTCTCCTCAGTACGATCATGTAATGAGAAAGAGTAAACGGGTATTTCAGTTTTCTTACCAGCTTTCAAACTAGCAAAACACTTGTAAAGTAGATCCATATCCAGAGCATCAGGTGTATCAAAATCATACCTATCCTGAAATGCTAACTCACTTTGTGCTTTTGTCAAAGGTTTATAAAAGTTATCCATGGAAACTAACACTGTCCATGGTTCGTTAATCTCTTCAATGATTTTTTGAGCCACTGTAGTCTTACCAGAACCTGAAAATCCAGCAACTCCAATTATATAAGGTGATGACCATGGTGGTATATATCTCGTTGCTTCCAGATCTGTAGACGCACTTGCATTAACAGATGCTGATGAAGAGTTGCTCATTGGCAAAGGTGATCTGTGAACTGCAGTCATGAATAATAAATCCCTATAGCTATCAGGCTAGTATCCACAGTTAAATAAGAAAACAGACAGACTTGAGTTTCACGTCAAACACTCTCTTATCAGCAAACAGATAAAGAAGAGCGTTGAGATCTGAAAGGAAGGAAAAAAAAATTATTCGCAGACGTAAACAGCCGGCTTTTGTTTTTCATCGGCGAAGAGGGTTTTCATGTTGTTTGCAAGACAGTTGGACACGGGCTTGTTTGCAGGAGATGTCGGACAATATACAGCGTGGAGAGCTCAAGAGAAGGAACAGAGATACGCAGGAAGATCAATGGACACAAACAGATCATGATAGTGGCGTTGATGCTGTTGCTAATGCTCCAGTAAGCACCATATCAAATGGTGGTGAACATGAAGTACAAGCTGAAAAGAAAGATGAAACGTTAGTAATCACCAACAAGATTGCTCTTCCCTCCACCACTGAAACCCCATCAAACGAAGCTTCCGAGGAAGGGATTGATTTTGATCAGTTGAGAAAGCTGGCTAGACAGACATATCTTTCAAAGCGAGAAGAGAGACAAGTTCTTTTACTAGAGCATGAGTTAAAGGACTTTGAACAAGACATAGAGTCGGTTGGTTGGAATAACTTGACAAAAAAAGAACAGGATGAATACAACTTCAAAAGGGAAGTTTTTAAGAATATTCAAGAGAGAAAATTAATTGAATCTAATGCACATACAGGGTACTATTTACCTGAAGATTACATCACAAAAGAAGGTAAAATCGACTCGAAGAGAAAACAAGAAGTACTTGTTGGCAAGCAGATTGACAATTTCAAAGATCAAGACTGGGAGTCTCAACAGATTACAAGAACAAAACGTAGTAAGATTGATAAGCAGCAACAACAGCAACAGGAACCTAAGAAAAAATATGAATTTGTTTTTGATAAGAGTCAACACATTGACTTTATATCAGATTCAACTTCCAATGATATGGCACTATCTGAAGAGCAACAGCTTCTCGAGTCTCAAATAAAGAAAGAAGAGAAACGTATAAGTGATATTGAATCTACTAGAAAGTCGTTGCCCATGTATAAATACAGAGACGAATTGATTTCAGCGATCTCAAAGTATCAAGTTTTGATAGTAGTTGGTGAAACAGGATCAGGTAAAACTACTCAACTACCACAATACTTGTACGAATCTGGATATACCAAGAATAATATGAAAATAGGATGTACACAACCACGTCGAGTGGCTGCCATGTCAGTTGCAACCAGAGTTGCAGATGAAGTGGGGACCCCACTAGGTGAAAAAGTGGGATATAGTATTCGATTTGAAGACAAGACAAGTGATCGAACAATCATCAAGTATATGACCGATGGTATGCTACTTCGAGAGTTTTTAACTGACCCTGAGTTGACTTCGTATTCGGCGATGATGATTGATGAAGCGCATGAACGTACATTGCATACCGATATATTGCTAGGTTTGATGAAAGATATAACGAAATATAGACCAGATTTCAAACTTTTGATTTCGTCCGCTACGATGAATGCTCAGAAATTCAGTGATTATTTTGATGGTGCACCGATATTCAACATTCCTGGAAGAAGGTTCCCTGTTGATATTCATTATACCACACAACCTGAAGCCAACTATTTACATGCTGCCATTACAACCGTATTTCAAATCCATACAACTCAAGAAAAGGGTGATATTTTAGTCTTTCTTACAGGTCAAGATGAAATTGAAACAATGGCAGATAATTTGATAGAAACATGTAGGAAATTGGGATCTAAGATCAAAGAAATGATAGTCTGTCCGATATATGCCAATTTACCCCCTGAACTACAACAAAAAATCTTTGAGCCAACACCAAAAAATTCAAGAAAAGTTGTTCTTGCAACAAATATCGCTGAAACATCTTTAACAATCGATGGTATCAGTTATGTTATCGATACCGGATTTGTAAAAGAAAATGTTTTCAATCCAACAACAGGCTTGGAAAGCTTGGAAATTAAACCTTGTTCAAGGGCAAGTGCCGATCAAAGGGCTGGTAGAGCAGGTAGAGTTGGACCTGGGAAATGTTTTAGATTGTTTACAAAATGGGCTTTCTTAAATGAATTGCCAGCTAATGCAACACCCGAAATACTCCGAACCAATCTAGCTAGTGTGATTTTATTGCTGTTATCACTAGGAATAACCGACTTGATTCATTTTGATTTTATGGACCCACCATCTAGTGATACATTGATAAAAGGTTTAGAGTTATTGTATGCTCTAGGTGCCTTAAATGAGGAAGGACTGCTAACTAAAGTGGGTCGTATGATGGCAGAATTTCCTAGTGATCCGATGTTGTCAAAATGTTTACTAACTAGTGGCGAGTTACACGTTTGTGATCCGATGCTATCGATAATATCAATGCTTCAAGAGTCTGGGTCGTTATTCTACAGGCCCAAGGATAAGAAAGTGATGGCTGATAAAGCGAGAGACCAGTTTACTGAAAAAGTGGGTGGTGATCATCTGACATTATTGCGTATCTGGAACGAGTTTGTCGAAAATGGTTACTCTGTTCAATGGTGTCGTGACAACTTTCTTCAGTATAAAACGCTCAACAGAGTGAAAAACATCAGAGAACAACTTGAAAGGCTTTGTAAACGTCTTGGACTTCTAACATCTACGCCAAACACCCCGGAACAGCTCAGCCACGACCGTCTAACTATCAATCTTCTCAAAAGCATCACAGCGGGCTTCTTTGCAAATGCAGCGAGACTCGGTCGTACAGGAGATTCTTATAGGGCACTCAAGAAGAACACCCCCGTGTGGATCCATCCTTCATCTACATTATACTCTGTGAGACCACCGCCAAAGCTTGTTCTATATCACGAGCTCGTGCTCACCTCCAAAGAATATATGAGATGCTGTGTGCCAATCGATGAGCGTTGGCTCAGTGCAGCTGCCCCTCATTATTACGGTAGTGAAGACAGTAAAGAGGAGTAGAGTATGCTAATCTATATGTTTACAAATATGAATGTAATAATATAATTCTAAGTGTATAGTAAGTTAGATAATATTCAATAAGATGTTTAGCTACCAAACCACCACCAAACCATGCCCACTTCTGCCTTTCAAATCGACGCGACGACGCCTCAATCGACTGCGAAAAGAAAAAACAAAAAATGTTAAATTCCACTTCTCAAGATGGGCACTTTCTATCTATTGCAGCCAGCCCACGGTTATCTACTGAAGAGTAATCTTATATCCTTACTATTGTTAATCCGTTTCGGTTCAGTGTTACTCCTGAGACTGTTTGTACATTCACTGCTTTATCACCGCTTTTGATTCTCAAACGGATTACTTGTTTCCACACATGCAAAATTTCTAAAGAAAGCATTTCACATAAATCCAGATCAAGTTTCAAACTATACTTTTCTTGAGACCAATACTCACAAATATACATAGGTATATAGACAAGACTGATACCAATCTACAACTCATAATGAAGCTTTTGTCACCGATATTAATACTCTCTTCTTTACTGGCACCACTGATTACAGAGGCTGCAAACTTGCCTGACGAGTTATTAGAAGAAGCCGAAATGTTCGCTATCGGTCAAGTTATTCTATACGATTGGCAGGATAATGAGGATTATTATAGCAGTTACTTCAAGGATAATGCTTTATACGAAAGTTATACATCAGTTTTGAGCGTTTTCTATACCGAAAAGTTCTATAACAACTGGGTAGAGACCACCTTGTTGAATTTAGAGAGTTCAATGTATAAATCACTACCGGCTAGTAAAACAAGTGCATTGGCTTCATCAATAACTTCATACTATTCACTTTTTACCTCTTTAGAGAGTACAGTAACTACTGTTACTCCAGATGTTTCAACTATTGCTACTGAATCATCTTATGATATTGCAGTTCCACAAGCTTCTAGTTCTGGTGCTTTCTCTATAGTTTATGGATATGCTGAATGTGATGCACTCTACTCAGATATTGCAAACCATGCTTCAATTTATAACTCTTTCTACAATACATATACCAACACAGCTGTCCTGAGCTCATTCTTTGATGCTTATACAGGTTATACAGGTGCAACCAATGAAAGTGCATTTGACATGTATTGTACAGAGATGAACAACTATTTAAGCTATTTCCCATGGCAATCAAGAATTTTGGCTAGTGCCAAAACTTTATGGACTGAATATACGTCAGAGTATATTTATTATTCAACCTCATACTATTCAACAACACCATCAACCACTTATACGGACACTACTGTCACAGTCACTGACGCGTATGAATCAACATTATATGAACAAGCAAAACTGTATGCTGTTATTGCCGATTATCAAGATAATGTTTATGAATATACTTCATTCCTTTCTTCGTATTTGAGTGCAAAACCTTCTGCAACAGCCATGTCTAAATTTGCTGATGATTTGGTTTTGATGAATGCTTCAACTACAATGTCATCTGAAGCATACTATAGTATCTATTCAGATATTTCCAAGATTATGAGTGAATTTTCTTGGAGCTCAAGATTAGATTATGTTGCCAAAACTGTCTATGAATCTTTCACTAGTGTTTACCCTGAAAGTACTGGATCGTCATCACCAAGTCCATCAATTACTGCCTCTACTGCCCAAGCTACGGGTTATACCAAGAGTGTCATATATCCAATTGTGATTTCTACAGAATCCGTTTCTTACTGGACTTCTGATAATGTTGCTTCCAATTCTACAATTACGGTTACCAAAACAACATCTATCGTGTCAACTTCTATAATGACCAGTTCTGCAACTGGTGACATCACTTCGAAATTTCAATCTACAATCAGTATTTCTTCAGATATCGAATCTATCATGGTTTGTGGTGTCAACGCACTTATCTACGACTATAAAGATTACAATTCTGAATATACTTCGTTCATTAGTGAATCTTCAGACAACAGCAAAGTGAAGGATTATACCGAAGCATTGAGTATATATTCTAGCTCAAACATTCTGGCCAACACGAACGAACTTGCCACTGTTTTAGAAACATTCTACAATTTCATTGCTGTGTTACCAGAAACGATGACTGATAGAATATATGATCTATTAGGTTATAACTATATTGCGACGATCACGGATAGTAATTATCGTATGTCGAATTATGTCACTGGTGATGGATATATCTTCAATGAGTTATTTAGAGCAACAACTGAATCCGAAGTTTCAACGAGCGTTGCTAGTGGTAATGGCTCGTCAAGCTCAACTTCTAGTGACATTAATGAGGCTATTTTTGTTATTCCTACTGCTGTGGATATTCAATTGAGTGCCACAAGTTCTCCACCACCAGGTTACACAGTTATCACCTACTTGAAGACGGGAGAACACTACCAACTTTTCCAAACATCGGATTAATCCCTCTGTTATCTTATTTGTTCGATGGTGTACCCTCTTTACTGAAACTCCTGTACCTCTGCTAGATATTAGTTATTCGTGAATCTGTTGTGAATTATTACCGAATTGTTTGTCTCAACTATTCTCTCCCCCTTTTTTTCAGATTCATATGCTATATCTGACTTCCTATACCTCTTTGTAAGTACCTTAGTTATGCTTTTCATTTTCTTCTCTTTCTCCTCCGTTTCTAATTCTGCTATATAAGAGCGTTAATGATCGTCTCTTCTTTACAAATATATGTTCATATACTTCCTTACACCGCCCAGATCACATGACTGTGGAACACCGCCCGATTCCGGGGTGGCCTGTTCCTTGTGTTTGGCAATGTGAGGTGACACTCTCTGCTGAGATGACCATGTAGTGGTTGCTTGCAACCAACTAGTTGTGTTGTAGTCAGGGTTCATCTGATGGTTTGATTTCTTCATTTATCTCTCTTAGAACTGATCAATTGGGCGTATTCCAGCTTCAGGCTATTCTAAATACTTTAATAAGCTGAAGAACAATTAAAACAACATAAAACAAAATTTAAAATGCCGACCAAAATGGCCGAACCACTTTTCAACGGTAACTCATTCGTGACATTTTTTGCTCCAAATGAAGAAATGTACGAGAAGGCCAAGTATTTCTACAAAGATATATTAAAGTTCAAACTGATTGAATCTGATCAAGCTTCCGATGCTCTATCTTGTTGGCTAGCTAATGGTTCCGAATTACAATCTCCTGATACCATCACACTTCAACTGAAGTTAGATGAATCTAAAGCTGCAACAACAGAAGAAATCACTGCAAACATTGAGAATTTATTGTCACACATCCATAAAAGAGATTGGAGAACATTACAAAGTTATGTTTCTTTCAAAACTTCCAAAATCAATGCTTTAATCTCAACTTTGAAAGCAAATGGTTTGAAATATCAAGCAAGACCGGAAGAACTTGATCCGTTTGAAGTGTACGTTATTGATCCATTAGGATCAATTTTAGGTTTCAGCTCTTTAACTAATGCTCTTGGTGTTAGTCAAAAGACAAGATATCATGAAACTGTCTCACCTCCTTCCCAAATCAAACAAGCATCAATTTCAACTTTTGACGATACACCTGTTAATGCAGTTGACCAGGTCTCAAAAACAAAGCCTAGAAACATTGCAGTCATGACTTCCGGTGGTGATGCACCAGGTATGAATGCAAACGTTAGAGCAATCATCAGAGCCGCTATTTATAAAGGTTGTAAAGCGTTTGCAGTTTATGAAGGTTATTCTGGTTTAGTCAAAGGTGGACCGGAATTTATTCGTGAAATGAAATGGCATGATGTTAGAGGTTGGTTAGCTGAAGGTGGTACAAATATAGGTACCGCTAGATGTATGGAATTCAAAGAGCGTTGGGGTAGATTAGCTGCTTGTAAAAACATGATAGATGCAGGTATTGATGGGTTAATTGTTTGTGGTGGTGATGGATCTTTAACGGGTGCTGATTTGTTTAGATCCGAATGGCCATCTCTCTTGAAAGAATTGCTGGCTGAAGGGAAGATTACCCAAGAACAATTCGCAAATCACCAACACTTGAACATTTGTGGTACTGTTGGCTCCATCGATAATGATATGTCATCTACCGATGCTACCATTGGAGCTTATTCTTCCTTAGCAAGAATTTGTCAAGCTATTGATTATATTGACGCAACTGCAAACTCTCATCAAAGAGCTTTTGTGATTGAAGTGATGGGTAGACATTGTGGTTGGTTAGCTTTGATGGCTGGTATTGCTACCAGTGCCGATTATATTTTCATTCCTGAAAAACCTAGCTCCGGCCATGAATGGACTGATCATATGTGTAACATTGTTGCAAAACATAGAGCTAGAGGTAAGAGAAAGACAATTGTGATTGTTGCTGAAGGTGCTATTGCCTCTGATTTAACACCTATCACATGTGATGATGTCTTGGAAGTGTTAACTAAAAGACTTGGATTAGATACAAGAATCACAACGTTAGGTCACGTTCAGAGAGGTGGTACAGCTGTTGCTTATGATAGAATGATTGCCACAGTTCAGGGTGTTGCTGCTGTTGATGCCATTTTGGCAGGCTCTCCTGATATTCCATCACCAATGATTTCTATTGTTGAAAACAAAATTGTCTCAAAACCACTTGTTGAAGCTGTCAAGCTGACGAAATCCGTCGCCGAAGCAATTCAGAATAAAGATTTTGCCAAAGCTATCTCATTACGTGACTCTGAATTTAATGAACATCTCAAAAACTTTATGGCTATGAATTCTGCTGATTTTGAAGAGCCAACTTTACCTGCTGAGAAAAGAAAAAGAATTGCGATCATTAACGTTGGAGCCCCTGCTGGTGGTATGAATTCTGCAGTCTACTCTTTTGCTACATATTGTTTATCAAGAGGGCATACTCCATATGCTATCCACAATGGATTCACCGGTTTGGCTAGACATGAATCCGTGAGATCTATAGATTGGTTGGAGATCGAAGGCTGGACATCTTTAGGTGGATCCGAAATAGGAACTAATAGAAGTACACCTGAAGAAGCTGACATTGGACTAGTTGCATACCATTTCGCCAAGTATAAATTTGACGGTTTGATTCTGATTGGTGGATTTGAAGCATTCCTTTCACTGAATGAATTAGAGAAAGCTAGATCCAGTTACCCAGCTTTCAGAATCCCAATGGTGTTGATTCCAGCGACAATATCAAATAATGTTCCAGGTACAGAATACTCTTTGGGTTCAGATACCTGTCTAAACTCTCTGGTTGATTATTGTGATGCAATCAAACAATCTGCAGCAGCCACTAGAAATAGATGTTTTGTTGTTGAATGCCAAGGTGGTAACTCGGGTTATATTGCATCTTTAGCTCAACTATGTTCTGGGGCTACAGCTTCTTATGTCCCTGAAGAAGGACTACCATTACATCAATTGGAACAAGATATCGAAAGTTTAAAGGTCTCATATGCTAACGATAAAGGTAAGGCAAAAGCAGGTCGTTTGATCTTGAAATCTGAGAATGCTTCGAAAGTTTTATCAACTAGTACAATTGCAGATATTATCAATCTAGAATCAAATGGAAGATTTGATGCAAAGACAGCCATCCCGGGTCATGTTCAACAAGGTGGTATCCCATCTCCTATAGATAGAACAAGAGCTGCAAGATTCTCAATCCAGGCAGTTGAATTCATTGAACAGAATCACGATTTAGTAGCTAATGCAGAGAATGAGTTTGGTGAATTCGATAATACAGATGAAGTCAGTGCTACAGCTTGTGTGTTGGGTATTGAATCATCTCATTTGAAATTCACTGCTATTAGAAAACTATATGACTATGAAACTGAACATGGTAAGAGAGTCAGAAAAAGAATATTTTGGCAAGATAGTAGAGATATCGCTGATATGTTGGTAGGAAGAGTCAAAGTCTGATTGAAAATTTTGAACATAGTGCTTTATTTATTTGTGTATACATTTTTTTATAGTTTATATTATCAGCCATTGTGCCTATCCTTCCTTATTACGTTATAGAGGTGTTTTATATGGCAATACTTTCATCATTATTATTTTAGATACATTAAACATGAACTAACAACAAAAGCTAATAATCAATAACGCCTGTTTCATTATTCACTCAACGTTTATGTACGTATTCAAGTCACCACTGACTTTATCAATGCTACGCAGAGCATCACCAACCAGAGAATTGAAATCACCAGCTTTCGCATCCTTAAGGAAATAAATGATAGAATCGACTTCATCAATGGTAGCATCTATTTTTTTCTCAAGAATTAGATCAATTATGATATCGAGAATCAACTCACTGTTCAACTCTGGATCATTTGTTAAACCCAACAAATGAACAATAGTATCCAACTTGACATTCTCAAAAACTTTCGATATCGCAACTATATTCATATCTGCCATGTTCTTAATTATTATATCTTTCATCACCTCCAGAAATAGCTGATTGTACTCCTGATGAGCTTGGCACAAGCTATTCAATGCTGATATGAGTTTGGAACAACCTCCACTCATACTATAGACTGACCCATCCGACATTGCTGATATCGCATCGATAATAGGCGAAACGGAAATGTTAGAGTCACACCGACTGCCATATTTGCGATAGTCATCAATGAACTTGTGTATGTATACCACTTTAGTCGAAGTATATGGAGTTATAATGAGTAGTTGTAATAGGGTCAGATAGTTTATATCTATTGATCTTTGAGAAAATCGAGGTGATGATAGTATATAAGTTGCAAAAGTATGTGGTAGACTGAGAGAAAATTTGTGCCATTTGTAAAATAGTTGGCCTGAATGGTACCTTATATTGAAAGTTAGAAGATCAAGATAGTTTTCTTTGAAAGATAGCAAGCTTGTTCCGCTTTGATGCTCTTGTTTCAAACTGGAAACAATTTCATGTGCCTTTGTTAATGATTTTTCAGCGACATTCGAGTCGGAGCAAGATCTTGCATGCAGCAAGTGATATTGAGCCTTCTGTAAAGGAAATTCTGATATCTTTAGCTGATTCACTTTTGAAAGATACTTTCTAGCGTCATCTTCATTGAGATCCATCGAAAGGTCAGCGATTCTGAGGAACACAACAGATTGATATACCAATGATATCTCACCAATCTGCTGCAACATTTCAACAAGTGGTTGACACTCATCAACAGTCTCACATGCTTTACAATAAGCTAACACAAACCCATAAATTGATTCCCTAGTAGCTTTTGGAGTTGAATCGCTAAGTATCTCAGTCAATATGTTCAAGATCTCGCTTGCCTTCAACTCATTGCAATCAAGAGTAATTCTGTCGACCGCAGTGCATACGTCAGTATGACCGAAGTGCCTCTCATAGCTCCCCATCCTCTTTTCTGGTTGGTAAGTTACTCAATGGACTGTTACAACCTGTATACAAATATCAAAATGCATGATCAAGCCCAAATAGGCCCTCTTTAATGAGCTTCAGCTTGATTTGTGGTGTACGGATGTCGGAAGCAGAATTGATAACGATTATGTCATCATCATCATGAAATTTTTTTGAAATATTTGTTGTATTGAAAGGTAGATCAGTATCTGAAATCAACAAAATTATCACTGAATAAGATCAATCAGGTGTGATCGAGAATAAAACAATAATCATGAAGGTATGTTAATCCCAAACCATTTTCGAAGTTGTCCCTCGTTGGTTTGCTCCAATACTAACATTCATATAATTATTCTAGATCGAAGTGTCCAGAGACAACCTTCTGTCAAATTTTGAAGTTTATGAACATTTGAAACTTATACAGAGTGAAAATAATTGGAACTTCACACTAGGTGGTGAAGATGGTAAATCTCAAAAGAAGAAGAAGAGAACCTCACATCTCATAGACTTGGAAATGATAACAAGAGATCTGTCAAATTATCTGGTGAAAACAGGTAGTTCAAACACAACGAATGTAAACTCAGTTGTGCAGCTAATGCTGGGATTGAATCAATATAGTTTGGAGAAGATTGAAAAGTTGGAGATCTTGAATTCTTTACCTAGATCGATTGTAACGTTGTATTCAATCATCGAAGAGTGTGATCAGAGATTCTCGGGGGAAGATTGTGAAGCTATACTGGCTCTCGTTCAAGAGAATTTCCCATTACCAGATGATGAGCAAATAATAGACCAAGATGAAGGTGAAGAGCTTGATGCATCCAATATGGATATTGATGAGGAAGAAGTTCAAGGCGATTACTATGGGGAGGATATTGTGGAGGAGGAATTTGAGCAAGAGACCTACACCAGAAAGACAGGTGATGAAGTCACGATAGAAGATTAAAAGCGGGTCACGATCATGCCTGTGTATTTATGTAACAACCTATGATTATAATTAATGTACCATTACCAAAAATGAAAACAAAACCTTAAAACAACTCTTTATTTCTACACAGATGTAAAACGATCTATTTATTTTATATTTTTTTTCAAATTTTCAAACAAGTATATCATTGTCGAAATTTGACCTATAAATATACTGTACATATCTATTTAGATGGAAATGCAAATTAACACATGCTGCTGTTGGTGTCTAAAACAAGTTCAACAAATCGTTGCTGTTACTGTCCTTCTTATCTGTAGAGGTTGAGGGACCACTTAGTGTATTGGTATCATTCATCAAGTCAAACAATGCAGAGTTTTTGGTATCACCATTAGAACCAGCAGCGGGTTGTGTGTATGACAATCCTGAGAACAAGTCGTTCAACTCATCCAATATGTTGGCACCTCCAGAAACGGATGAAGTACCATTATCAGTTGGAGGAGGTGACTGCCCAACATCTTCATCGTCATCAAAGTCTAACAAGTTTTCAGCCTTGACTGTTTTGTTGACAATTTCATTCTTTGCCATCTGCTGTAATTCTTCAAGACGTTTGGTTTGTAATGATGAGCTATTTATCAAGTCATGATCTCCCGTACCTATGAATGATGATGCGGGTTTATAATAGATGGAACCCAAATTAGAAAGTTCATGTATCAACTCATTCAACAACAATGGAGGGAATTTATCGATTGTGGACTCCAAAATTGGTAGCTTGTTCAAAATGACTTTCTTCTGCAACGATTCATTGTCGGTTGATAAAATTCTCCAATAAATGTAGGCCTTATCTCTAACGTCAGCATTTTCTACTTCTGTTGTGGCTTCGTTCAACACTTGCTGTAATAACTTTTGCGTGACTGGTGTAGGTTTCGTTAAATTGATTTTAACAATTGTAGTCAACAAAGTAGATTGCACAAGAGGGTCCATCTCTTGGAATTGTTTGACCAAATTAGTTAGCTTAGTTTCAAGATGTGGAATCTCTCTTGAGTATTCACCAATAATCCAAACATAAGATGATATAGATTCTGCGTCATTGATATCTTCGAAGTTCAAATCTGAGATGATTGTTATTACCGTGGTTAGATACTCTTTAGGATATTTTCTCAAAACGTTTTGCAAAACAATAACCAGTTGATCTAAAACGTATTCCGCTCTGTTAATAAACAATTCATACAAAACATCAATTGCTTTTTTTGAAATCTTGCTCAATTTGATCGCCAATTGACCTATAGCATTGACTGATCTTCTGACAACTTCTAGATCAATTTCCATTGAATATTCTCTCAATTCAGCTAACAACAACAATCCATTACTCTCATTAGCTATTCTGACCATGATATCAATTTTCTCTAACTTTAAGTACAATGGATCGCTGTATTTGATGAAGAACACACGTAATTCTCTTGACAACACTTGTGGGTATTTCTCTAATATAATTCTGATATTCTTTAGTGCCACATATTGAATTTCTGGAGGAGTCGACATAAGTGAGACTAACGGAGATGATAGTCTCTTTAATAGTGCTTCCCTTTGTTCTTCTGAGATCTTATCCATTTGATTTATTAGCACCTTGATGGAACTCAAGACAACAGCTGGGTTTTCATGTTGCAACTGAGGTGAAATTCTATCTATCATATGTTGCACTTCATTGACATCATCCGCATCATAATCAACCAAAGCGGTCAAGATTGAGATTCTACCCCATTCAGTACATTCATTCAAAGTCATCAACAATTTCTTCAAGATCTTAGAATCGATATTTAACATTTGTGTTCTGGTGGATTTAGATATTTCGGTTAAAGCTGAAATTGCGTTTGCAACAACCATCTGATTAGAATCATCAATCATTTCTAGTAAACGATCTAGGAAACCTTGTTCAAGACACAAGGCTGAGTTTAACTCAAACATTTTGGCAACACAGATTGCTGCAGTTTTTCTCACGTATGGGTTATCATCTTTTAATGTTCTCTTTAGTGGAATTTCCATGTAGTCAACCATCTTATCAACTCTGATACATCCCATTGTTCTAATAGCCAATGCTCTGACCAATGGATTTGGATCTTCGGTGTCTTGAACAAAAGTGTTAACTGCAAGAATACATAATTCTGGATTGGTTTTGGCGTAGTTCATCAAATATAAATACACTAGCTTCTTCTGTTCTAAATCATGAGTAGCAATGTTCTTCAAGACATCTGGAAATAATGAAGACACATCTTTACCCACAGTCATTGCAGCGATGACTCTCTGTATGGTGTCCTTTCTTTCATCGGCATACTGAGACACTAGCCCTTCCCTGAACTCAAAGGTTTCACCTTTCCGAGGGATATTGAAAAACTTTCTCAATCGTAGCTCTAATCGTTTCGACATTGTCTGATACTAGTATTCAACAATCGTCTTAGTCACCTGAATTTGCATTAAACAAACAATATTCATACTCTCCGATTTGAGTGCCCACAGGAAAATAACAACAGAGCAAAGAAGGCAGTTAGCGAACGCGGTGATATTTTGGCAGCTCCATCATGTATTTGCAGAGCTTGCAGCTTTTCACTGGTTTTCCACTTGAGTGGGCACTGAGTTTCAAAGGTTTTCGACTGATATTGATCCATATTGACAGATGCCAATTGACTTGCAGCTATCTCGTATACTGAGGTTACTTCGTATACTTGATTTTCCCCAAAAATCTTACAAGGCCATTCACGTGGCTGGCACAAATGGTAAAGGATCTGTATGTGCATACTTATCACACATCCTAACACAGAACCAGATCTCAAATGGTCGATTCACTTCACCCCACCTAATAACACGAAACGATAGTATTCAAATTAATAATGTCCCTCTTGACTTTCAAAAATTTCTAGGTATAGAGCAGCATGTATTATCGAAAGATAAGGAATTTGGAGTTGGGTGCACTGAGTTTGAGATTCTAACTTGCATTGCAATGGAGGCCTTCAAGATGGCAAAGGTCAAAGTGGCTATTTTTGAAGTTGGTTTGGGGGGTAGATTTGACTCTACTAATATACTGGAAGAGGAGGATGTGCTCTGCTGCGGCATTACCAAAATAGGGATGGATCACGAGGGACTTCTAGGTAGTACATTGAAGGAGATTGCTTACCAAAAGGCCGGAATCATGAAGAAGAATGTGCCTACTGTTATTGATGGATCCAATGATATAGATGTTCTGGCTGTTGCTAAACAAGAAGCCCACGATGCTGGGTGTCAGTTACTAGTAGCGAGTGATCACGAAGACCAGCGGTTTGGATCTTTGGGGTCACTAAAAGACTACCATTCAAGTCTTCTAGGATCTTACCAATCTATGAACTTGTCTGTTGCCTTAACGATATCAACGATAATACAGAAAAGCTTCCCTATAAGTAAAGAAAATACACAAAAAGGGATTTCGAAGACAGTTTGGCCTGGTAGGCTACAATATCTCAGCTTACACCTTGAAAAGGGTAAAACATTGCCTGTACTACTAGATGGTGCACATAATACACAGGCAGCGATTGAGCTAGGAAAGTTTTTAGATGCAGAATATAGAGTTGATAGGGAGCCATTGTGTTTTGTTATCGGTGTTACAAATGGTAAATCTATTGATCAATTGTTTGATGGGCTCATACACGAGAATGATACCGTTATTCTAACTCAGTTCAAAGATGACATTGACGGGATGCCTTGGATCAAACCATGTAATCCAAATGAACTGGCACAACAGGCGCGTAAATTAACACGGAAAGTGATTGTTGAAGCAGATTTAGAGGAAAGCTTGAAAGTTGCGTATGAAACAAATTCCAGAGAAGCGGAAAAAGTTGTTGTTTGTGGTAGTTTGTACCTTGTTGCTGATATTTTGCGGATAAATTCAAGTAATCAAGATACGTGAGCTACTGTATGTTCCTAATCGTCATTTTATATTCATGATAATAATATATAAAGAAAATGTAAATAGAATATTTTTCAAAATGCTTTACTTAATTTATCCTTTCATAGGTTTACCTTTCTGAACCCTTCTGACATTCTTTGCCCATCTTTTGATGTCACTTCTATAATTCGAACTAATAAGCATTGTATTTTCATCTTCAATGAAACCTTTCAAGAAAGCGTGCTTCATCAATTCGTGAGGATCGGATCTTAACCGTTCTTTTTTCAAACATAAATCAATGAATTCACATAGTTCAGGGCTAAATCCATCATCAGGTGATAATGAAGGTGGCTTTTCATTGACAATTCTCTGCAGTAAATCCAAAATTGAGTCAGGACCACCCTTTTGAATCATATCACCACTATTACTATTAAATGCAAACTTACCAGAAGCCAATTCATATAGCATTAAACCTAACGACCAAACATCACCTTTAACAGAGTAGACACCACCTTGTATTCTTTCTGGAGACATATACGTGCTTGTTCCAACAAACGTATCTGCCATTGAGTTGATTAACTCTCGGCTAACACCAAAATCACACAACTTCATATTTCCTTTACTATCTAATAGTACATTTGATGGCTTCACATCTCTATGAATGATACGATGGTTATCGTATAAATAGTTCAAGCCCGACAAAACAGAGTATGCTACATGACGAAGTATAAATTCTGGGAACGGTCCGGTTAAATTGAATATCTTGTCAAGGGATCCACAATCGACATATTCCATGCAAATCACAACGTCACCTTCGTGTAAAAATGAACCAAAAAACCCAATAATGAAGGGAGAATCACATTCATGCATAATTCGTAATTCACGTATAATTTGAGATTGTATCACTTCTTTAGTTTCAACATGAATGATTTTACGAGCCATAGCCTTTTGTGTTGGTAGATGAAGCACTTTTGACACGGTTCCGGAGTTTCCAGATCCTAATTTTTTCAACAGGACTAAATCTTCAGCACGAATCGGGAGTTGATATTCAATACCAAGTTCGAGATTTTGGATATTAGCTATCAATTCATCCGTAGATGCCTTTTTATCTGGGTCTTTGAAGGGGATGAAGTTATCAGACGAACCTGTTTGCGACGATGAGTATAGGTCTGATGTTGTGGAAGTTGGTGGTTCAGATATCACTATTTCTGAAGATTGTGGGGTTAACGTCAACTGTTTAATGTTTTTTCTTTTGAGAGACTTGGATTCCAAGAAACTAGGGAGTGATTCGTTGTTGTTGATGCTAATGGTTGAAACTACGGGGGATTGTGCTGGTTGGTTTATAATTCGGGATGAAGTAGATTTTGAGGCAAGTATGGATGGACGTGTATTATTATTCAAACTCATTGATGCATCAGTAGGGTCTGACTTGAATTTCAACAGTGGGGGTGGTTTTCTTGCTAATGATTTGATTTGGAATTTTTGAGGCATAGCATTACCTGATGACGATTGATAGGACTGTCTGGCCTGTTGAGAGATAGGTGTTGAAGGGCTACCTAATGAATTTGTGTCACTCATCAGAGGCAGTGATTTTGCTGTTGTTGTTGTCTGCATATAAGACTTTCCTGAAGTAGTTTGAGGTGTTAGAATTCTGATACCATCGGAAGAAACGTCAGGTGTATCCTTACCTTGAGGGAAAGGTGGCAATGGAGGTAACTCCTTATACTTCGAAGACGACATGGGTGATAGTGAAATATTTGGATCTATTGGAATTCTGATTTGCAAAGTACTTTGACGTGTTTGATAATGTAAACTAATTGAATACTCAACAATAAAGTAATATGAAACTAACAAACAGTGGAGAAAGGAGAAATAAAATGGTAACTCAAGTACGCTTCCGGTACTTCAACACAATTGGTAAAATTGGGGCAGACAGTCAGATGATAGAGCACAACGTAAATATTATTAGGAACAGATGCAATGTAGATGAAGAGCCTGCGTTTATAGATAGCAATATGAGCATGACTATGTTTGAAAGGTCCACCTCTGACTTCAACTTGAATCGTGCAGCTAGCTCACTAGCCACGCGTTCATCCTTTTACGGCCGACTTCTGGAACCTAAACAATGTGGCGCAGGTTCCATGGTCCGAGATTACCGTGAAAATGGATTCAGTATAGACAATTCGATCATTGATGTGGAGATAACTAGCAAGAACAAAAGAAGAAGCCAAGAATATGATCAGCAAAAGGTAGTGGTATAAGGTTCATGGAAAGTGACAAAAAGAGTGCAGTGTTTTTCATGAATGAAAAAAAAAAGAAAGAAATGAGAACAAACGTAACATAAAGATAACCAATCAAAAAACCATATCGTTACAAATTTAGTTGAAAAGTGGTTCAAGCAAGGACATAAAAAAAGGCAAAACTAAAACTAAAAGTAAAACTAAAACACAATTAATCAATAACAAAAACGTGTAGCACAATGGGATGGATGGAATAAAAGTTACCAGAGAAAGAGCAAAATATCTATAACAGGAAGCATATCAGTAGCAAAAACAAAAATAGAATGAAAAAGTAAAATGCACAGATGAGAAAGTGACTAGCCTTAGGTATCTCAATAGTACAAGCTTTTGATGAATAACCTGACACTAGTATTTCAGAGATAAGTCAGTGAGATTTTGTTTCATGACATCCCTTTTTAAGCAAGTATTGGTTCTGCAACATCTTGGGATGATTCAGTAACTTCACTTTCAGGTTCAGGCTCCTCAACTACATCAGCATCAGCTGCAACTTCTTCCTCGACTTTGGCATCAGAGGTTTCAGCTTCTTTCTCAAGTTCTGTTTCATCAGTGGTTTCAGATTCTTTCTCAAGTTCTGTTTCAGTACTTAATGAAACTTCGTTGAACTTATCGGCAGTTGCAGAAACTTCATCCTCTTTCTCTTTTTCTGGCTCTTCGTCAGCATCCTCTTCAGGTTTGATGACATCCTCAGATGGGATCAAAATATCTTTCTTTGCAGCTGGGACGATTTCATCTTTATCATCATCATCTTCTAGCACAAATGAATCATTAGTGGCTGCTTTGGAGCCATACTGACTTGATCTCAGTTGAGATGCTGAAGAAGCAACATGTGTTTGTAGAGGTAAACTGGTCGTTGATCCAATTGGTGAAATTAGGGTTTCTCTAGGTAGTGACACTCTAGATGCTGTTGTATTGGCATTGACTAATTCAGGGTTAGAATCGATATGACTACCATAAACTTCTGGGTTTCTCTTCATGTGAGCTTTGGCAAGTGCTACAGCTCTGGTTCTCAAAACCTCGAAATATGAGGTTGCCCTTCCATTTTGAACAAAGACTAAATCTTCATCAACCTCATCGATACTAAAATGACCCTCTTCCAAATCTTCAACCAAATTCAGCAAAAATTCCGTAAAGCAACTAGCGACAACAAGTTTGGTATCGAAATCTCTTCCAAATAATATAACTTGACCCCATCTTCCGCGTGGACCAGGATTTAAATCCAAGGCAATGTTGTTACCTTCATTATCCTTCACTATAGGAATCCAGTTTGGATGGTAATACACTGGAACAACGGCACCCGGTGGGAATGATTTTTGTAAATCTAAGAAATTGACTGTATTATGTTTCTGATTCTCCGTATTTGATTTACTTGTTCCCTGTCTGGACGGTAGAGCAGGTGATGATGGTTGATGAAATGTCGAATCAGCAGCGTTTTGAAGCTTATCAGCAACCCTTCTCCAAATGTTGGTTTCAGCTGCAATAGCTTCTAGGTCAAGCAATGGGTATCCGTAAATCAAACCTCTTTTCTTACCTAGCTGGAGCTGACCATCGTGTATTTGATAGGATTCTCTAACATCAAGGGGTAATGATAGCTTCAAATCCCTTTCAATTGCGTTCAAATCGTTTTGAGTGACACCGTCTTCCAAGTCATCGCCCAATTCAGGGAATTCACGATCCAACCAGTCCTCCAATCTGTCCCAAACTGAAGTCAAAGAGGGTAATGGAGGTTGGCCTTCGACATAGTCTTGTAGTTGAATATCAGATTGAGGTTGAGGATTGTTACTAAGTTGCGATCTTAAACCAGGTCTGTATTGAACAGGTTTGTTAGCTGACAAAGAAGTTCTTGAACTATTTCTCTTTGAAGCAGAAGATAATGAGGTAGAAGATGTGTTATCCAACATCGTTATAGATGCAGAAGATTCATTGGTAAAATGGGTAGAAGTTGAATGTTGTTGTTGTTCATCGTTTGATGATTCGTAAGCAGCATAGTGGTCCTGTGTGGTCAATGAATGGAAGAATCCCTTGACCTCGTTGAAAAATTCCGTAACTTTCGGTGGCATTATTGGATATAAATGGTCTATTAACGTGGTTCAGCAAAAAGTATGTATCCCAAGTGATGGAAATAGGTCAACTTAGGCAAAAGAAATTCGAAATGCTTAAAGTAAACAGTCTTCGTGAATTTCGAGATGGCCCGCGAGCGTGGTGGTGTTGTGGTGTGAATTCAGTTGCGCGGCCTGCTGACCGTGTGTGTGTCAGGTTGCTAGCACGCTACTAAGGGGTTGGAGGAGGCAAACTCGCGGGGTGGTAGATAATTCACAGAGGCACTCGGGACTCGGGACGAATAATTGTTACTGTTTCAGCAGATTCATTTTATAGCTGCCCAAATTGTAGTTTCCATATCTCCATGTGTGTAACAAAGATATCTCCATGGATAGGTGTTTACTCTTCATTCAATGGACTTTCCTGTCCCAAAGTATAGATTGATTACAAGGTACAACCACTCCCATACCTGTTCATCCTCGGCCGGCATGAAACAAATCCCCACAACTTCAAGCCGACGCCAAAAGCGAGTCAAAGCAAGTAAAAAACAAGAGAGCGAAAAAAGCGGAAAAAAAAAATAATAAAAAAACACGTGTACGAGATGCGGCTTGTTTGTTTGTTTTTTTACAGTAACCGATCTTTGATCTCGAATACGAGGGTCCAATCTACCCTGTTGGTCGTGTGACGGTTGCTTGATTCACCAAGCAAACTTATATGCATTAGTTTACGTTTGTAATTATATGTATGAATAAGTATGTGTATATGTACTTATCACTATTCATCAGTATCAATTCTTCCGTCTCCCAATACTACTGAACATACTCAACGGAAGTTGTGATCTTTTCCCATTTTCGAGCTCCTTGTTATTTACCTTTTTCGTAGTCTTTCGTGTCTTATTCGTGGAGGCTTTTGCAACTTTCCCAGGTTTAGCAACAATCTTTGTATTCCTGACCGGTGGGGTAGTCACTTCTTTGTCGGAATCTATATTCATCTCGTAATCAGCAAAAGAATCATCAGAGTCGGATTCTGATTCTATCGCTATTGCCATTTTATCAGTTGGGGGAGCCTTATCAATTACAACATCTTCGTCGTCACTAGTAGCGACAACAATCTTCTCTGCGGGAGTTGGTTTGGCAAACCTGCTAAAATCGGGAGTTGGCTCACTGGCCTGTTTGATGTATTTAGCTTCTGCTTTCGTTTTTGCTCTCATTTCTTTTAATAGCTTTTTGAAACCACTCTTAACTTTTCCAACCGTCACCGAGTCCTCGGTATCCTTCATCTGGTCCCAGCCATCGTCATCCAATTGAAGTTTCATAAATAAGTCCAAGTCTTTGGCCATTTCTTTGTCAACAAAAGTTTTAATCAAGTTTTTATCCTCCTTTATCATGAAATCGGACACAACTTTAGAGATTTCGTCCTTCTTCAAAAGAATCAAGTCCTCTTCCTTCAAGTTCATATCCAAGAAGTCCACGATACTAGATTTACCTTCTACTATTCTTGATTGTATCCCATCATGGTCATTAAAGCCATTACCATTCGCATTCTTCTTTCTCAGTTCAGTAGCGAGACTATTACCAACCTGCCTCTTGATGTAAAATAAAACGATATCGTTTATATTAGCTACTTTACCAACAAATCTATTACTGAACCTTCTAGGATTTTCAACTTCGTATCCTCCACTATATTCAACCCGTAGTCTGATGATCGGTAATGGAACTTCAACTTCATCCTCTGAATCCTCATTTATACTCTTCCATGTTTCTACTGCTTGCTCAATCAAACTATCCGTCTCATTGATCAAATAATTAATGATCTGATCTTTATTACCGCTGGTTGGTGCTATCCCACTCTCACTTAACACCAAGTCCTTCATTGCAAATGGTCTCACTGATCTCAATCGTATTGGCTCCAATGAGTAATCTTTTCCTTTCACACTCAACACAAACACGTGTTTACTCGCAATTTCACCTTCACTCAAACTTGTGGCAACGGATGACCCAGCTTGTAACACTGAAAAACCAGTCAACTCATTGCGTCTAGCTCTGGTGAAGCATTCATGTTCATGACCCCAAAGAACAAAATCCAAAAATTCCGGTAAATTAACCTCTTCCACAATTTTAACTCCTGGTCTTTGAACATGATTTTGGTGAATTACAAAAAGATTGAACCACTCAGTGTCTTCTGTGTCAGGTTCTAAAAACTGAAGGTTCCCACTAGCCATTGTTCTCTTCAACCTTTCTTCCCTTATGCTTTGCAATCCATACAGGGCTATATTACTCTTACCCTTGTTGAATAAAAGTGGAATAATATCAATATTATCATTATTTGTAACTCTACCAAAATGATTTAGTAATCCACCTACCGCTAGTAAATCTAATGGTGACAACATATCTTCTCCAGTAGCATCATCATGATTTCCTGAGATCGCGTAAACTGGAACACCAACATTGACATTCTCATCAAATTCAATAGGATAGGCGAAATGCTTTGCATTGATAGCCATACTTGGATCACTAACAAGCTTGAACTCTCTTGGTTTGTTTCCCCAACAGTTTTCTCTCAATATTCTCATCACATGATAATAACTTTTCTTACTCGGTTTATTATAGTGAAATAAATCACCCCCTTGTAATACAAAGTCTATATCTTGAGTATAACATAGTTGCATGATCTCAGAAAAGGTCTTCCAAGAATCATCTCCTCTAATTGCATCATTTTCCAAATATCCAACATGATTGTCAGTCGTTAATAGAATGCGGAACGTATCTGGACCAGGTTCAATGTATGGGACTTCTGGCATTATATTAGGTAGCCGATCTATAGTTTCTAAACTGCTGAAGTTGTTATGATTCAATAAATCATCATGGGTATTCATGTTTTCTCTCATATATTTTCCAGAGCCTCTCTGCTTCCTCGTGCGGCTGTCATTTTTCGTGTTCCTTGAAACATTAAGGGCTCGAGAAGATAGTTCCATCTCGTATAATATGCTACATATGAAAAGGTTTACTCTTTGGTATCAACATATATGTTAGGTTTCAAATCTAATTATATTGGGTATATACTTTAATTAATTTAGTTGTTCAACGTAAATAACATCACGGCACAAAATTGTAACTTTTTTAAATACTCTTCTCCATTCTAGTGGGTCGCTCCTTATCTTGTTGAACTCAATCTTTCTTGCATTCAAGTTATCCGACATCTTGACAACTCTAATATTACCAGCAAAAGCATTATTACTTGAATCTTTACCATGGATAGGTATAGTAACAATTCCCGTTGTTGAGTCATTGTCCAATAGGTTATTCACTACCGTATCATTGTCAGATGAGTCGTTTCTATATCCAAGCTTATTTAGTGCCTCAAGAATGGTTATAATTAGCTGATCTAATGGAGCTATTGAGAAGAATCTAGTGAAATTCTCAGCGAAAAGTTCAGGATAACGGCTTTGTTGATCTTGCAGTTGCTTCATCTTATCAGAAATCTTTGATTCTCTCGACTTTATACTTGAACCACTGATGAATTGTAAAGCTGCAGGATCTTTGGAAATTAGATTGAAAGTTAACTCGTTTTCACTTGGCTCCTTCTTCAACTTCTTTCTCTTGGAATGTTCTGTATAAACCTCTTGGGATGAACTAAATCCTTTTAATACTTGATAGTTTTCCTTGTATATTGTATTTCGGTGCATATCATCCATAAGGTACAGCATTGGTTGAGATCCAGCTGCCACATTACTGGCCTGAGTGGCCATCTGGTTAACCTTATTGAATTCCTGATCTGATATATTGATGTATAGATTAACAAGTAATCTGGCCGTTAGTTGAAGTGGGTCTTTACACATGCCCGAATCGTTGATGAACCTGTTCTTTTTAGCAACCCATGGTTGCGTTTTAATCTCATTCATTGATATTCTATTCTCTGGGTTTGGATTCAAAATCTTTCTTAGTAATGACAGAGCACCAATTGGGATCTGGTTCCATGGATCTATCAACACGTCACCCTTATTTTTTATAAAATGTTTGAAATCAGCATCATCTTCGTGAGGCATTTCCCAAGCGATCTTACCTGTTAACAATACGAATAGAACTATCGCACAAGACCATAAATCAGAAACCTCAGGGTCGTAACTTTGAGTGACCACTTCGGGTGCCAAATATGGTGGAGAACCGCAAGCAGTTGTGCATAGTCGTTTTGGGCCATTCCTTTTTTTGAAAACACTAGCTAATCCAAAATCTGTGAGTTTCAAGTTACCATTCTTATCAAGAACAAGATTCTCAGGTTTTATATCACGATGTGCCACACCTTTGGAATGAATGAAAGAAACAGCATTTATTAACTGAATAAAATAAAATTGTGCGACATCTTCATCGACACCTAGATCCGGCTCGATCTTGTCAAATAGTTCACCGTTGTCACCCAATTCCATTGCCATCCAAACCCAATTCTTGTCAGCACCAAAATCTATAAGCTGAATGATATTGCGATGGTGACACTCTTTCTGAATAAAAGCCTCACGGGCTAGCATGTCTGTACTGACATTTTGTTGCTTTGCCATCTGTATATGAACAAACTTCACAGCTATCACTTTCGTGGTATTATTCTTCTTCACTACAGCTGATTTCACCATACCAAATCCACCATGCCCTATCGTTGAGCCTATCTCGACATTTTTCAGCTGTGGTAGAGGTGCCAACTGTGAAAGTTTATACGACATTTATAGTTCAGTTAGGTAGCAAGTTTATAAGAACTACTTCTCGGGTATATAAATCGGAACAGATATAGTATGATATCTAATAGCACTAGTAGGTTTACAAGTCTAAAATTGAATCACATCTCCGAAATCAAAACAAAAACAAAAGATTTCAATATATTACGTAATGCAGCCGATAATTACTCGAGTGCGGCTGCTATAAACACTTAAATCCGAATATTATCAGACCCATCTTTATCTGACATACCTTAACATCCCTACTCGTAGTTTCAACAATGAACAGGGGAAAAGAGGCTGTTTGATATATCTTTCAGTGTGTTCTGCTTTGATCGCTGATAATTTTTGTTATTAAATTGCCTTATTGGTGGTAATTTGACCGGTGAAGAGTATCCGAATATGTACTTTTAAACACGCAAAACTAATGACTCTTATGGCTCTAAAAACAATAGACTCAATCAACTTGTATACTGATCAGCAATTGCAACAGCTGCTTACTCCATAGACAAGCTACTGCAACAAAATTATTGGACTTCGGGACTAGTTTAGCAATAGCATTACGGAATAGCTGTGATGATGGAATGTGTTGAAATTGGTAATAGTAGTAGTGAATTTTCAATCAAGTCAGAACATTGTGGTGTCAGAAACGATCTCTAAATTGAACCTTACCTTGCTCATTCTTTTCAGCAACGCACTAATCCCGACTTGTGGTCGCTGAACGCACGGCGTACTGAATCGAGCAGATCAAAAACTACGGAAGAAATATAACACCCTTACTTGACTGCAAAATACGTCGAAGAAGTTGAAAATCTCTCTACATGAATTATCATACGTCAACGCAGTATTTGAGTTGTGCAATAAACTAGGAACCAGCAGAGTAGCAGAATAGGTCTAAACAACGCACTGTATCCTCATAATATATTAAAAGTACACTCGTATAAAACATCTTCAAATAGTTGGTTGTTCTTCTTCAGGTTGGTTGAAAGGATTATCAATCACTTCAAAGCCTTCCACTGGGGAAATCGTCAACAACAATGGACCTCTCACAACAACTAAACCCAACTTTCTAGTCTCACCCGTGAAGACACGATTATCTGATGGATCTCTAATTGATTCATCACTGTCATCTAGAACCAAGTTCATCAATTGATCAAATCCCTTCAATGTACCTGTAACTTTTCTTCCACCGATGAATGTCACTATGATTCTTTTATCTTGGAATCTTTGAAGGTTTAAGATAGCTTCTCTTTTTGGACCTTCAAGTTTATCTTTTTTTTGATTATTTCTTTGTCTGTTATTGTTGTTGTTATTATTATTGTAGCTGTTGCTATTATTGCTCTTTTGATGATGTTGTTGTCCCTGTGTTAATAATTATGTTAGTAACTGTCTTGTGGTCAAACTCCTCTAAATAAAAACAGGTTAAGGAGCCCCTAGACTCCACCTCCATTTCTTGACTATCTACTTACCTCCATTGTGTATAGTTTATTAATATATCTTTTAATTTGTCACTGAAACCACGTCGATTTTGAACAAGTCACTTCAGTATTTACTCCTTGAGTCAGTATTATGATAGAACTGGACATGCTTTCATTTAAGTCGCTGCGAAAAGTTTGACCTACTATGGGGCGTAATTACACCTTTACACCATATCAAATACTTTTCCAATTTACAAACGGCACTTATATGTAGTGAAACTTGTTACAAATCTCCTTAATACAAAGAGCAATAAATAGTTAAAACAAAGTCTACGAAAAGCTAAAAAGTAGATATACGAGAAGGTATGTACAAAGTGAATAAGGACGGAAACAAAAATGAATGCACTATAGCTTGGAAAAAATGTAAGCTACCTGCTCTATCGAATTCTCGTTTGATTTTGAATTGAACTTACTATAGTCGTTCTCTTTTAATGCTTACCACCAGTACGCTTCTTTCTTATTTCGTGTTGTTCTCTCTCAACTTCAGCATCGAACATGATGAATTCATGTAGACCGGCACCACCTGGAACCATTGGTAAAACAGGAACCTTCTTTTCAATGACAACTTCCATTAAGACTGGACCATCGTTGTATTCCAACATCTGTTTGATACCAGACTTCATATCTTCTTGAGCTTCAACTCTGAAAGCTTTCATACCCATTGCTTCGGCAACCTTCACGAAATCTGGATTCACTTGATGTGTGTGAGCGTATCTGTTTTCATAGAATAAGGTTTGCCATTGTGTCACCATACCTTGTTCTTCATTATTCAAGACAACAATCTTGACTGGTGCATTTGCTTGCACTGCTGATGACAATTCCATTAAAGTCATGTTGAAAGAAGCATCACCATCAATATCGATGACAATAGCATCTGGTTTAGCAATTTGAGCACCAATAGCGGCTGGAAGACCATATCCCATGGTACCTAAACCACCAGAAGTGATGAAGGTTCTTGGTTTAGTCCAAGTCATATGCTGAGCAGCCCACATTTGATGTTGACCAACACCGGTTGTAACAATGACTTCTCTACCTGTAGCGTTAGCTTGAGCTGAGATTTCCTTTAGTAAAGTTTGTGGCTTAATCTTAGAGTCTGGAGTTTCTTCTTGGTATGCGTATGGGTATTTTTCTTTCCATTCCCTCACTTGTTTGAACCATTCAGGTCTGGATTCAACTGGTTTAATCAATTCATTGAATAGCTTTAAGTTTTCGGTAACATCACCTTCAATAGCTTCGGTAGCTTCGACAACCTTGTTGATGTTCTTTGGTGAGATTTCAAAGTGAATAATACCACCTCTTCCCTCACTAGCAGCTAATTTAGCAGCTGGAGCAAATTTGGAGACGTTACAGGTAACTCTATCATCAAATCTGGCACCTAGAGCAATAATCAAATCTGCCTGTTGAATAGTGGTGTTTGCAAGGGCAGAACCATGCATACCCAACATATCCAATGATTTTTCATCATTTTGATCAAAAGCACCTAAAGCTTGAATAGTAGTTGTAACTGGGATCTTGGCCTTTTCGGCAAGTTCCTTTAATCTAGCTGGACCTTCTTCATTGTTGAAGATACCTGCACCAACGTATAGAATTGGCTTTTTCGCTATGTTTAATAAGTCAGCAGCTTTCTTAATACATTGAACATTATAAACTGAATCAGCTTGTCTTGTGATCTTATTCACAGTATCAGATGGTAGAGTGGATGAGATTGGAATAGATTCTCTTAAAATGGCAGCTGTAACATCTTTTGGTAGATCCACTAAAACTGGACCTGGTCTACCACTTGTAGCAATTTCGAATGCTTCATTGATTCTTCTTGGCAGTTCGGCAACATTCTTAACCATAACGTTCCATTTAGTACATGGTCTTGAGATACCGATAATATCAGCTTCTTGGAAAGCATCAGTACCGATGGCAGTCGTTGGAACTTGACCTGTGAAGACAACTAATGGGACACCATCAGCTAAAGCATCAGCCATTGGAGTGATAACGTTAGTAGCACCTGGACCTGAAGTAACCAAAACAACACCAGGTTTACCGCTAGCTCTAGCGTAACCTTCAGCCATATGACCAGCACCTTGTTCATGTCTTGGTAAAACAAATGTGAATTCTTTGGAGTTGTAGATGGCATCATAAACAGGTAAGATGGCACCACCTGGATATCCGAAGACGGTATCCACCTTGTGTCTCTTCATCATTTCGTGGAAGATCTGTCCACCAGTTAAACCGATGAAAGAGTCATCCATTTGTGGAGTAGACTTAAGAGGAGATGGTTTCTTAGCAGTAGATGCGTTGAAAGCTGGGGATGGTGTTGGTCTTGAAGCTTCAGTAGCTTGATAAGAGGACGATTTATAACGTAGTTGTTTTGTGGAAGCTTTTAAAGCATTTTTTGAAATATTCAAAGAAGCTCTCTTGATACAAGAGGCCCTTATAGATGACGCTAGCATGATTCGATGTTTATTTATAATGACGTACTGTAGATGCGATGTGTATTCTGCCTTAGTCTAATTAAAGGAGCAGTGTATGAATAACAGACGAAACGAATAAAGTAACTCAAAAATTATGAAAATAAACAACAAACGATAGGACTAATAGACCTTCAAAAAACAAAAAAAAGTAATTATTCAGTTAAAGAAGTAGTAGATGAGTCAACTTTCAGGCCTCACACAATAGCGTGCATAGTACTCGCTCCTGTTTACGCTCTTCACCCACATTTTTTTTCAGCCATTAATATTTCACACTGACAAAATTCAGCTGAAAAAATTTTCAGTCGGGGTGCTAACTTTTACCAGCTGTGCAGGTGCCGCTAGCGGGCCGGTGAAGGATAAGTTGGCGGGAATCAAATTTGAATAGACGTGCAAGGGTGTATATATAAACTTTTGCGACGCGTCGATAAGCTATAATGTGGCTGTGCTGTGACTGAGCCACTACCTATCAAAGGCCCCATCGCTTGCTTCGTTTTGGCACACACAATCATACTTGTAGTAGGCTTGTAGACTGCCCTGTCAAACTTGGCATTGGAGTAAAATTGATTCCAGTATCAACAAGATTAGCAAGCGCAGGCCTTCCAAAAGATGATTATGGAAGATAAGAAACATCATTCTGTTCCGACCGCTTTGTTATACAGATCTCATAGCTCTTTAAAGATTGGGGATGTTCATAGATATATAATAACATATTTCCCCAAAGAGGGCGAAGACCCTACAAAATCATTGTTCATCAAAATCAAAAATGTTGAAATGATTCCGTTGAGAGCTGCATATTTAGCTGGTCCGTATATAATTTACTGTGATGTGAGAACTGATGATTATACACATAACAAGGGCTGCTTTATAACCGCTGATCAGCCAATCTATGATCCTAGTCTATCAGCAGGTCAAAGCCTGGTTGCTGAGCTATCACTACATACAATGAAGGAGAAACATGTTTGGATTGTAGATGTGATCAGTCAGATGTTGTTTAGTACCAGTTCGGAAGTTCATTACGAAATCATGTTAGGTAAAGACCCAAGCTGCCTACATCGTCACAACATGGGAGATGAATTAGGAAAATTTACAACACGATTGGACGTACAACATATGAAGACGGTAGACTTATGGAATCAGCCACCCCCTTCTTCAATACCCAATGATCCAGTTCATCTTGTTATTATCACTCATGGATTGCTGTCAAATGTCAGCGCAGACATGTTTTACTTAAAGGAGCAAATTGAACTCATGGCAAGCAAGACGGGGGAAAACATTGTTGTTAGAGGTTTTGCTGATAACGTTTGCAAAACGGAAAGAGGTGTGCGGTACCTAGGTAGACGGCTTGCTGAGTATATTGTTCGAACTGTGGTTCCGAGTATGAATGTTACTAAAATATCGTTTGTTGCTCATTCTCTGGGTGGACTAGTTCAGACTTTTGCAATAGCTTACATACAGTTGAATTATCCCGAGTTTTTTGATAATGTAAAGCCTGAAACCTTTATAGCGATGGCGTCTCCTTTTTTAGGTATATCCAATGAGAACCCTGCATATGTTAAAGTGGCCTTGAGTTTCGGGATTGTGGGTAAAACTGGCCAAGATCTAGGATTACAAGGTACGAAACCATTGTTGATGCTACTACCCTCTGAACCTACCAGAAAGATATTGAGAAAGTTTAAGAGAAGAACATTGTATGCTAATACAGTTCATGATGGTATCGTCCCTCTCAGAACATCAGCATTACTATATCTAGATTGGAAAGCTTTAAGCTCGGTTTATGCAACTTTGAAGGATGCAAATACTCTCAATACTGATGCTGCAAAAAAATCAGAGAGAAATACAACGCAAGACTCGGAGTCGGTCAGTGAAATTCCCGCCAATGTCGAAGGAGAGTCAAGTGATGCTAGTCTTGTCACCAGTCTGAAGTCGAAACTATTAAGTCCGCTTCAAACTGCAATGGCTTTCTGTCTCCCTAGCATGCAAGATGATTCTAAAATACACCGATATGCTCGCTATCAGACCAAGGATGGTAGAAGTGAATCGGATGATGATGATAGCAATAGCAAATCCCACATTGAGCCCTTACCCAAATCATCTGTCATAGAGTCAATAAAAAGAGTTGTCTTACCGCCTTTGCCTCCGTTGAAATACCTGATTGATCCGAATTCAAGAGAGCAAGTGATATTACATGATAAAATATATGATCCCGATTGCATACCTAGAAAAAATTTGAGGTCATCCAGCACGTTATTGGAATCTCTGGACCCAATAAAGAGACAACGAATCCTTGAAGAAAAGATAGCAAGAAGATGGCACAACGGTATGACGTGGAGAAAAGTTCTTGTTAATCTACTACCTGATGCTCACAATAATATAATCGTGCGTAGACGGTTCGCAAATGCTTACGGTTGGTTAGTGGTTGATCATATGGTTGAGAATCATTTTGGGGAGCGATCATTTAAAGGAGAGGATGTATCTGATTGGGACTGGACGCCTTCTGATAGTCATACTGAAAATGAAGTGGAAGATAAAGAATCGCAGCTGGCTGATGCTAAATTATCCGACATTCTTATCAAACAACGAAATAAAGCGTCAAAAGAATTCGGAAATGATCCAATCAACACATCCCCTATAGTTAGCGGATCAATTATTGAACCATCAGAGTACTGTGGAGATGACGATGGATATCCAGAGGATAATCCAGCTTCTCCTCGAGCTCGAGAGTCTAGAGATGTTGAACCTAACTCGATGCGACGTTTCTCAACCGAAACAGTGGACGATGACAATGGTTGGATAAATGATTTTGATTCCGAAGTATATGATGGAGCAGCTGGAATGATTAATACAGTCACTGAATCAGTAAATGATGGTCTCGATGCTTTCAAAAAAACAATATTTAGAGACTCTGAAGAAACAGAAGTTGCTAGAAATAAGAACAACTATGCCGATGAAAGCATGGAAGACGGTGGTGTAAATTTCGAGAGACAAGCGTCATTAGACTTGAGTGGATCACCTATTATGCACTACCTTTAATGATACCATGATAATATAATTTTAATACAATTCTATAAATTTTTATGTAATTTTTCTGCCCGTAAAACAATTATCCAACCGAATTTTTCACTTACCGTTACCAATACATTGGTACATCCAAAGTTTACTAATGGCTCTTCAACAAAACGATTTCTTTTACGCCATAACGGCAGATTTGATGATCGGCCCATTGAGCAAGTATATTCTTTTATTGTGTCTCCATAACACGACCTCTTCCGGTTTGGTCTTCTGGACTTTACTGATGTTGATTCCATTATTGAGATTATTAATTTTCCTCAAATCTTGTGAATCATAACAACAATTGAACACATCTAACTTGAACCCTTCCGCAAAATTACTATTCAAGAACTCGTCATCTTTGAAGAAAGAGTCTCTGATAGAGATACTCCTCAAGTTTGGTAGGTTCATTGATCCTTCTATAAATGAGTTATATATAACTAGAGTGATCAAAGATTGTGGTAGCTGCAAATCCGTGGTGTTGATCAAAAACTTCATATTCCACCATTGCCATTGCGGAAAATATTTATCTAATCCGACAAGCTTCAAGTGCTGTAGATTAGGGGGTAGCATCGAGTTAATGAAAGCATTCACATGCAGATCAGTTCTATTGAAAATGGACTCCTTCCCTAATCTTGAAGTTGTCTCAAGTCCAATTTCTAACGAGGTCATTGAATGTGGAAGCTGCATTATTGACAAATGATGTAGCATGGTATCGAGTGAATGATATTTCTTCCGTTCATCGTTTGAGACAAGTACTAACTTCAATGACGTTAAATTTGGAGGCCAACCAATATTCTTGACGGATTTTGCAGTTGCTGTTAGGATTGGTAGACGATCAGACAAAATAGTAACATCCAAAGTACGTAGTCTTTCGAGGAAATTAAAGTTGAAGAATTGTTTGAGGATGACAGCATTCAGTTTCAGATTGATTAGGTTGGGACAATGCCTCAAACAAACTAGTTCGTGAGATAAAATATATGTATCATCTAACTCGAGTTTCTCTAAATTCAAATTTTGGTTTTTGTATCTCAAGTTAACTACTGAGTTTGCTTCAAGAATAGGGCTATACTCTGGATCTTTGGTTGACCTCAAACTAGCTTCCTTCAAGTTTTGAAATTTGTCCAAAAATTTTAAATTAGATGTGAAGTTCACACCATCAATTATGAGTCTTTCCAGATACTGTAATTTTCGGAGAGACTGCAAGTCAGGTTCCCAGTCGGTGGAAACTCTTCGGTTATCATCATCTTGGAAACTAACAATGTCGAGTACTTTTAGATTATCTGTTGTTAGCCAGCTGAGAGCTAAATTTAAGTTGAACAAGCCAGTTTCGTTGAATCTAAGATACAGTTCTTGTAAGTATTTGGAGCAGTTCATTAGATGATATATTATGTCCAGATCGCCTGCAAATGCCTTGACTGTGAGTTTTTTCATCTTTGGAATTTGAAATTGCTGATTCAGATATATGTCGGGATATTCTCTATCAGGGTACAGTATCGTTAGGTGCAACTCCTCCAAATTGGCCAAATTGCAGATGTTGTGATGGAACCCAATCATTACGTCAGGGGTTGCAACTTCAATTTCCAATCTTTTAACGTGGTTTAAGAATCTCAGTTTGTTATTTGACAAAGATCCATCTAAAATCATGTGTAAACTGATTAGGTTAGGGAGGGGGAAAGTATTTACCAATTTCTCCATGCTCGTATCGTACGATTTGATATTAGTTGCAAATTCAATCTCAGATATTAGTAATTGTTCCTGGTAATTCAACTTTTCGTTCTCCACAATCTGTTTCAATCTTCCAAATTCCTCAGAATTTAGGTATACGCTGTTGGGGTTGAAGTTGGGTCCATCAAACTCTGCTAGATGAACATCTGATTTGGCAGCAAAGATTCTCAGTTTTTGCCGAATGCGATTCAATAACGCGTGTTTCCAACCATATATCGTTTCAGAATGGTAAGTCTTGTATAACAACTGAATACTTTCTCTGAGATCTAAGTGAGACAGAATTTCACCTTGAATTTCTAAAGGTAGACATGTAGGCATCCTTATTTTTAGTCTCTATAATATGTACTAGTAGAACCACAGGTCACAAACTTTTGAAGAGCACTTCAATACTACTATTACTTCAGCTATTGATAAAAAGTTGGAATAGTTGTATAAGAACAGGAAGATACATGGTATTTATTATACGTACATGCCATGCCTCACACAAGCCTGCCACACCTTAGATAATCCGATATAGTCGAGCCGTGCGGGAGATTGTCTCACCCGCGTAATCGCGTAATCGCGTTCTTACGATTACAATTGAAAGATTTAGCTTACTGGCAATTACTCAATGCAAGCATACATTAAAATTTAAGATCATCTAAATAAAACAAAACAAGAAAAGGGTCAAGAAGTGAAATATGGAATTTGAAAAAGTAAGAGTAAAATAAACGAGAAGAAAAGAAAAAAACGTCGAGAACAGTACAGTTTATGAGAAAAGATATCCTTCAAGAGCTCATTAAGTTACGCTGGTTTAGTAGAACACAATCACCACCCCTTTGTGGATCCAGGCCAAAATTATAGAAGCATCCTTCAGATGTGATCACCATTATATGAACCAAAGATTTGTTCGCCGTGCTCTCGTCGACTCCCAGCTCGCCTGAGCTTGATCCGCTAGCAGTTGAGTCGTTGGAGTTTAGCGTCTCCAAAAGACCAATCTTGCTGCCAATTCCAACAACAGTTTTGGTGTCTTTGGAAGCTGGAACTTTTAAGGAAGCAAAATGACGGTTTGGCTCAAGTATAGATGAGAATTTCGGTGGCAAGTACGTACCCATCTTCTCGGCAGCCTTTCTACCTAAAGACTGAGAAGTTCTTCTTAGCATTCTTGCCACGGTTCTTCTAGCATTGTCCACCAAAGGCTCTTTCTTATCAGCACTAAGAGATAGTTCGCCACTATGGAATGATCCCACTGACGAGTTGGATTGCTTTCTTCGTAGATGGGATGGAACAGGATTCAATGAGTTGTCGTCTCTGCCATCATCCTCATCTTCGTCACCATCCTCCACGCTTTCCTCATCATCATCATCCTCGTCGTCATCTTCGTCTTCATCATCTGAGCTGGTGTGCTGATTATGTGGATATATATCAGATGAGGTCATCAATGGGTTGATCATGTTTCCCTTTTTCGCCTTTTTGTTGGCTGTCTTGATGGTATTGGCAGCCTCCTCTTCCCCTAATCTGAAAACATGAACAGTTTCTGTAGCAGAACTTGCAATAACAAACTTATTGTCGGGACTGAATGCTAATGAATATATTTTAGTTGGGTAAGTACCTCTCCTGAATTGGTACAACTTGATACCCGTTGTAACAGAGAAAATTCTGACTATTGTACCTTTATCACTAGCAGTTGCCAGTAAAAGACCATCCTTACTCAAGGCAATAGCAGCTAGTGGTGTTTTATGAGCCTCAATAACGCTGGTCGGCTGTAAGGATTTGGCATCAAATATGATAACATCTCCGTTTCTAACATGTTGTGTATTTACATTCCCGTTGGAATCGTTCTGGTTGTTGGATATTTTCTGCGGTGAAGGATATGCCAGAAAGTTGTTCTCACTCGATGGAGATAAAGCTATGAGTCCGTTTGGATTTGGTGGAATTTCAATCGTATGTAACAATCTCATGTTGTTTATATCATAGACATAAATTGTTTCTTCCAACAACACAATTAATCTTTCTCGGTTCATTTTGACCGCCAAAATGGTACCCGGAAATGTTAGCTCACAAATAGTTGTTTGTCTCTTCGTATTAACAATTTTCAATCTTCTTGGCGACAGGGAATGTTGCTCACCAATTCCAACAATGGCAAGCAACGATGAACAAAATAGCATCTCCACTATGCCTATACTACCGTCCGTCTTGATAAAACACTGACCAAACGGTTCACAATTGTAAATTTTATAGCCATTTTGATATCCAACTGATATACAAGAGAAATCTTGGTTGAAGTTGGCAAAATTGACTAAATCAGAAGCTCTGGCCCTTTGCCTTTGCAGCTGCTGCTGTTGGTGCTGTTGTTGTTGCATGGCTTGAGCATGGTTAGCAGCACTTGTTGCTTCCATAGCTAGTAAGTTTGGCATGGTTGTATATTATGTTTTCAACTGAATTTAACTTGAATTCCTTGGCTATTTTTCTCCAGATGATTTCTTCTATATATACTAACAAATTTATACGCTGCTAGAAGTTTGATAAATGCCGTCGGGTCAATGGAAATCCAATCACAAAAGTACCACGCAATATTGATATATAATTCAATGGTGAAAAACTTTCTGTTTTTTCCAAGCAATTGGGATTGTATGTAGAACTGAGTTTTGGTGGCAACAATATGCCGAAGGATCTTAAACTACCATATCTGTACATTAGTAACGAGCTCGTTTATGTTTTCATTTCTTGAGATGAGATGTGTACATAAATAATTACGTAAGCAAAGCAAATTACCTAATATGTTACGTAGCAGCTTGATTATTTGGAGCTACAAAACGGGTATAATGAGGGATGATTAGTGATTTTATATATATGATACATGAGCGTACAACCTATCAAGTCCATGGATTAACCATGTCCTCATCAGTCTTGGATATATCCCAAGTTCTATGAGCTGCAGATGTTGGAACAGTCAAAGAGCTGAAAACTGCAGTTCCTTTAAAACTAGACCCTCCGTTTATAGCAGGAGATGGATCTGCAAAAGCATTATAAGAGTAATCGTCAATTCCATTATTAGTGTGACCAGCTTCTATATCACCGTCATTTTCGTCATCAAAGACTGCTCTGACGCTATCACTGGCCCCATCTGGGTCTGGTTCATTATTCAATTCTTGGTCATATATCTCATCTAAATCGTCAACAATTTGGATAGGGAGGTGAGGTTGAAAGTATCTAAGTTTCTTCGTGTCAATCTTCTCGAAGTCCGCACCATATTGATGGAGTAGTTCCAACATACTTGGTAAGGTAATCGGAAAGACCTGTCCTGGATTCAAGAAGAGCTTATCTGAGGAGGTATAGAAGAGTTTATGAGTTTTCTCCCCCTCCTCTGGCAAAGCTTTCAAAAACTTTTTCAAAACTTTTGGGAAAACTTCTTCCTCAATTTCATAATTGTAGCCTTTGATCACCATGAGTAATTGCTTTGTATTCAAAGTATCAAATCTTGATACTATTTGCTTCAGGAATTCGCTATCATCTTTGCGCAAGCCCGTCATTATCTGCAGCCATTCAAGCAGCTCAATAACTGGCATCAAATGAAACTGGCCGATCTTATACAACGGATTGTAGTAGAAAGTAGAATCCATAGGATCAAGCGGATTATTGTTGAATCGTGTCACACTTTTCAGCTGAGTTGCACCGCCCACGATACTATCTGGGAATCTTGAATCTTTAAAGTCAATGGTATCCGGCTTGTATGGCTGTAGGTTATTTGTACGCAACCAATCTTGAATATACGAAAGATTCAAACGGATCTGGAGTGCCTTAACTCTTGAGTTGTATTTTTTACTAGCTAGTATCCTATTGAATAATGATGTACCTAGCCAATAGAGTACGCCTGAAAAACATTGTTGCTTGATAACATCGTTTATATGATGAAGTTCTAAAACATATAGTAACGCACCCATAGTTTGGATGATCTTCAAAGGGGATGGTCGCATCTGTGCTTCTAACGAAGGTGGATACAACATCTGGATTATATCCTCATAAGTGGACTTAGGAGAGGTTTTATGTTTAAAAATCTTCCAGTCTGATTTATAGACTGTTTCAGCCATATCTGGAACACTGCTGTAGTCTAAAATGCATGATTCAAGAAGTGGTTCAAGCTTTGCATCTAACGAGAATGATAATTGACAGATTAGAGGTTGTGAGGTGGATATAATGTCCTGTAACATTTTTGGATAAATTTTGAAAAAATTGCATGCTCCATCTCTTAGCATGAAGTAATATAAATGGTTCAGACAAGATATCCAATACCCAATCAGAACAATGTCAGTCTGCACCGCACTGTTCAAATCGGAGGATATCAGCTGGACAACTCCACTTCTAGTACCTGTGACAGTTCTCACTCTAGTCAAAAATAAATCTAAGAAAGTTTCAGCTAGCTCTGGACTTTCTAGTTTGTTTGAAGCATATCTAAGGCATTGATACACAATTGAAGCAGGAAAAATAGACTTGTTGCTATATTTTTTGTACAAAGTGAAGATATAATCTATCGTTCCTGTGATACTTTCATCATTGAATTGAATGTACTGTTTTGGTAAAACCTGGTTGAAATCAAAATTACCAGAAAATTCATAGGAATTATCATCTTCCACATCATCTTCATCAATAAACTTGGAGCTTTTATAAAGAACATTTTTGTTGTCTTCTTTATCATCAGAGAGAGTGAGCGAGTGAATTCCAGCTGTTTGTAATCTAAGATGATCGTCAAATGAGTCGGTATCGTCTTTGAGCATGTGTTCCTCCTTGTAAAATGCATTTGAATCCTCTTCACTATCTTTAGTAGAAGGTCTGTTCAAATAGTTATGCGTCTTATAAAACTCATAAACAGCCGAGCCTGGTTTGATCAAATCTATGGCGCATTGATCTCGCTTAGTACCTTTGAGATAAGGATCTGCCTCCCTACCCAACAATGCTTCCACAATACTCGTATACTCTAAGTAAGTTGCCCACATCAAAGGAGTATAACCTATTAACGTGTCATGCAAGTTTGGGTCCGCTTTAACATTCAAGAGTATATCGACACACTCTTTCGCATTGAAACATATTGCATATATCAACGGCGTAAACCCTTGAGCATCAACCTTATTTATATTTTCTTGAGCTTCCGGAGTTGAAACTAACTTTTTTACGAGGAAGTTATCACTCTCCGAACATGCCAAACACAATTTCATCAGCAAGTCTGAATTATCACCCAAAAGTTTTAGTGCATGTTTAGCTGCTAATATCTTTGAGTAATTCAAGTCATTGGATAGAATCTTCGGGCCACTACCGGCTATTATACTCCATGGGTCTAAATTCATAGCAGTTTAAATTATAAATGGTGTCACTTTACGTTGGCACTTTGATGGTCCATAAATCTAACCGCACAGTATTACGACAAAATAGGAAAAAGAGTATAGTATTCAAAGATGTCTTCTCAAATCAATTGCTAACGACTTCTGATGTAATATGTTACAGCTCATTGCCAATAAATCTTGCATTGCTGGTAGGTAGATCTGGTCTGAGAGAAGAGCTTGCTGGCACTCGATGCGCTCCATCCGGTAACTGTGGGAGCTGACGTCAGCTGTATGGCGGAAATAGCTGAAGTACTTCAGGCGGTGAGGTAAGCACTCCTGTTTCCACTCTGCTGTTGTGATTCACAACAAGAAGGTGTTTAAGCAGTTAGAGAAGGCACAGTATTTTGAGACAGCATGTTGATCAAATATTCCATTGGAGAAACTCGGCTTGACTGATGGTATGTAGCACTTATCGGCTCCACAGAAGCTTGAAGAAGGAGGGAAATTCACCGCCTCAAGGTTGATCACGTAAGCGCTTATTCAGTAATAAGTACCTAAAGATACCACTCTATTATATTTTGTAAGGAACAATCTTCAGAAAAGATCATTTTGGAGTGTTACAAAAGAGGGCTTTCACTAGTTTCAAAGTAATTACTATTAGCTTGAGCGTTTTCAATTCCTTGTTATTACTATATACCTGCGAGTAATAAGCAGTCGGAGTGAGGTGAAACAAGCCGCTACATCAAGATTTCGAACTAGAGACTTTGAACAGCCCAGTAGTGGTAAGGAAGATGCCTACAAACACACTCAGGCACCCTACAGGTACAGATGATCACAGCAACTACAGTCAGAATATACTTGCGGATGATAGTTTGACGGTCATTGACCTCAAATTAGGACTCCCCGGTTTGCCACTAGAAACCCCTATGACTTCTCCAGCAAATAACAATAGAATGTCATCCACCCCACCATCCATCAACTCGTCAGTTGTCTCGTCAATCCAACCCAAACGTCATTTTGATCAGAGGTTAAAGTCCCGTATAAGTTACTCTCCATCCAGCCTTAAAACGGGTTCTCTTTTAGACAAGTATCACACAAGATCGAGCGCAACAAGTATGAATTTAGGATCAAACACTGAAAGTCCAGAAGCAGTCAAATGGCCTACTATGAAGAAGCTCTCCTCAAGAATTTATTCCAGAGACTTTCGTTTACAATACGGAGAAGTGAGATGTGTCTGCCCTGGTGATTCTTTTATTGCTTTTGGAACCGAGAAGGGATACATTGTCTTGTTCGATTACCAACAGCAACTTATCGATGAATTAGGACCCAAAACAACGGCTGTTGAAAAAGGCCCAATTTCGAGTATTACAATATCACTAGACTCCACATATGTCGCATCTGGCTATAAAACAGGTGACATATATATATGGGATATCTCCATCAAGGCGAAACCAATAATACATATCCCGCCTGTCTCTTCAAAGCAGGATGCCTCAATAGTATCGTCATTCACCAAAGGAATCAACAGTGAGGGTCATTTGAGTGGAACCCCTATAATCAAATTGAACTTTGTAGGTAAGAGACATACGGCTATCTATAGTGTTGATCAAAATGGTGTTATGGTGAGCCACAACGGAGGTCGTACATTGATGGGATACTACATCAAGTCACAAATCATGCTAGGTAAGCCTCCACTACCGAACCAGCAAATTGATTATTCCAATTTGATATTATCTCATAGTACACTACCCATTGGGTCTTCACCTCAGCTTACGGATACAATGGGAGTCATGTCTATCATCACCCCAAATGCCCTGATCGTTATCTCAACTACACCCGATTTGCAAACTCATTTTAAAATAGGAAGACCCAAAATTGCGAACGATTCTTTGGGTGTTTCTGGATGTGTAGCATGGTTTCCTGCTACTGTTAATCGTGCAGAAAAATCATCTAATCCACCCATACTTTCTTACTGTTGGAGTAACGTTCTAACCCTTTTCGAAGTTTTCAGTGATTCAATTGAAGACAGCCACGGTAACATGTCCACCATGTTGAGATTTGAGAATAAGAGGAGATGGGTCTGCTCGGAGTGTATTGTGATGCTTCAATGGGTGAATTCAAAAATCATCGTTGTAATGACAAAATCACAAAGGCTAATCTTCATCAACAAAGAAACGCTGAAAATGATGTTTACGATTGACTTGATATCAAAGCACATCAAATCTTATGAGATATATCCAAAAACTAACTTGTGCTTGATAACAGAAGATTATACAAATGTCTTCCGGACTTTCAGAGGTAAGCTATTCATCTTGGGTAAATACGAATTCTATGTTGGTTCGCTTAGTAATTGGGCAGATAAGCTCTTTGATTTACTCAAGTCAGGTCGGTATGTTGATGCCCTTGAAGAGGCAAGACTTCAGTATGAGGGAACTTGTGATCTCACCCTTGTTGGATTGCCATCCAATGATGAGCTACGGCATCAGATGGTGTACGGGCATATTACCGAATTATTGGAAGCCTCGTTGAATTTTTTGTTCACCGATTCCATGGTTCTAAATGCTAACTTTTTGGACAGGGAAGATATGCTAGCTTCATTCTTAAATACAGCGTTCAAGGTTGGCGTTTCTACCAAAGCTTCACCTGAAATATATGAAAGCTTGTTTGAAAAGTTCCAATCCAATGACTTGAGTGCTTTGTTCTTTGATAGTTTAGAGCCTTTTATTCTAAGAGAACAAATATCAACTCTACCTCCAGTGGTTCTCAAAAGCATGGTGGAGGAATATATCAAGAAGGGAAAAGGCGAGATCTTGGAAGAGCTAATATGCTTATTGGATATTAAGCAACTCGATCTTGACCTAACTATATCACTTTGCAAGGCCAACAATCTTATGGATACTCTCGTCTATATATGGAACTTGCTAATGTGTGATTATATCACTCCATTGATTGATGCTATAAAGATTTTGAAGAAGTTGACTTTTTTTGACAGTCTATCGATTGATGATGATGTTCAGCAGCTGAAGGAATCAGCTTACTATGTCTACCCTTACATATCTTACATCTTGACTGGTAGACAATATCCTAGCGACAAACCTGTGGATTCAAAGTTTTTGGAGTCATCAAAGCGGAACATTTACTACGTTCTCTTTAATGGGGCTCCCATTAGTTGGCCGAAGGGAGCGGATAAAATACATATTGTGGCTGATGATAGTTATGTTGACAATGAGCCAGCCTTTCCATACCTCTACCTATTACTAAAATATGATAGCTCTCAGATGTTTGCATGTTTGAACGAATGCTTCGAAGACGAACTGCTGAATGACGATGAGATTCTTTCATTTGCAAAATCTACTAACATTTTTGAGTTGAAAGTTAACAGACAGTATATAATTGATGTGCTACTTGGCGTATTTGATCAAAACAAAGGCGATTTAACTGCAGAAGATCACACTTATTTATCCATCTTCATTGCAAGAAACTATCCAAAGTACTTTCAGTTCATAAGGTTATCCGAGTCTACATTGAACCAAATCATAGAACACTTATGTACCTATCCGACCCACGATTTGAAGGACGATTGCGAATTGAGCTTACAAAGTTTATTGTCTGTTTATAAACCGGCAAGTGTCGAAAGTATGATTCCTCTTTTTGAAGCAGCTGGCTTTTACAACGCATTGTTAAGCATATATAATTCTGAGAACAAAACATTACAACTATTAAAACTTTGGATAGATGCAAGGGATGACAAAAAAACGGCTGAAATTGACACCCATCTCTCAGATGAACATTCAAATCCATTCCTAGAGCCTTCATTCACGTCGAATGACTTCGATTATGGTACCCATGGAAGCTATGAGGTGTTTGAGTCTTTTGCATCCATGGTTCAGAAGTGCTTTGACAAATCCAAGGGTCACATCAATGAGAGGTTACAAATTGAAAATTACATCAAAGAGAACTTTGAGCGTTTTATTAGAGATTATCCTTCAGAGATCTGTGAGGTCTTTTCAATCAATTGTCCCTCACTGAATTCTGAGATTCTACATATTGATGACTCGAACCAGAAATATGAGTACTTGAAATCGCTTTTTGAGCTGGAAGCTCAGGGAAAACTTCAGTTTGAGGTACCAGTAAGTTTGAAGTTGGAATATATTCGTATATTGATTAAATTTGATAGGTCAGAATTGAAGAAGTACGTTTTGAGAATGACTGATCTCACGTCCGATATGATTGAGATATTGAAGAAGAATGGTGAGCTAGAAATTGTTATTGCAATCCATCAAAAAAATAATCATTATCAACAAGCGATTGATGAGACAATTCTGATGATTGATCAGTTAGGTGCTAGTTTAGCAGAGTCGGAAACTCTCAACAAGGATATAGAGAATAAAATGTGGAGTTATCTTTTCTCGGGTTTCAAAATTTTACAAACTAAAGAGTTAGAGCACGTTTTGGATAACGGTCTAACTGAGAACGAGTCGCTTTTATTGAAGCTTGTCGAGTGTACAGTGAATTTGTTCGTGAAAGCAAATAACGAGCTTTCAAAGCATGAAGCTGGTTCAGAAGAGCATGATAAACGATCAAAGCTCTTGTCCATTTTCAAGAGATTTATTCAGGATTCTTTCACGAGTTTGATCAATATTAGAAAAAATTCATCGGATTCATTTTTGAAGATATTCAATGAGTTTCTCAACCGCTCCTCTGTCAAGGTTACGACTTTAGGTGATGTTAGATCTTTAGTTAATGAAATCTTTTTAGCTTATTCTCATGAAGAAAAGATATTTGGGATCATTTTGCAGCTAGTCAACGAAGACATCTACCGAGACTTGGAGACGCTTGAAAGTTTCAAATTGAAAGGCTGGTCTCTGATGAATTTAGAGTGTGAGGTTTGTGGTAAGAGCGTCTGGGGGTCGGGAATCAGCTCGGATAACTTTGATCTTTGGCAAGAAAACAAGCTGCTACCTTTGAAAAAGTTGAAGAGTAATGAGGAAGGAGACTCTCATGATTTGAATACAGCTCTAGTCAACAATTTGGAAATCATTGTTTTCCAGTGTAAGCATGGATATCATACAAGATGTCTGAACAACTTGGGTGTCATTGGAAGCAAAAAATCATGTATATTATGTTACCCTAACGAAGGGAACACACGTATGTCGAATACATAAATCAGTAAAGACTGTCATTGAGTTATAACATTACATTAAAGTATAAGTTTAGTATCTATAAAAGAGCTTTACTGGTTGGTTTCATTCATCCAGTCTAGTGTGTATCTAATACCTTCTTCTAATCCAACTTGAGGCTTATACCCAAGGATGGTTTTAGCCTTTGTAATGTTATGGTATCTATATGCGCAAACAACTTTAACTCTGAATGGAGTTAAACCAGGTTCCTTCTTCAAAATTTTGGAAAAGAATTCAGATAAATAACCAGCAACGATGGCAACAGGTCTATTCAAAACTATGTTATAACTATCGATATGGCCATCAGCTTTCCAAACGGTTCTGGCCAAAGTCCAAAAATAACTAGGAGTATCATTTGTAATGAAGAACTTCTCTCCACCAACCTGGTGTAGCGAGCTTGGATCTAATAACTTCTTGGCAGCAAGAATATGGGCATCTGCAACATTACCAGCGTATGTCCAATCGAATAAGTTATTGTTATCACCAACTTGGAATTTGGTTTGTCCATTTTTCAACACATTTCTCAACCCTGGAACCAATTGTCTATCACCAGGACCAAAAATACCAGCTGGTCTCAAAGCAACGGTATAGAAAGGTTCATCGAAAGAATTGGCTTTCAAAACCATCTCTTCGGCGATTGCTTTTGTCTCATTGTATCCATCCATTGGAACTTCTGGAATAGGCCAGGATTCATCAGCATTATGTATATCTTGACCATTGAAAATAACACCTGCAGATGATGTATACACCAAAGCAGTAATTCCCATATCTTTGGCACATTTAATCAAATTGGCAGTTCCTTGAATATTGACTTTCTCATACACAGCTTGAGGTAAGCCATGCATTGGGGATGCAGAGTGCACAATAACAGATGGGTTACTCTCTTTTATAGCAAGCTTGACATCATCTTCGGATGTAAGATCACCAATATGAATATGAATTGCAGCTGGATCAAAGGTAAAGTACTTGGAAATCTTGTCTGGTATTGGTCTAATATCAAAGACATGAATTTCTGGTCTTGGAGATTCATTCCAAAACTGTTGTATTAAGTGAAGACCTAAAAAGCCAGCACCACCAATGAGTAGAACAGAGTCAAGAGACATATTTTGGAGAGGAATTATATGTGTTCTGTAAGTAGAAGTTTCAGGTGGAGATCGAGCCTTAATGGGTGTCTGTCTCTATTTCTTGTACCGTGTGACAAACATATCCCCGTTGAGTCCTCTCGGTATACGAAGCTCTCGCGTTGCGCTACGATACGAGAACCAGTTCAACTGAAAAATATATGAGTATATACACACCTTTACACCTCTAAATATTACATTAATGACACGTTTCAAATGACAGAACCATACTTCCTAATTGGGTAATCCACTTTTAATTTTGCGCGACGTGTACCGCTCAACACCTCTCTGTATGTCCAAAAATTTTCACCTTTTCACTCATGTGGAGTCAGTCATTCAAGTTCCTACTACTTGCAAACAAGTGTATAGTTACTGATTTTAACTTTTATACTGTCTCTTGGATAATTGTTCGCTATTAAACTTACTTAATATCAAAAGAAACGATATCAATTACTTATATATTACAGCATGTCCAACCAACAACCTTCAGAGCAAAGATTATGGGGTGGTAGATTTACAGGTGCCAGTGATCCATTGATGGATTTATACAATGCCTCTCTACCTTACGATCAAAAGATGTATGCTGCCGATATAGAAGGTACCAGAGTTTACACAATGGGTCTTGAAAAGCTAGGTCTTATCACTAAAGAGGAACTATCTGAAATTCACCGTGGTTTGAAATTGATTCTTGCTGAATGGTCTGAAGGTAAATTTGTTGAGAAGCCAGGTGATGAAGATATACATACTGCTAATGAGCGTAGACTAGGTGAATTGATTGGTAAGAATATCTCCGGTAAAGTTCATACTGGTAGATCAAGAAATGATCAAGTTGCTACCGATATGAGAATCTACGTTAGAGAAGAATTGACAAAACTAGCTGGATTTTTGAAATCATTCATTGAAGTGATTATAAAAAGAGCAACTAAAGAAATTGATGTTCTAATGCCAGGTTACACCCATTTACAAAGAGCTCAACCAATCAGATGGTCTCACTGGTTAAGTATGTACGCCACCTACTTCACAGAAGATTACAAGAGATTGTTGCAAATCATAGAGAGAACCAATGTTTCTCCATTAGGATCTGGTGCTTTAGCCGGACATCCATATGGTATTGACCGTGAGTTCTTGGCTGCAGAATTAGGTTTCAATGGTGTCATTGGTAACTCCTTAACTGCTGTTTCAGACAGAGATTTCGTTGTTGAGTCTATGTTCTGGTCATCCTTATTCATGAATCATATTTCAAGATTCAGTGAAGATTTGATTATTTACTCTACAGGAGAGTTTGGTTTCATCAAACTAGCAGATGCTTACTCAACTGGTTCATCATTGATGCCTCAAAAGAAGAACCCAGACTCTTTAGAGTTACTAAGAGGTAAGTCTGGTAGAGTTTTCGGTTCATTGGCCGGTTTCATGATGTCCATTAAGTCAATTCCTTCAACATACAACAAGGATATGCAAGAAGATAAAGAACCTCTATTTGACTCATTACTAACCGTTGAGCACTCTATTTTGATTGCCACTGGTGTTATCTCAACTTTGAATATTGATGCTGAAAAGATGGAAGCTGCATTAACTATGGATATGTTAGCCACCGATCTAGCTGATTACTTGGTTAGAAAAGGTGTTCCATTCAGAGAAACTCATCATATTTCTGGTGAATGTGTTAGAACTGCAGAAGTTGAAAAATTGAGTGGTATTGACCAATTAACTATGGAACAATTCAAGAAAATTGATGCTAGATTTGAGCAAGATGTTTTCGAAACTTTCAACTTTGAGCAAAGTGTCGAGAGAAGAACTGCCACTGGTGGTACCGCCAAGAGTGCAGTTCTAAAGCAATTGACCAACCTACAAAGCCAATTCTGATTATGCATGCAATCTACAAAGTTGAATCATCCGCTTTTCGGATTTTCTATTTTGAAATATTGTTCGCTTTCAATCTAACTTATTATTATTACTAATATTACCATTACTCTTTGTTTTATCGCTTTTTAATATAGAAAATTAACATTATACCTTGAATATTATAAAAAGGTAGAAATTCACATACCGAATTGAAAGTACTCCGCAAACTCAAAAGTTCAAATTAAAATTGTTAAACATGGTTACTGAGGAAGACTCTTATAAATGTCATTCAAATCAATAATCATGTCTGTAGCATCACTTGTCTTGTAAGAAATAGCAAAACTATCCCTCGTAGATGATGAAATGTTGTTATTGCCCTGATACGTATAAACATTTTTACTTTGGATCACTGAATCATCGAAGTCATATTCGCTAAGTTTTCCGCGATCAGAAAGGGGAGAATATTGGAAGCAGCAATCCATTGGTTTTGTTGAAGCTGGTGGTTTATGGGAGCACGCGGAGTCTTCAGCAACCGTACTATTCTTGTTCTGATTTAAGCCTGTATTAAAGGAGTCCAAAGTTTTGAAATTTGGTACAGTATTGTAAAAATTGCTGTTGTGATATTCTTTTTCTTTGGTGGGCTCCAAGAAGTCTAAATCGTTTTGTATCAGAGCGTGGTTCTGACTGCGAGATCTTCTGTGATGAGATTTTGGTGTCAATGGAGAGGGGATACTATTAGTTGTGGTTGTCGAGGAGGCTGATGTTGATCTTCTTGAAAAAGTAGAAGAATGGCGAGAAGCTGGCGAGAAGGGATCATTCTTATGTTGAGATGAAAATCTATTGTAGCTGCAAATTGGATACGACTCTGGCAACATCTCTGGTGTTTTGGGATCACAATACCTATTATGATGAGAGGGAAGCTTTTCCCCTGCCATGGTTGAATTGGAAAAGCTGTTTTGGGCAATGTTTTCACCTATATAATCGTCTTTAGTTATTGTATAAACATCTTCTTCATCTGAAGTTGATTCCTGAATCACCGGTGACAAAGATGGATGCTGAACTGACGATCTTCTTGGAGAAGAATAGGAATCATTCTTGGGGAAGGAATACGTTTTTAGCTCTGTCATTAAAGGATCCAACATGTCGTCATTCACCATGATTGATAGATGCAAAGAAGTCATCTAGCAAATATTATTATGAAACGCTAGGTTTCAAATTATAGTATAAGTTGTCTACGATTAATGGAACATATCGTAAGTATATATACAAGAATTTGAAATCACAATACAAATTAAGTTTAAACTAGCCGAATTTCAATTGTAGCATCGATGATGCCATCAAAGCATATATGCAAGCTAACTATCTCGGCTTCCACAGAATTTCGCCAGGACAATTACCACATATACAGATGTGGAGAATATATCACATCGCAGCATCTATTCGCTAGTAACTGCGGTAGTAAAACAATGTTGATGAAAAGCTTGATGCAACATTTTAACCGAAAGACGCAACGTCAGCTGGGTATTTGCGTAAAACAAACTTATTAACAGGATAATGCTGAATCATCAATATATGAAGGAAACCAGGAGCAAGTTTGTCACATTGAACTTTGAAGCCATAGTACTTGTTTGCTATTGACCTGAATCTGCGCATCATGTCTAGAACTTCATTAAATCACCGAAATTGTAACATTAGTATGCAAGCGGCTTCGCTTAATTTTGCCGAGCTATTCCATACCTGACTCTTGGAAGCATCGTATAATTTTCATCACTATAAGTAAAAGTACATTGCAGTGCTATATGTAAATAATATCATCAATAACTCAAAGCCAAAACCTTCATCGATTTCAAGTTTTCTAAAGGCACAGACATCGTTTGAACTCTGAAGCTTGCCTAGCATCACTTTAGCGAGAGAATATATCAGAATCTCATCGCATTAGTGCCATGTACTGCCCTGAAGCCTTTTATTATGCGTCTGCAGCTTAACGTTACAATTTGAGGCACATTTGGGACCCTCTCCAAACGAATGATTGGAAAACCATTTTATGTATCATACAATATTTTGTTAAAAATAATGAGAATAAGTTCTAGACTGGATCTTTACAGCTTTCGGTAAATCAAACCTCAGAGGTGCAGCTAAATGAAAAATTTGTAACATTTCCAAGCATCTCGCTTAGGCACTTCACAAGGGGTTAAAATTTGACACATATAAGTTCGTATAATTATGTCCAAAGACCGCATATAGCCATCAGCTAACCCTCTCCTGAAACAACATGGAGATCTTAGTATGAAAATTGCTGTGGACCCACGGGAAGAGACATCTTTCAAAATTTGTCGTAATTATGCGAGCTGATTAAAAAAGCGATTGGTAGCAGGCTGCACCTCAAGAGCCGAAGTGCAACTATAGAAGTGAAACAAACCAACTATCTGATATCAGGATGATACATCGAAAAAGAAAAGTACTCGGCGTTTCGTTACAAAGGATGATACGCCAAGTGAAGGAGCTTTTTCTAATAATTTAACTTGTCACAGACCTTGATATCTTCCCATCCAGATCACCAGTACCTTTTCTGGTAATATTTTGGATTATCTCACCACAGCGATTAACCACCCTAGAGTCCCAGAGTCGTACAACTATTACTTCTCGTTTTTGAAAAATCACACATTCATCCAAACAAAAAAAAATGAGCAGGAATCGTTTTGTAATGATAACGACAGCATTTTGATTCTCCGGTATGTTTGTTAAAGGATGAGGACGTCGTGATTTTGAATCATCTATTAGAGAGCTTCAACAGGGCGAGAAACTTGATGGAACTAACAAAAATGAAAGCACGTATACATTTACCTGAGGAGTCATATAGTGATGAGAACACAGAGTAAGATTCACTTATTTCAACTTCCAAAGATGAGTGAAAAAAGAAGGCTTCTCTCTGTTTCGTGGACGTTGTTTTTAAACAATATGAATAGTCTTCACTAGGATGATACGTGGAATCATGATGCAGGGTCTCTGCACTAAAAAAGTGCATAAGCAGTATTTTCTAGACACCATATTGTCGATTATGAGGTTCAATTTCACAAGCTACAAAGAACTACAAAAGGCTACGCTTACGCCGATAAAAATTTCTCTCAAAGTATAAGTTGAAGTGTTTACTGCTTACCGTTTCCTTGGTAAAATGAATACTCACCTATTGATACATCTAACATAATTCTGAAGAGTTCAAAATAGTTAGAGATATAGGAGTCAGAATATAATATGGGTTTGCTATCGTCATTTTTTGAGTACATCCGATTGGTGCACAGCATATTTGTCATCATTTAGAGTAAACATTTTACAAGGAACTGGTTTGCGAAAAACTAGACACTTGATGGAAAAAAGGACACTGAACTTAGCTTAATAGTATTAACAATAAAAGAACGGTTCTCTGAGATTGAATAAACTTTGTATCCGACTAGATACATAGACTCAAGAACGCAGAATAAAAATACTGCAAACTCTCCTCAAATTTATTTTAACTGCAGTTACTGAGTCTCTAATCAGTGAAAACTATCATGCAAAGTGAAGTGATCTTGCGAGAAAAGGAAGAACACTTTAATATTCAATGAACTAAAAGCTGAGGAAACATGTCGCATCTTATATACTGGCTGTCGATGGTGAAAATTTTACAGGTCGTTCACCAACCAATAGGGCACTTTTGAGAGGGTTTTGTTATGATATTGGGGCTACGTCTAGCCACAATTGCATAAGAGGCTGAGCGGAGGCTACGTCTCTACACCAGTAGAGTTGAAAACTGTACAGCGTCGCCGTCCACTTCCCTAGGAGTAATACTAACTTATACTATTAATGACTTTAGTGTGTATAGTAACATTCTATAGTATAGGGAAGGGATCGAATCAAGAGTGTTCACATTGAGTCTAAAGGAATCGTGTAAAGTATATTAATCCAAGAAAGACCGAGTAATTTCCTTAACATAAGCCACAGGCTTATATCAGATTGGAAATCGTCTTTTATTTTGGGATTACAACGTTTGATTAAGGCAGTAAATTTTACGAACTTAGAAACATGAGTGACTATACGATTAGTGCGAACGTTTCCGGGCAACGAAACATTTGTTAGATTTCGTATTTTATGTCGCTTCTCATTTGAAGATTATGGGTAAATGTGCTAGTTGTCTCCCTTTTTGTATTGAAAAAGGCAGGAGGTATTGGTACTTTCAAAATAAAATCGTCCTTTAACTTTTACTTATTTAGTTAATCTCAATATATACAAAGGCCTATTTAGAGTTATCTGCTGGGGTTTTAGTAGGGACCAGTAGCTCTTCGTATTTGTGACCTTTCAGAGGCTTGTCACTTTTTTGATCGAGCCAGAGCTGACTTAATAAAAATCCGGCAACGTTACGATCATTGAAATATTCGGTGTGTGATCCAACAGCATTTATCAAATCGATACCAAACATTCCTTGTGGTAAAGAATAGTCAACCCGACCTGTTTTGTTGAGTTTTCTCAGCATTTTCTCGACATGTGGCTCCAATTGCATATCAACCTCTGGTCCTTTACTAAAACTTGCTGCTGTTCCCTCGGCCAATTTTTCTATATATGGTCCTAAAGCTGAATAATCCATCAAACTCTTGACAAACGGAATCTTCATGATTTCAACTGGAACGCCGGAGTTTTTGTCGTAAAATGGAATAACCTTTGGCCTATATTTAGATAGAGATGTGTGAATCAATGGTTCCACTCTATAAGCCACCGGATCAGTAACATAGAAAATATTGTAATAGTTCTTAGCATTAGGTGCTTGAACTGATGAGTCAGATGTTGGCTCTTTGTTTTCCATTGGATATAGCTCTCTTGGTCTAATGTTCTGCCTTCTAATGAATTTGAAAACACCATTAGGAGATCCGACACCAAAGAAGTTTTCAACTTTGAACTTGAGATGGCGTGTAGGGTCAAATGCATCACCGGTAGGAATTTCTTCTGGCTGTTGACTTAGAATGTCAAGACAAAGAACAGATCCTAATGAATGGCCCATGAAAGATACTTTCCCATCAAAATTCGGATGTCTTTGCGTATATTTATCGTACATTTCATTAGCGTTCCTGATAACACTTGACATTATCTCTCGGTTGAATTTTGGTTCGTAGTACAACAGAATATCCATGAATACATCTGCAGCAATGTTTCTAAACGGTGTGATTGTATCAATGTTAAGCTGACTCAAAGTTGGCAAACGTAAAGAACCGTCCTTTTCATAGTCTTCATAAATACGATCTAATGAGAAATCAACATCATATCTCCAAACAATAGGCAAGATTTGCACTTTACAGTTTGAAGTATCAACCTCTGTAGAATTGATCTCTTCTTCGCTGTAAGCCATGTTTGAGAATTTGGACTTATCTGAGTAGACAGTCTTGAGCAATCTCCGCATGTTATTACAATCATGAGCAAAATTAACCCCTGAGAATTTCGAACTCAAAGATTGACCAATTCCATGAACACCAAAAATCAAATGATCCACTTCTCTATCTCCACTATTGGCTAGAAGGGAAGGATCATTGCTATAATCACCTTCTAAATCATTTTGAAATAATTCATTCGATTTCTCAGAACCAGAAAAGTTGCTAACTAAAGCTGATATGAAGTCTGTTTCTTTTTGTTTTTCCTGCTCGGCAGCTTTGGCAGCAACATCAGTTTTAGAGCTTTCGGAAGTGCTATTTTTATGAGAATCACTAGTGGTTTTATTAACAGATTCCTTTGATTTTGAGTGAACATAGCCTCTAGTCACTGTATCAGCACCAATAACCTGCTGGGTTGGTAATCTATAGAAATTTTCGACTTGAAGCTTTCCAATTGTTGAATTTTTATCGACCAGAAAGGCAACTCTGTGATCTTTGAAAACAGCGATTTTATCAGTAGCTTCAAAACTCCCAGGATCCTCAAAAGGCCACTTTTTGCCATGCTTCTTTTCATACAAGTTCACCTCTGATATTATGGTTGATGTCAATGGTTGGATATCGTCCTCTAGTAAACCTTCGTCGGCTTCATATCTGGTACCCGGTTTCAATCGCAGGTAAGCCTCCTCCAATTGATCAGCAATTTGAGTACTTAGTGGGGTTTTACCCAAAAACCAGGTCCCTCTTCTAATCTCATAAACAGGACCTTCCCAATAAGCAGGTCTCATTTCCATTTTTTGTAAATCACAGTCAAACAGTTGATCTTCATTAACGGAGACGATATCCGGATCTGTATTTGAGCTTTTCCATTTTTGATAAACATTTTCCAATCTTACTGAATCGGATGTTGCAAATGGGATAAATTTTTCAGCCCTTTTGGTTTGTGTGTAGTTGAATTCTTTAGGTTTGGAAACCGGAATATCGGTTGAATAAAACCATCTAACTTTCAACTCCGGCACATTGGTCGAATAGTGCCTCCGATGCAGCTCAATGAGGATCTTTGACTTCTGCGACGACCTGAAGATGGATAGCATTTCTTCTAGCAAGAGATTATTCCGATAGTGCTCATGAGCTTCGACGAATTGAGATGAACCCTTGAAGAAAAGAAAAAAACGGTACCTTGACACCCCTAGTTACGCTATCTTCAAATGCTCCACATGACACGAGAGCAGAGCGGCGCGTGGCAGGAAATCGACCTGACGTTCAGGCGGTGGAAGAAAGAAAGATATACACAATTGAGAACTGTTTGAAGAAGATGTACTAAATCAACAAGGTAATCTTGTTGTCAAAAGGTGAAGCAATAGTAAAAGCGATATGGATCAGTGACAAGGTAGAATATGGAATTCAAGAAAAGAAAACTGTCTGGCTCTATATCTTCTATAGAAGATGAAGATGACAAAATAACGAGGCCAACAAGCTCGATGAGGTTCAAGATGAACTTCTCTAAATCTACCGCCAAAAAATCTGAAGACGATGATGAAGACGATGCTGAGATGAACTATGACAAGCGTTCAATTCCAACGATGATGTCTCTAGGGCGACGGGATTCTTTTGAAGAAACAGGCAGCGTTGAATCTGAGGAAGAGGATGCCCGTCCGTCACTTGGAAACAATCCGATGATGGGTTTCATGAGACAACAACAACAAGAGCAAGCAAAGAAAGCAGATGAGAGTGTAAGAATGCAACCCTATGGTATCGGTGCCAAATTATTAAAACAAATGGGTTATGTTGAAGGTGAAGGGTTGGGAAAATCAGGACAAGGTATAACTGCACCTATCGAGACTAAACTCAGACCTAAGGGACTTGGTGTTGGTGGTATAAAAGAGAAAACCAAGTATGATGATGATATCATCAGTGAAGACGATCATGAAGCATCTAGTGAAGATGAAGGTACAACCAGGCAAAAAAGAGGAGATGTCGACTTCAAAAGTTCTGTGCCTGATCTATTCACTTTGATTCATAGTCTAGAGTTGGAAGGGTATGAAGTGCCTTTGAAAATCAAAGAGCATTGCGACAATCAAAAGCAAGATGTTACAAGTCAAGACACTGAACTGAGATTAAAGCTGTTCGATATCTATAAACAATTGGCTGACATCAAAACTCAAGAGAAACACAATGATTACAACTTATCCCAGCTCCAACAGGTAACAGATAGCGCAGAACAAAAACTGAAAATAATCGATCAATTGATCAATCTCATTGAAGGTGACAATAACAACGATACAATTGTCAGCAGTCTTCCAGATGCGAATAATGAAGAGGAAAAGCGGATAATAGGTCAGCTGTTTGTCTCTCTTATAGATTCAGAATTCTCTGTTCTTATAGAGAATTGGGTCTTGACAGATTTCACTCAAACTGGTGATATAGTAGACAAATTACTTTTATGGCAAGAGATTGCACGCAATTACGAGATACTTGAAGATGAAGACGATACTTCTCAAAAGCTCTCATGTTTCCAAAACCTTGTCGTTTATCGATGTCTTCCCAAGTTAGTTAGCTTTTTGAAGAATGACTGGTCCCATTTACAACCAAATGTTGCGATTTCATTGATTGAAGAATTCCAAGAAGGTTCGTTGATTCCTCCTTCTATATTTGAGTACATATACCATAAAGTATTGTTACCGAAATTTACCAAGTTCATAGAGGAGGAGTGGGTAGTCTCAATGAAAGATGAAAGAGGACCACATATATGGCTAGTTGATTGGTTAGACCTTCTGGATGATTCGTTGGTTGATACACTTGCTGATTTGATTTTCACAAAGTATGAACGCTGGATTGAAAATACGTGGGATTCTGAAAAGTTTGCAAAATTGCCCGTTGCAAATATACATTTAGGGATATGGCTTGATATTTTCCCAGATCATGATTTTCAAACTAGAACTGAAAATGCGATCATTAAGTCTCTAATTGGAAGATTTCGAAAATCGTTCAAGCTTGAAGAAGTTGTCAAGGATCAAGACTTTAAAACTGTTATCAGGTTCGTTGATGTTCTGCAACTCAACAAAATAGTCTTGTTTAAAGTTGATTACATATTAGAAAATGAACTTATGATCCAATGGAAACAGATTTTTGAAAGTTTGAAATCAGATGATTCGAAATTACAATTTGTTAAAAAGTGGACTTTGCAATTCTTTGCGAAATTGAACTTGATTGGAAACAACACACCTCGAATCACAACGTATCTTACCAAGGCAATCGACTACCTGAACTATGTATATCAAACAGGTCTCATAGATGGTAAATCTAAATCTACAAAGGCCATCTACTTGGATACAGTGATACCAAACGATGGTAACTCTGTTACCAAAAAGAAAGAATCATCGGTGAGTAAAATCATATCCGACTTGAACAATTTGAAACTAGATAGTGCATCTACTACCTCTTCTTCCACAACAACATCAACATCAGCCAAAAGTGCCCAAAGTGTAACTTTTAGAAATGTGCTTGATGATTATTGTCAACTACACGATCTTTTCATCATTCCTTTACCTCAACATTCAATTAACAGTACTGGTAAGTTGATGTATAAAGTGAGTAAAGATATGAAAACTGGGCTGGTTATATATATTGAGGACGAGGTAATTTGGGGTCAAACCCATGGTGATAAGTTTGAGCCTCTTGGGTTTGATGAATTATTACAGTATATTTAGTATGTATGTATTTTTAACATTGATTTTTTTATAAATCTACTTATCTAGAAAATGGATAATGAGTAAAGCTGATATATAGCAAGAAAAGAAACCGTAATATGGTAATCTCGTTCAGCTTGTATTTATAAATTTGTGGGGGTGGGTATGTACAAATAGTATATGATCAGTGTCATCCTGAAAAACTGAGAAACTGGAAAACAACAAGAGACAAACACAAGAGTAAGCAGTCATAAATAAATAAAATGATTATTTGAATTCTTAATCTTTCTTTCCAACGATGTCGATAACTTCTTCAACAACTTCATAGACATCCTTTGAAACTTCTTTAATGGTATCAACGATGATTTCTCCAACAATATCTTCGCTCTTTTCATTGATTGAAACAGCAGTGGATGGATCAGATTCGATATCTTCTTTTGGGGTTCCAATATCTTCTTTTGGAGTTTCGATAACTTCAACAACTTCAACAACTTCAACTTCAGGGGTGGAGGTTTCACTGCTTGTGTTTGGAACATCACCGTATTCTTCATCATCTCTTAATTCTTCAGAATACACTTCTGGATGTTTTCTGAAACAATCTTGCATGTTTTTGAACTTTTCAATACAATCAATACCCTTTGGTTCTTCTTTTGAATAAACAAAACAAGAAAATGCAGCTTTGAATTCTTCACCACATGGTCCATCAGCCATTCCTCCAAGACATGGACAATCCCAATTAATTTCACCTGTTTCTGGATTATATGCACCTTCTTGTTCTGCTTCTTCATTTGTTGGTTCATCGAGAGCTGGTTCAGTGGCTGTAACGACTGGTTTAGTTGATTTTTCATCGATTTCAGATTTTGAAGTTTCTGAATCTAATTTAATAGTTGAGGCTGATGAAAAATAAGTGTATGTACCTGCAGCAATTGCAATAGCAGACAAAGACAGTAATGCACCATTAGAGTGATATTGCTGTTGATATGGTGATGCCTTAGATGAATAAAGCTTGTATTGTTGGTTAGCTGACCTTCTTAACAGATTTCTGGAACCTTGAACGGTTTGTCTTAGTAGTGTTCTTTGCATTTTTCAAAATCTTTTTTCTTATAGCAAAATTTTTATGGAGAAGGCAAAATAATAATTCCTACGAAGACTTGATTATCAGCTTAGTGTTTTTTCTGTTTGAAAGATGTTTATCGTTATAACTCTTCTAAATTATGATTTTGACGTCAACTAGTGCTTAGTAATTCCTGTTCGAGGAGTTGGAGAAATCTCGAGAAGATGGCTAAACCGCCACTTTTCGGGATCCATGGAAATTGGAGGTTTCGCGTGCAAAGGTGTTGTGTTGCATTTGTTAATACGGCTGTAGTGTGTGATATGGAATTTGATGGGGTACTTACTAGTTACTATGTACGTTGTTCAAGATATAATGTTCAACAAATATTAAACTGCAAAGAGGAACAAGTCCGAAATCAAAACTGAAAAGTAATATATAGAGAGGGAGGGAGAGGAAAAGGGTATAAATTGAATAGCAATCACACGTCAAACAAAACTGGGGCAGAGAAACAATGATGATGTTAGTAAATTAAAAAAATATCCAATCAATGTGAAATGCCATTGTAATCAAGAAAGACTCCGAAAACTCGAATTAGTGTAGAGATTTGTATTTAAAGTATTGATCCGTAATTGAAAACTTCACATGATAACACAACATGAGTTGGTTTTTTTGGCCTGTTTATAGAATGTTTTTGAGCTTGCACTTAAAACTTCAGATTTATCAACCAAAGAATCTAATTGTTCACCTCTAAGTAAGATACTTTCTATACTATCTTTCAAAACAATCTTAGTTTCGTCCAATTCTTGTTGAACCTTCATGATTGCATCTGCTTCAGTTGGGTTTTGATACTTGGCTAAATATTTATCTAGATTATCAAACTTTAAAGCAGGCGAAGTTTCAATAACTGAGTTCCATTCTGATGTTGGATGTGAAGAAATGTACTCGTCCAATAATTTATTCAATAAAGTATAAGCAGGTCTTATTGGGTAATCCTTATCAGATATTATGACCCCTGAAACGCCTTCAGCTCTGGTGTAAACATGACCAACGTATTCACTTTCTTCAACGGATTGTCTTTGACCAGGTTCAGTTCTTTCAGCAATTGTTTCAGCAAAAAATGTCATAAATGGATCAACTTTAGGTCTAACAAAAAATGAAAAAGATGATAAGTCTTTAGCATCTGATAGCACAAGGGTTTTCTTGCCAGCCTTGGCAGGTCTGACGATCCCTAGATAGTATAATTGCATCTTTCTTGTGTATGTGTATGTATATATATATGAAACTGTAAAAGTGTGATATATATGATGTATATAAAATCAAAATTACCAAATGATTGATGGAAAAAGATTTCTATATAATAATAGCAATTGTATTCGGAGCAGCTCCCCAGGAACAGGAACAGGAACAGAAACAGAAACCAAAAACAAAAACAGCGTGTGCTTTCAACAAGACAATCGACGCAAAATTTCGTTTAACTGCGTCGATCAAGTCGATTGCGTCGATTTATAATATATTATGTAATTGCTTACGTACACAGATACTTATTTGTTACCCGGTTGTAGAAAATGCGTTGAGTCAAAGAGTGGAAGAACGAAAGCTCAGTTCGAGAAGAGCGAGCCGGGCTGCTTTGGAAAACAAGGAAGGGAGGGCATACTAGTGATGGCAATGCCTCTTCTTCTTATTTGTACTTTCCCTCTTTTTGGCTCATCTCTATAGATAACAACTACAATTTATAACACTTACATCCTTTTTTCATTACTATATCTTAGATATATTTGTTCCAAACGTGCAACTTCTTTTGTTATAGTTTTTTACTTCAATTAATCTTGTACCAATATTCTTGATACCTTCACAAGAAAATATATCACCTGGAAGATTGAATCAATAGATTTTATTAGCACGAGAAAGAATTTATTTCATCTTTACTTTACTGTTGTCACTCAATCTATTATTAAAACAAATTCTCACAGAAATTAATTTATAAAATTCATACAAATAAACCCAATTCAGATTTTATATTCTTCCATCAATAACCCATAAATAACAACTATCATGTCTAACTCAGAAGAATGGAAATCTAACTTAAACGTTCCAAAGAAAGATGGACGTCCTCAAACTGATGATGTTCTTGCAACAAAAGGTAATACTTTCGAAAGTTTCCACTTGAAAAGAGAACTCTTGATGGGTATCTTTGAAGCAGGTTTCGAAAAGCCTTCTCCAATTCAAGAAGAATCTATTCCTGTTGCTTTAATGGGAAGAGATATATTAGCAAGAGCTAAGAATGGTACAGGTAAAACTGCTGCCTTTGTTATTCCAACTCTAGAGAAATTAAAGCCAAAATTAAATAAGATTCAAGCATTAATCTTGGTGCCTACAAGAGAATTGGCTCTACAAACATCTCAAGTTGTGAAAACTTTAGGAGCACATCTTGGAATACAAGTTATGGTCACTACAGGTGGTACATCGCTAAGAGATGATATCTTAAGATTACATGAACCAGTCCATGTTTTGGTTGGTACCCCAGGTAGAGTTCTAGATTTGGCATCAAGACAGTTGGCTGAATTTGATGAATGTAGAACATTTGTTATGGATGAAGCAGATAAGATGCTTTCTAGAGAATTCAAAAATATTATTGAACAAATTTTGAAATTCTTCCCACAATCAGAATCTGGTAAAGGTAATGGTTATCAATCATTATTGTTCTCAGCTACTTTCCCATTAACAGTTAAAGCGTTTATGGATCAACATTTGTACAAACCATATGAAATCAATTTAATGGATGAATTAACCTTAAAAGGTATAACACAATATTATGCATTCGTTGACGAAAAACAAAAATTGCATTGTTTAAACACTTTATTCTCAAAACTACAAATCAATCAATCAATTATTTTCTGTAACTCTACTAATAGAGTTGAACTTTTATCTAAAAAAATTACTGAATTAGATTATTCTTGTTATTATTCACATGCTAAGATGCCTCAAGCTGCTAGAAATAAAGTTTTCCATGAATTTAGACAAGGTAAAGTCAGAAACTTAGTTTGTTCTGATTTATTAACTAGAGGTATTGATATTCAAGCTGTTAACGTTGTGGTGAACTTTGATTTCCCAAAAACTGCTGAAACATATTTACATAGAATTGGTAGATCTGGTAGATTTGGTCACTTTGGTATTGCTATTAATTTGATCAATTGGAATGATAGATTCAATTTATATAAAATTGAACAAGAATTAGGTACAGAAATTAAACCAATTCCTGGTGAAATTGATAAGTCATTATACGTTGTTGGAGAACCTGACAACATTCCAAGACCTTTCAAATTGGATCAACTACCAAAAGGTAATGAAAGAGGTAGATATGGTGGTCAACCATTACAACCGGGTGAACAACCTCAAAAGAATCAATACCCTCCTCAACAGCAACAAACACAGTTCCGTTATCAACAACAACAACAACAACAACCTATTCCTCAACAGCAACAGCAACAACCACAGTATCAACAACCACAGATTGTCCCTGAGTATTAAATCAATTAAAATTCACTGATAAGATGCAGTTTTGTACCATATCACATATATTGCCTCCTACAATATCCACTTTTACCAATTTATATTGCTGAAAAGATTTAAAAAAATTACACTCAGTATTATTTTGTGGTTTACATGGTGTCATTATATGCATTTCTTGTATTCATAGTTCAATTGCTTTGTTCGTGTGTTTCTTACTTGTTTGAGTTTTACGTTTTTTGATTTTTTATTGATTTTTTATTTTATCTTTACAGCTAGTGTTTGAGATGACAATTACCATTGTATTGTTAGATCATTCCTCCTTGTATTCATCCCACTTGGATTTCATTAAAACATATACACATATGTTATTTCACTTATTATATTTTTGTTACATTTTGTCCTTTTCTTTTTTGTCCACTTTCAATTTTTCATCTTTCTCTTTACCTTTCCTTTGAATTTTTGCTCATAATTTTCGTTTCATTTGATTTTCTTCTTAACTTCTATTCTTTACTTTTTTACTACTTGCTTCTTGCATTTAAGTTTTTTGTTACACGGTTTTTTAAAGATTTCGCTATCCTGTGATTTTTCTTTTATGACGCTAATGATTCCCTTCAACCATCTTCATCCTCCGTTTACTCAACTCAACTCCATCCATCCCTAGCAATCCTTGCTATTATACCAGATTATCTCTTCAAGAGCATAGTTTGTCTTTTTTTTTTTCTTTCTTCTTTTTTTTTCCTTTTTTTTTTCTTTTTATACTGCTAATCAACATTAAAAAGTATAATGATAAACAGTAATGTAAAACTCGAACTCCATTTTTCAGCTTCACAACTAGTCGCATACAAAGCCGCAAGATTAAAATTAGACTCAAATATATATATACATGCATGGAATTGAGAATTGATAAAGATCATGCTTTCGGTAGAGTGTTATTAGTCACAACGGTGTTATGTCAAATGAGATCAATGATGAAGTATTCAACATCGGTATCGTCAATCTCTCAGAACATGACTCATTAATAATTGATCTATTACCATCGAATGAAAATAGATCAACCATACTACATCAGTTATTGAAAGGATATGGTTTATACAATCCATTATCATCAGAAAGTGAGAGTTTTGAACGTGTGAAGTATGACTATGCTACATTGGTCCAATTGTTAAATTTCCATGATTCTGGGTATTTGGTTGAACTTTTAAAAGAACGAAATTGGGATAATTATACTAATGATTTGTCTAAACATCAGTCGAAAATTTTAGATAAATTAAAGTTGAAGAAGAATCAGATTGCTTCGGATCGTCAAGCATTGAGTAGCTGTTCCAGCTTGGAGTTTGACGCTGATAATGATGATGATAATGATGATGATGATGATGATTCAAGACTTGAAAAATATGGTTTACTTCACGATTGTCCAATATTCCCTTTCTTGCCCCAGTACGTGAACTTAACTGCAGGAACAACGATATCAGCTACAGAATGGCTCATGAATCAATCTAAAGACAAACAAAACATAGCGATAAACTGGACTGGAGGTCGACACCATGCTAGGAAATCAAAAGCTTCTGGTTTCTGTTACGTGAATGACATAACGTTAGGTATATTGAATATGAGGAGACGATACAAGAAAGTTGGATATTTAGACTTAGATCTTCATCATGGTGATGGTGTTTCTGGTTCCTTTAAATTTAGTGATCGAGTCCTCACCATCTCTTTACATTTTTGTGATGTTGGATTCTTTCCTGGCTCTGGTGTTGAGTTAGGAGATGGTGGTGGTCTTGGAAAAGGGAAAGGTTTTGATTGGAACATTCCTTTGAAAAAAGGATTCAGTGACTCATCTCTGGATTGGATACTTTCCAATGTTGTGTTGCCAAAGTTGACACAGTTTGGGTGTGATTCCATTGTGGTACAGTGTGGTGGTGATGGACTTTGCTCCGATACCGCATATTCAGAGTGGAATCTTACAATTAAAGGCTACGGTTTGGCTGTTTTCAAATTCGTCAAGACATTGAAAGTGGATTGTCTACTTTTAGGTGGGGGTGGGTATAATAATCTGGAAACTGCTAAACTATGGACTTTTATAACTGGACTTTTCGTTAACGGTGCTGAAAAATCTCTAGGTTGGAATCTAATGCCTGATAATATCGATGATGAAATCGTAAATTTTGGGGAATTTGAGTTTTGGGCAAATGATCAACCAAGTAATATGCAGGATCGGAATGATATAGAGTACTTGAATTTAGTGTCTAACAAATTCAATTTATCTTGAGGAGAATACTCGTGTTATTTACATAATTATATATAGATATTTGATTATTTTTTTTTGAAAGTTCTTGCCAATTTTGATGTCCATTCATCCTCCCATCTCGACTCACTTTCAATTTTAGCACCCTCTTTCAATTTGAGTAGCAGATTTGGATCTTCGTAGAACAAGTTGTAAATCTTATCACACATCTCATCAGCGTTCTTGTTGTCTTTCATAACTAATCCATTGACACCATGTTTGACCAGCTCATCAATACATCCAAAGTTCAAACTGAGTGCAGGTATTCCACACCCAAATAGGTCAACAATTTTCATTGGTAAATCTAGACCAGATGATGAATAGTGTAGTGAAACACCAATATCAGCGAGCTTCAATAATTCGGGGTATAATCTAATAGGCAACCATGCTGTTTTGATGATAACTTTTTTTTTAGACCAGTCGTGACTGTTCACCATCTTAATGAAGTTGCCTTTGAGAGGACCTTTACCTGTAACAAACACGAATACCTTTGAGCCTACATTTGATGCTAACATTTTGGATTCTAGCTTTATCAACGCATCCACCAAGATTGTAAAGTCTTCGTCTTCCGTGAATGATGAAGAAACAACAACGATGTGATCTTTCTTAGGTTCATACTTAGGACTGATATTGAAAAGTTCGGGTATCTCTCCCATAATATGATCTGCCTCACTTTGAGATTTCAAAGACACGAAATTGTCACTTGGTTTATCATAGAGGGTCATCACTTTTTTCTTATTCAACCCAAAGTCTTCAATCAAAAACTTGGCCATCTTCTCTGTCACAGTAAGATTGTAATCAACAAATTTTCTACTCAATATTTTCTCATAGTACTTAAGGAATCTTACAAGTGGATGATTCAAGTTCTTGAACTTTAAATTCAGTATTGTATAGTTCAAGTTGTGCCAGTCGATAATCAACTTTATGTGAGGATAATGTGTGAATTTTAAGAGACACAAGACGGCTAATGCTGGAATGCATGGCGGATTTTGAAGCATGACGTATTTGGTCTTATCATCTATCAACTCAGAGAATGATTTCCAAAGAGTGTAAAATTGAGCTATCACTTTGTAACCGGCGAATATTAAGTATGGCAAATTCGAGTCATTCCTTATAACTTTCAACGCTTCGACTGTGATATCGTCATTGTCGTAAAATGATGTCGGTAAATCAGACTCTAAATACCCAGCTAAGTAGACATGATAACCTAATTTTGCAAACTGTCTCGCTTGGTTCAACGTTCTTGGAGAATGGCCGAGATCTCCAAGCACGGCAACAACAACCTCATCACCATCCGGTATCAGTCCTCTTGCTCGTTTGGATCTTTTCATGAGGAGATAGCTGACGTTGGCAAGAAGAATATACAAAGTAAACGGGATCGAAAGCCAGAATATGATGATGAGCCAAACTGGCAAACCAAAATCAAACATCCCACTAAATCCTTTTTCACTCAACTGTATAAAGCGCGTCATTTCTGGGCAATTTGCAACTAGATCCTTTATTCCAAGCAATTGTTAATTTGGATCAATTGTCAAAGACAGTTATGAGCTAGTCTATTTCAAGAGTGACAACTAAACAAATTACAGATATGCCAAAAATAGAGCGAAGAACTAATTCAGTGCGGCTCGATCTCAAATTGGGCGTTAACTTGTTTCTTTTAAGAAATATCCTTAAATTGTATTTGTCCTTTTTTTTGATTGCTTTTTCTTGTTTATTGATTAAAGGTGAGTTTTACTTGCATACTCTTACAATTATGGAAAGTTTTGGTGAGATCGTTTCGGTGAATGGTACCCCTATTGGCAGCTTTGGGTACGATTCGAATCGTGATCCTCCGGTTTCAGCCTACGTTAATTCCACCGAGAAGAAACGTGTTTCGTTTAGTGAAAGAGTCAGAAAGAAAAACCATGAAGATAGTTTGGAGTTTGACTCTGATTTGAAAGATAGCAATAGTAGAAAGGTGTACAGGTCCCCTGTTGGTTCTGCTGAGAGTTCAGAGCATAAACTAAAATTAACTAATTTGTTCGTAGAGACACAAGAGGACAACGGTGAGTTTGGGAAGAACTTTGGCAATCAGTCGAAAAACTATTCCCATAAAAATGCTGAATCTCCTCCAATGTTCTCTACATCAACAGAAAGATCCAATGATTTAGGTGACCGAGAAAGGCGGTCTTTGTATAATGGGCAAGAAACAAGACATTATACGAGTAGTGGTAGCAGAGGACATCAACTAGGGAATCCGACTGTAACAAGTCCAACTTCAACAGCACCATTTCAAAATTCGTCTTCTGTACCTTTCAGTACTCGTTCAGATATTGGAAGAACAATTGCAACCTCATTTACAGATGAGAACCCTGCTAACACTTTGAAAGCAAATCACAGAAGTAATTCCAATGAACACCATTTTAAAAGAAACGAATATCGATCTTCTTTTTCAGAAAATTATGATCCAAAGGGCGAACCTGATGATAGTTACATTGAAGGCTCTGAGACATCATCTGTGTACTCAAATTATGACACCCATACTCAGAATCCAAGTTTTCCAAACACACATGAGAAACCACCAACAAACATTGGTCATTACGGCAATTACTCAACCCAAAAATATACTGCAACGTCATCTGAGGATGCAGATAAGAATATTTGTAGGAATCCTGAAGAACCAAAACAGTATACTACTAGCTCCACTCCTCAATCAAATGAAACACTGAGTTACTTGAGGCAAATCGAAAAACTCAATGAAAAAATCGCTACTTTGATGCAAGATCAGAAAGTATGGATCCAAAAAGATGAAACTTATAAGTTACAAATTCAATATGAGACCAGAAAGCGCCGTGAAGATAAGATGTTCTATGAAACTGAGATACACAGGCGAAAAAACAAATACGACTCCCTTTTGGCTATATATCAGCGATCGATTAAATTACAAGAAGCTCATGATGAGAATGTTCAGAGTTGGCAACAGGAAAAAAGTCTTTTGATAGAGAGTAATCGGCAATTGAGAAGTCGCCTTGATTACATATATGACAATGTTTTGATGCCAGAAATTGAATTTTTAAATGAACGTCAACCATCCCATGAAGCCCAAAAAATATTTGCTTATTGGAAGAGAATGCAAGTACGTGCAGAGACACATGAAGTTCAAAGAGTTGGTTCAAAAGCCCAAGACGCTAAATTCAGACATTCAGAAGAGAAGCTAGATGACACTTATGAGATGGATACCTGTGACGAAAGTGATCTTGGAGTTGTAGAACCAAAAGAGTTTGTACGGTATGACAAGCTAACAGAAAAGATCAGACTGTACTTTGAAGAGAGCCGCTACTAATAATTCATTATCTCGCGTCGTCGACGTAAATTTTCTTTCATAAACGTCGATCGACGATTCAAGTGAGTCACCGACTCATCGGAGAAGCGAGGAAGAAATCTGCGAGACAAAGCGTCAAGGAGCAGTGAAAAATGACGAACAAAGAAAGTCAGTATACAAAAAAGGTACCCTATTTGCACATAAAGCTTCAAATCAATAGCTACACAACAACGTTTTTCAAACATGGTTCAAGATACCCGGATTGAAAAAGTTGCGATTCTTGGTGCCAAAACCATCCATGTTGGATACAACATTAGGGATCACATCTGTGATGAGATTGTCACTAATAAGGCATCATCAACCTATGTCATCATTACAGATTCCAATATTGTTTCAAGAGGTCATCTTGAAGCTTATAAGAAGTCTATGTTGGCTAGTATTGCATCTAAGAGACCAGAGTCTAGATTATTAACTTATGTTGTTTCTCCTGGTGAATCAAACAAAAGTAGAGCTACAAAGGCTGCTATTGAGGATTACTTACTTCTTCAAGGCTGTACTAGAGATACATTCATAATTGCCATGGGTGGAGGTGTTATTGGTGACATGATTGGTTATGTTGCTGCCACTTTCATGAGAGGTGTCAGATTTGTTCAAGTCCCAACCACTCTTCTATCAATGGTTGATTCATCTATTGGTGGTAAGACCGCTATTGATACTCCTCTAGGTAAGAACTTTATTGGTGCATTCTGGCAACCAGATTACGTTTTTGCTGATGTTTCATTCCTAGAAACCCTACCTGAAAGAGAATTTATCAACGGTATGGCTGAGGTTATCAAGACTGCTGCAATTTGGGATGAGACTGAATTCACAAGATTGGAAAAATATACAAAACAATTTTTAGAAGTTATTAGAGATAGAAAACCAGATGGTTCTGTTGATTTGACTTCAATACTAGATCATATTTTCAAACTTGTTCTTGGTTCTATCAAAGTGAAAGCTGAGGTTGTCTCATTAGATGAAAGAGAAGGTGGTTTAAGAAATTTGTTGAATTTTGGTCATTCAATTGGTCATGCATATGAAGCTATCTTAACACCACAGGCTCTACATGGTGAATGTGTTTCGATTGGTGCTGTTAAAGAGGCAGAACTAAGTAGATACTTGGGAATTCTATCACCAGTGGCAGTTTCAAGATTAACTAAATGTTTAGCCGGTTATGGTTTACCTGTTTCTTTAGAAGACAAGTTGTTCAAAAGTAGAACCAACGGTAAAGTTTGTCCAGTTGATATTCTATTGAAAAAGATGTCCGTTGATAAGAAAAATGATGGTTCCAAGAAGAAGGTTGTCTTGTTGAAAAAAATTGGTGAATGTTTCGAACCAAAGGCCTCATTCGTTAATGATGAAGATTTAAGAGTCGTTCTGACTGATGAAATCATTGTTTCTCCATTCACTAACCCACCAAAAGAGTTAGAGGTTACTCCTCCAGGTTCTAAATCCATTTCTAATAGAGCTTTAGTTTTAGCTGCCTTGGGTAAAGGTGAATGTAAAATCAAAAATTTGTTACACTCTGATGATACCGAACATATGTTAAGTGCTGTCTCTTCCTTAAAAGGTGCGCAGATATCTTGGGAAGACAATGGTGATACCGTTGTTGTTAATGGTAACGGAGGACAGTTGATCGCTTGTGAGGAAGAGATTTACTTGGGAAATGCCGGTACTGCTTCTAGATTTTTGAGTTCTGTTGCTGCTTTAGTTGGCGTGAATGGTAATATCACCAGTGTTGTTCTAACCGGTAACAAGAGAATGCAAGAGAGACCAAATGGTCCTCTTGTTGATGCTTTGAGAGCTAATGGTTCTGAGATTGAGTATTTAAACAAGGAAGGTTCACTTCCAGTTAGAGTTCAATGTGGAAGAGGCTTGAAAGGTGGAAGAATAGAGTTAGCAGCCACCATTTCATCTCAGTATGTTTCATCTATCTTGATGTGTGCTCCATATGCTCAAGAGCCAGTTACTTTGGCTTTGGTTGGTGGTAAACCGATCTCTCAATTATATGTTGATATGACAATCAGAATGATGTCTGCCTTTGGTATCAACGTTACCAAATCTGAGACTGAAGAATATACTTATCATATTCCTCAAGGTCATTACATAAATCCATCTGAATATGTCATTGAATCCGATGCTTCATCTGCAACTTACCCACTAGCATTTGCAGCTATGACAGGTACTAAATGTACCGTTCCAAATATTGGATCTGCTTCATTACAAGGTGATGCTCGTTTTGCTGTTGATGTCTTGAGACCAATGGGTTGTACTGTGACACAAACAGCTACTTCAACTACAGTTCAAGGTCCACCTAAAGGTGAATTGAAACCTTTACCTCTTGTTGATATGGAACCAATGACTGATGCTTTCTTAACTGCTACAGTTGTTGCAGCAATTGCTAATGATCCTAATCAATACACTACCATTGTTGGTATTGCAAATCAAAGAGTTAAAGAATGTAATCGTATTGAAGCAATGCGTGTCCAACTAGCTAAATTCGGTGTGATTGCTACTGAACTAGATGATGGTATTGTAATCCATGGTATCAATTACAAAGATTTGAAATCTCCTAAAACTCCAGGTATTCACTGTTATGATGATCATAGAGTTGCTATGAGTTTCTCCTTGTTGACTGGTTTATGCCAAGAACCAGTCGTTATTCAAGAAAGACGTTGTACTGGTAAGACATGGCCTGGTTGGTGGGATGTTCTTCACACTCAATTCAATACTGCTCTTGATGGTCATGAAGAAGAATCAATCTCAAGTAAAGCATCATCATCAGTTGTTCCTAAACCAAACGGTGATAAGAGTATTGTTTTAATTGGAATGAGAGCTGCTGGTAAGACAACCATGGCAAACATTATCTCATCTTCAACTGGTTTCAAATATGTCGATTTAGATGATATTTTTGAAAAAGAGTTGGGTGAAGGTATTAGAGAATTTATTCAAGATAAAGGTTGGGAAGAGTTTAGAAAGAGAGAATTTGAATTTGCTAAGAAATCATTAGTTGAATTCGGTACAGGGCATGTTATTGCTACTGGTGGTGGAATAGTTGAAACTCCTGAGGCTAGAGAATTGTTGAAAGATTACATGAAGGAAGGTATTGTGTTACACCTACATAGAAATATCAAGGAAACCATCTACTTTTTATCTGAAAAGGATACTAGCAGACCAGCATACAAAGAAGAGATTGAAGCTGTTTGGCAAAGAAGAGAAAGTTTATACCAAGAATGTTCCAATTATTACTTCTACTCTCCAAACTGTTCAACTACTAAAGAATTCAACACATTGAAGAAATCCATGGTTCAATTTGTTAGTGAAATTACTGGTGAACAAAGTTGTGAAATTCCTGATAAACAATCCTTCTTTGTTTGTTTGACATATCCTGATTTATCAGAAGTTACAGATAAGATTGAAGAGATTACAACTGGATGTGATGCTGTTGAATTACGTGTTGATTTGTTGAAATCATATGACTTGGATTTTGTTTCTGAACAGGTTGGTTTATTAAGAAACCATACATCTCTACCTATTATTTTCACCATTAGAACTAAAGGTCAAGGAGGTCAATTCCCAGATAATGAAGTTGACAAGATACAAGCATTAAGTGAATTGGCTTTCAAATTAGGAATTGCATATTTGGATCTAGAATTGTCATTACCTGGTGCTTTATTGGATACTTTAGCATCCAAAAGAAAATTCACCAAGATTTTAGGATCACATCATGATTTTTCAGGTGAATATAAATGGGATAATGCAGAATGGGAAAACAAATATCAATTAGCATTGAATTTGGATGTTGATGTTATTAAATTTATTGGTTCTGCTCTTGAATTCAATGATAATTTCAAATTGGAAGAATTCAGAGCAAATCATACTGAAAAACCATTGATTGCAATTAATATGCGTGAATTAGGTCAATTTTCAAGAGTTTTCAATAAGATTTTAACACCTGTTACACATCCATCATTACCAAATGCATCTGCACCAGGTCAACTTTCAGTGAAACAAATAAATGAAGCATCTACTTTGATAGGTAACAATCCATCTAAGAAATTCTATGTTGTTGGTGAACCAATTAAGCATTCCAGATCTCCAATAATGCATCAAACTGCTTATAAAGAACTTGGATTACCACATACTTTTGAACTATTTGAAACATCAGATGCTAAAAAAGTTCATGATGAATTATTAACTGATAAATCATTTGGTGGATGTGCAATCACCATACCATTGAAAGTTGATATGATGCAATATTGTTCTGAATTATCAAACTCAGCTAAAATAATTGGTGCTATTAATACATTAACACCAATTATTTCACAAGGTAAATTTAGAGGTGATAATACTGATTGGTTGGGTATTACCAATGCATTGATGAGAAATGGATCACCATCTAAGATTCAAGGAAATGGTTTAGTTATTGGAGGTGGTGGAACTTCAAGAGCTGCAGTTTATGCATTACATGAGATGGGATGTTCTAAGATTTATATGCTTAACAGAACAGCATCTAAACTTCAAACTATTAAAGAACATTTCCCTGAATCCTATAATATCGAGATTTTAGAATCACTAGAATCAATTCAAGCTATTGAATCAATTACTTTAGCTGTTTCTACAGTTCCTGGTAACAATGAAATTAGTGAAGAATATTTAACTAAGATTAAAGCAGTTTTAGGAAAAGGTACTGAATCTAAGTTTTTAATTGAAGCAGCTTATAAGCCTTTAATTACAACTATTATGAAGTTAGCTAATGAAGAATTTGGATGGACTGTTGTTCCAGGTAGAGAAATGTTGATTAATCAAGGTGTTTTCCAATTCAATATCTTCACTGGATTTTATCCTCCATTTAAGACTATTTTTGATGCTGTTGTCAATGAATGAATGAGTTTAAATAGATAAATTTTGTAGATTTGTTTTGTTGCTATTTTAGTTTGATTTGTTAATATAAAAAAAACTGTTTATAAATTCGACGCGTCTTTAAAAATACTTTGTTTATAATTACAAACATACACACATATTGATATTTATTGTAGGATGATGTTTTAAGGTAATGTTTACACAGATAACTGAAGTTGATAAATATTATAAGCAACAAGCAGAGCTACGTACCCGTACAACAAGCGAAACAAAACATGAACATGAACTTGAAAAAGCAAGAGTCGTAAATAACAATAATAACAATAATAATAATAGTTATAATGATACAAGAACTATATTTATGCCTGTGGTGGATACGTGGGACATAGAGGAACTTCAAAGGTATAATGGGGAAATATACATGAAACCAGCATCATCTTGGTCCGTTTCAAAACTATACAAGTTTTACCAAAGTTTAGAGAAAATATCAAATGAAAGACAACTTGATAATCGGAAATATACAGTTAATATAAATCAATTTGATAAGATTCCAATATCTAAGTTGATTGAATGTGCTAATAGTTCATTTGGATTCAACAATTGGTTTTCAAGTATATCTGATGGTGATGAAAAAAGTGGTGGTGGGACAGGGACAGGGACTGGTTGTATAATTAAATATGAGAAGTTTGAATATGATGATGAAAGAGGATATCACTACAATCTAGAATATGAGATAGATGTCAAAGTAACGTTGAAAGACGGCACAACGATAATACGTAGTGGGAAGGGAACTTCATCATCCTTACCTTCTAAAAATCAAGCATTTAGTAAAGCTAAAAAAGAGGCAATTACAGATGGTTTGAAAAATTGCTTATATGCTATGATTCAATTATTGTTAGATTATGAAGAGAAGATTAAATCTGGATATTATGTCGCTTATCAGGATTTAGGATTAACTAATGAATATAATTAATTGTTATAATAATGTAAAATGTACGTATACTACACCAACAGTCAAATCCCGCCGTCATTCCATACATTCCAATTTTTAAAATGCCTGTTTATTACCATTACCATAAGTATTACCATACCCATTATTGTAACCATTATTGTAAGCATCACCATTACCAATACGATAATCACCACTTTGAGCAATCAACTGCTCAACTTCTTCCTTAGAGGCACTTGCTTCAAATCTACAAATAGTGCATTTTAACTCCTTTTCTAAATTTATAGGTATGACGGGTATGAAAAAGACAGTTATGAATTGATAATGTCTTATGAATATCATTGAATTGTTATGACAATTAGGACATTGAAAAGCATGTCCTTTACCTACATCTAATTGTTTATCCCATGATCTTGCTAAAGTAAGGCAAATTATATGTTAGTGTTTTTTGAGTTTTAAATTTTAAATTTGATTTTAATTTGTACGTTTTGAATTTATTACCTACAGCCAAATAAAAATATCATAAACATCTTGAGTTTGTTATCGTATAGTTTAGTATAGTTTCGTAAATAGGAGGAACAGTACAGTACAGTACAGTATATATGTCTATATAAACATGCAGCAATCAAACATGAAAAGGTGACAGACATCGCGGGGAATCAAAAACGGCTCAAATCAAATCAAACAGTTTATAACATCATCAGATTTAATAACACCAGTAGTCAAGATAATCAATTGTTTATCCTTTGTAACTTCATTCTTCTGTAATATGAATCTAATGGTTGATATCTCACTATACGTTAACCCACCTATAACACTAACTATGATTACATCTTTCCTATTAGTCAAATTTGATAATTTGGGAGGTATTATTGAATCAAATAATTTTTTCTTATTTTCAGTGATTAAAAAGTCTTGTTTTACTTCACCATTCAAATTACTTAGATCTAAATTATCCCATCCGTATTTTCTTAATCTTGTCTTTGGACGATGATTCGTATGTGATGATGATGAAGTAGTTGTTGTTGTTGTTAGTGAGGTGGTAGCTGATAAGAAATCTCGATCATATATGGCTTCAATTAATCTTGTTATGATTGGTACAAACCCAGGTAATCCGAAATCAGCATCTTTTGGATTATTTAAATCTTGTTGATCAACAATTGGCATCAAATTCAAATAATTTGAAATTGAACGGAAATCATTAATTAATTGAATTGAATCAAATGATTGTTCTTCAATTATTGAAGGACCTGATAAGAATGATGTTGTTTCTTTATTATAAACTAATTTCAATTCTTTTAATCTAATGAACAATTTCAAATATTTCAAACCATATAAATTCAAAATCTCTGATTTCATATAATCATATTCAAATTCACGTATACCTTTCTTTACAATTGTTGTTAATATTAATAATTTTATAATATCTTGAATCTTAGGCTCGAATTTATACATGAATTCAAGTATTAAATTACAATTTTTCTTATTATCTAAATTATCACTCAATATATCCTGTTGTAATTCAATAAATTGATTGAAATAGTTATATGAAGGTATATCGATTTCATTCATGATTGAAGAATCATCATCTTCACCTTTTTTAACTGATTGTAATATAAATTCAGCTAAAGTTGTATGTTTTTGAACCCAACGTTGATTATCTTTTAATAAATTCAATTCACCAACAAATTTCTTCATTGAATCAATATCATTTAATGAATTCCGTTTATCAAATTCTTTTTGAATTTCTTTTGCTTTTGAATTTAAGATTGAACCAACCATTGAAAAATTTAAATTTTTAATTAATGGATAAATAAAATCATTTGAATCACCTAAAGATAATTTAAATTCTTCTAATTCATTAGTTTCTGGATTTAATATTGGGAAATTAACTATACCCATATCAGTACCGATGATATCATCAGTTAAACCAGTATAAGTTAATTGAGTTAATAAACAACTAATCAAATCAACACCTCTATCAAAACAAACAAAATCAATATTTCTATTAAAAAAGGAATATTGATCTAAAAATAATGTTTCATCTTGATCATTTATTAATTTCTTATGAATTGGATCTAAACTATTCAAATGTCTATCATATAAATTATTAAAAATTTTCCAAAATTTAATACTGAAAGAACCTTTAAGGAAAGTATTAGTTATTCGTATTTTATAATCACTTTTAATAATTAAATTTAATAGAGAATCAGCTAATAATTGAATTGGTTCAATTGAATCATTCAAGAATAATTCTTTCAACCCCCCATATTTCAAATTCAAACTAATTAAATCATCTTCAATTATCAACGGTATGGATGTATTCCATTCAAATAATTCCAAATCACCTTTCAAACCTAAATTTTCAACTATCAATTCATTAGTCTTCATTAAATGATTAGTTAGAATGAATGAAATTGTGTGATTTTTAGTATATGGTAATAATTTAGACTTGATTAATAAACTAACAACATCAAGTACTTGAATTGAACCATCAAATAAAAATACAAAACTTTTAAATTCATGTAATAAGAAATCATAATCGTATGAAAATTCATTATTTTCATCAATCCATATAACTTTATTCACTTTAGTTAATTTCTTCAAGTTTGTAAATGTTGTTAATCCATTAATTATAGGACTTAATGATTTTTGTAATATTAGTAAATGTCCATCAGTATCAATCTGATCCTCTTTTAAAGAGGAGGCTATTGTGGATATTTTTTTGAATATTGTGGTGAGATCATTTAAAGATTCTTTGAGAAGTATCGAAGTATCAAACAATTTATCAGTATTATGAGTACCAATTGGCATAATTGATGTTAATGTGATGATTGGATGATAGTATATATATACAAAGTTAACTACTTGTCTTGTCTTGTCTTGTGTGATAAACATGATAGAATTAAACATCTTTACACATCTTTACACCAATTAGTTCATTAGTGGTTAACTTACTTTTACTACACACAGTTTAGATGATGAGTTATACATGATAGATGATAGATAGTAGGTGATTATAGGTTACTGTAGCTTAGTATAGTTGTATCTGATATAGAATAATTCAACAATAAATTTGAAATGTATATAATAAGCTATGCATTGTAATAATAGCATAATCACAAAATAAAGATAATCAGAGTATATATCATATGAATATATTAGAGTGATAATAGTTATGAACTAGTAAATTAAATGTATATTAAAACCTATTTAATTCCATTGATACATGTAATTGTAATTGTAGATGTTGTTATACATAATTTTCTATACTTAATAATAATACGTAAATGATATTTAGTGTAAACTAGTGTAAACTAGTGAAAACTAGTGATTTCTAATGTTTATGTTGTGATATTGTAAGATTGATGAGATGTAGTGATGGATGTTCGTTTGTCTGTTTGTGTGTTTGTTGTTTTTTTGAATAAATTAATAAATATGGAGAATAGTAAACTTAAGCTTCATCTTCAACTTGCTTCTTTTTAGCTAATTCAGCGTAATAATTTTCTCTAACAGCAACACTTGGCTTGTGGAATCCCCACCACCAGTAAGCAGCCATAACTAGACCGATTGAAGTACCTATAAGAACAATTCAATATAGTTAGTATGGGTATAATAAACTAAAGTATAGTATAGTAGTGTAATACATACCAACACTAATGTCAGTGATAACTCTTCTCTTGATAGTACCTGTAATTGGAGCGATAGCCATTATGAATGTAAATGTAACTGATAATATGATAACAGTAGTATAATAGTATAATAGTATAGTAATAGTATAGTACAACATAACTCAACTTAATATAACAAGAGAGATGCAAAAATCATCCAACTGTGAAAAAAGCGATTACATAATCAGAAAGAAACAACGAAACAGCCAATCAAATCGCGTTAATTTATTATACATCCGGGTAACTTTATTCTCTCTTATTCTCTCTTATTCTTAATACAAGTTTTTTCAACATGGCATGTTTATATATACTATACTATACTATATACACTATATACATTAGTTATCTTCATTTATCATACACAATGTCTTTATTCAGAGCTTTAACACAATCAAGAGCAAGATTAGCTCAACCTTCAAGAAACTTCTCAACTTCTTTGAAAAGATTAGCTGATCATTATCCTGAAGGTCCATATTCAAACTTACCATTTAAAGTTCACAACAGAAGAATTCCATACGCTGTCCCACATTTCTTATATTTCGGTAAGTAACTACAAAACTATACTATATTGAATTAGATTATATTGAATTTATCAACATACTAACATTTTCATTTTCATTACCTTTAGCTCTTGGTTTCGGTATTCCTTTCTTTGCATGTTACGTTCAATTGAAAAGATCTGGTTCTTTATAAGTTCTACAACATTAACATTAAATAAATAAATAAATTAAATAAATATTATACATACGTTCAATCAATGTTTTAATGATCATATCATTCTCATTTATATTCACAATTTATAAGTAATTTAAATAACAAACAATCCATCCATCCATCAATTTTGTTGTAACAATTATTTCTTGAAAAAAGGTGATGATAAATTAGAAGCTGATGGTATTCGATTTCTACTATTATTATTACCACCAGATATAACAATACCTCTACGTGATGTTCCAATTGATGATAATGATCCACCTCCACCTCCACCTCCACCTGTATTCAATATCCTATCAATTTTAATCTTTGAACTAATTGTTGGAGGTCTTAATGATAATGATCTACAATTAGATGATCTTTTCGTAACTGGATTAAATCTCTGTAATGATTTATTTAATTTTTGATTTTGATCATTTATTAAATATCTACTATTATCATAACTTGTATTATTACTTGATAAACTCTTTTCCATATATGATTTTAATGAAGTTGATTCAGCTTTTGGATTTTGAGTATCTGATTCATTAGTATTAGTATTAGTCGTATTGTTATTCAATTCACCTAATTTCTTCATTGATGAGAATTTCTGTATCTTTTGTACAAAACTTTGATGATCCATTAATTGTTGTGGAGCTACTTCTTCTCTTGTAATCGGTATAGGTACAGTTTTAGGAACACCATTTCTTTTATTTAATTCATTTTTCAAATTAATATTTTCATTCAATAATAATTGATTTGTATATTTTAAATTATCCATTGATATAATTTCATTTTTGGCCTGTATTAATAAATCTTTCAATTTTATATTTTTATTATTTAATTTATCAATTAAATCTTTTTGATATTGAATCTTTTCAATCAATCCAATATATTGAAATTGAGAATTTGCAAATAAAATTTCTAATTGCATTGGGAATGGTTTGAAGTAAGTTTTCAAATCTTTTGGTAAATTGTCATTGATTATTAAAGTTGATATATTTTCATTTTTACAAATCGGACAAGTTATTTGATTTGAATTGATATAATTTTGTGATTTATCTATTAATTGTGGGAAAGTTAGTAAGTGATTCAAGTTAATTAAAGTTTAATTATACTTACATATATCCAAATGATCAGAACATAATATATGAGCACAAGAAGTCAAATGGTATGTGACTTTATCATTTGAAGAGTAATCTGTATGACAAACACCGCAATATACAAAAGGTTGTTTATAATTCATTTTGATAAAGAGGGAGAAAAGAGGGAGACTTTTTTTAAGTGGGATGGTTTGTGTTTGAGAAAGGCTGTTAATGATAATATTTGGTTGTTAACTGATGGATATTCAACTATGATGATAGATTAGTGTGATTATCTATAAATACTTGTTGATATGATGATATAAAGTATAAAGAAAGGGATAACAAGTGTCTTGTTAAAGATAAATCCTTGTTTAACAAGTGTGGCAAAGTCAAATGGTGGCTGATGGGTGGCAAGAGATATAATAAGTGGCTGAGTAAATAAGCTTATTCGAAACAAACAAAATCGTATATTACAATAATGACTAACTTATTACTTTGTTATTTATTAAACATTCAATAAATTATGTGGAATCATTCAAATAATAACACAATGAATAATAACTTATCATTAGATAAATCAATACCATTACCAAATCCACCAGAATTGGATAGAAAAATATGTTCAATGTCAGATAAATCATTAACTAATTTTTTAAAATTATCAAGAATTGAAGTAGATGATAACATAATATTAAATTTAAACAGTTTAATAACAAATGAAAATAATAATAAAAGTGTTAAGGTTAAACAATTACAATGTTTGAATTTAATCAATGAGACATTATTCCCACAATGGTATGAAAGATTAAAATATATAAATTTTTGTTTAAATGATACAAAAAAGTTAGAAGTGGAAATGAATGAAAATAATCCAATTAATAAATTATCAAAAGAAGAAAAAGATAAATTATTAAATTTAAATCCATATGCTTTAAAAGAATTAAATAATAAAAATAATTTAAAAAAATTTGAAATTGATCAAATTAAAAATAAATTTGAAAATGAATTAAGAATTGAAAAAATTATAACATTAAGAAGTTCAGAAGTTATTAATGATCATTGTAAATTAATAAATTATGATATAAAGAATGAATTTATTAAATATTCAACTAAATTAAATGAAAATAATAAATAAATAATTAATTAATAGTTGATACTACTTGTATATAGATAAGAATAATATAATAATTATGTATTATGTCATGTGTTATGTAATCATTAATTTATTATGTAATCGATTATGTAATCAATATAATATATTTATTACGTAATTAATTATGTAATTAATTATGTAATTGGTGTAAAGATGTTCAAATTTAAATTAAATTAAATAAATTGAAATCAAAACAAACAAACAAAGAAACATCAAATATCTCCCACTTAACCTTGTTATCATATAATCATATTCAATTAAACTTCATATCAATGTCTAGATCTGTAGATCTAGTTAAAGTTGAGAGATATTATGATTTCATATCGGATTCAATTGAAAGATTCTCATTAGAATCAGATCCTTATCTAATTAAAGATATAATAAATGAACTTTCATTAGTTGTACCTGAATATGGGATAAATTATAATCAATCTAAATTAATACTGAAATTAGTGTTGGATACTAAAAATACTAAAATATTTAACTTATCAATCAAGAAGCATTTGATTGATTTACTTTATTTCAATTGTGATTTATTTGATTTTGATTTTTTTTATAAAATTATAACTTGTTTTAAATTATCAACATATGCTAATAATGGGTTCAATTGTTTGAATAAATCTATACAGATTAAATTATCTCATTTCCTTGTTGATAATTTTGTTAATTTCAAATTATGCAAGAATTATCTTAAATTATTACCTTATATATTCAATTTATTATCAATTGGTTATTTAAGATCATCAATTTGTTTACTTACATGTTATTTAATTCAATTTAATAATTTAATTGATTCAAATTATAATGTTAAATATTTCTTGAATTCTTTCAAGATTGAATATTTGATTGAATTGTATAATAAACAAGATAATGTTAATTTATTACCTTTAATTTTCATTTTTAAAGAATTTTTAAAAAATGATGAAAATATACCTCAATTTGATACTTATTATTATAAGTTATCAAATATAATTGAATCTCAAGATAGACGTATATCAACTAAATTATTCGGTACTTTGAATCATAAATTGATAAATAAACTGTTTCAAGTGAAACAACAAAGAATGATTCATGGTAATATAGTTGATGATTTCGATATATTCAAAACTAACTTTAACAATTTTAATCAATTGATGAATTATTTCAATGTTATTGTAAATCAAATACATAATAATAATCAAATCATTAAGAAAAGGAAAACTATAGATGATCCAAATACCGATTATATATCATTGGATTTATTAAATGGATTTGAATTACAAAATACTTGTTTCACTATAAATTCATATGTTTCCAAAATGGATTCATTTCAAGTACCTCAACAATTAGGTTCTTTGATACTTTACCTAGATACTATAAATAAAAGTAAGACTAACAATTTTCTACAAGATTATAATGAACAAGTGCTTGAACTCATTGATAATTTCAAATTTTGTGAATTATTACCATTGTATGATTCATTATTACATTTGAAATATGATTACTTAAATTCATGGTTTGAATTATTAATAATTGATAAAAATACTAATAAAATATTATTGAATTCACAACATGAAAAGTTATTCAATGGGTTATTAAATCTAACTAGTTATTCATATACATTATTACCTATAATTGAGGAAATATTATTGAATACAGTGCGAATAACATTTGAAAATGGGACTAATGATGAATATGAATTAAGGAAAGTTTGTAAATATTGGGATTTCATACCATTTTTAAAGTTTAAGAAATGGAGTAAATTTCAAACTACATATATGAAATTTCAATATTTGATCAAAGATAAATTGAATTTTGAATCATTCATAAATTCAATAATCAATTTAATATCAAATTGGTTAATTAAAAATGATGATTCTTATGAGCTTTGGTATTGTATTAATAAAATAATTGAGAATATAATCAACTCATATATTTTGAATTATTGTTGTTCAAATTCAAATATACTTATTAAACTATCAATATTAAGATTCCTCAAATTCATTGAAACGATACCTTTTGAATACATAAAGATATCCAATTTAATCTTACCTCCCATACTAGTATATGAATTATATTTCAGTAATAATTCAATATTAATTGATGGGATCTGTCAACATATAACGAGATGTAAACAATATTATGGAGAATATATGTCTAAAATAACAACACCAGACTCAATTATAATGAATAAAGGATTGAATGGATCACATTTGAATTCATTGAAAAACATACATAATTCATACGTTATGGATTTCTGTAATATTATATGGAGAGATAAAGCATTTGAAAAAAATTCAAAATCAAAATCAATAGGATTCATGATCCCTGATTCATTCATTAATAAATTGATGAAACAAAGATACTATAGAATAAGTGTGAATGGACAAGATACAGAAATACAATCACCACAAGATCTGAATTTGAAATCTAACTTTAATTTATTCTATTCACCTCCATTCACATCAATTATAACTGACATCATACGAGATTTAGAAGATGAAGAGAATGTAGAGATTAGATTAATTGGACCATTGAATGAGAAATCATTCACCGAATTGATCAAAAGTGAAGATAGATGGTTGGATGAGTATACTTATGATTCACTACGTATCAAGATCTTAAACGAACTGTATAATAAAGGATACAAAGGTGTTAATTTGTTGTTATTCAGTTCGTTACGTAGTTTGAATAAATAAATAAATAAATAAATGAAATGAAATGAAATAAGTGAAAATTAATTACCAAAAACGGATGAAATTGCGCAAAAGCGCATTTAATGACTTTTTTTAAATTTCCATGTTTTTTCATGATTTGTGTGATTTGTGGATGTATTATATATATTTATAGTGTTTTGTAAAGATTAATATAGTGTTTTGTAGTATAGTATAGTATAGATATATGTAATTATAGTCATGTCATCTTCAACTAACAATGACTACCTGCAACACTCTGTGGAATTGGATGATTTTGAAATAACTGATAGAGTCAGTATAGAGGATCCGAAATCAATTGATATTAACACACTAGATGATGATGATGAATTACATGAAACTATAACTAAATCAAACTACAATGACATCGAATTCCCAATATCTATAGAATACATGAATCAAACCATAATATTAGAGCCTAAAAATTACAAACATTCATTAAAATTGAAATTCCAAATATTGACATCATTCTTATCTTTGTTCATATTAGGTTTAATAGATCAATCAATTGGATCAATAATGCAATATTTATTAGCTGATTATCAAATCAACAGAATTCAAATCAGTTATTTGTTCTTGTTTCAATTCATAGGTTATATCATATCTAGTTTTGCTAATAATCAATTATCTTTAAAATTCGGAATTGCTGGTGTTTATTCATATGCTTTATTAATGAATGGTATTTATTGTTTTTTGTTTTCTTTAAGATCTCCATTTGTGATACTTATTTTAACTTCTATTTTTAATGGGTTTGGTGTTGGTTCTTTAGATTGTTCTTTGAATTTATATATTGGTAATTTAAACTACTCAAATCAAATCTTGGGTATGATGCATTCTTTTTATGGGTTGGGTTGTTTTGTTAGTCCTGTTTTCGTTATTTATTTGATTCATCAAGGTATGCTTTGGAATTATTATTTTTTAATCATTGGATCATTAATAACTATTAATTTCATATTAGTTTTAATACTTTTCAAAAATGAAACACCTGCTAAATTTCAATATGTTATGAGTTCAATGAATGATGGTGATGATGATGAAGATACTTCAGTATTAAATATCTTGAAGAATAAATCAGTTCAATTCTTTGCAACTAGTTTATTCCTTTATATTGGAAGTGAATTAAGTTTAGGTGTTTGGTTATTCAACTATATCTTGAAAATTAAATCATTAGATGAAAAGAAAGCTTCTTATATAACAAGTACTTATTGGTTATTCATGACTATTGGTAGATTCTCATTAGCTTTTGTAACAGGTCATTATTTCGAAGATAATGAAACTTATGCTATGGTTATCTATACTGGTTTAGTTGCTTCTGGTTGCTTTTCATTCATGATTTTTAATCAATTTTTATGGATACAAATAATCAGTATTTGTATAATTGGTTATTGTGTTGGTCCTGTCTTTTCAACAACTGTTGTTATCTCAATTAAAAATTTACCTAAACATTTATCAACCGCTGGTGTTTCAATCATTTGTGGAATAGGTGCAACTGGTGCTGCTGTTGTTCCTTATATTATGGGTGTTATATCTGAAAAATTCGGTACTGATGGTGGTGGATTGGTTTATTTCCCATTAGTTATATTCATTTCATTTTCAGGCTCTTTCCTAATGTGGTTTTTCTATTATTTGAAAAAAAAGAGAGATTTAAATTATCAAAGATTACAACAGTTATAAGTTGTTTCTTTATTTTCATCTTGTTGTATAACTGGTTTCGTTTCGTTTCATTTCATTTCATTTTTACTACGAATAAAATTTATCATACGCATTATTAGTTTGATTGTTATTGTAAAAAAGGGATCAATCTACTGCCCCTTCATTCTGTAAATGATTCAGTAGACAAATCAATAATCTTCATATCACTGACGCACATTAGTAGCCCATATAAATCAGTATCTACTGTTTCATAATGTATGTTCTAAAGGATAGTATCCCAACTACATTGTAAATATTCACAACGGGTACATCTCATAACTTTAAATATATAACAAGTGTCATTTTATACATAGTAGTATACATAGGTGAAGCCAAAAGCCAAGAGGGAAAAAAGAATATAATAAAATAAGCATTTAAAAAGGAAAAAAAAATAATATAAAGCGTTCTGTCTGATAACTCATTCATGATTGATTAATCTTTCAATAAAATTTGAAAAATTTATATGGATTTGTAGTTGATGATGGATATGAAGTATCATTATCATCCATATTTGGTAATGTTGCTTGAATAGATTCATGATTTGGTGTACCATTACCATATGATAATACACCACGATTATTACCATTAACATTACCATTACCAGTTAAAATCATTCTTGTTTGTTGTGGAGGTGGTGTAGATTTATACATTGATGATGGGGGTGGTGGGATGAATTGTGATTGATTAGGGTATGATGATAATGAACTGTTATTAATAACAGGTTGTGGAGATAATACATTGTTATGTTGAATATGTGGTTGATGTTGAGATAATTGTGTTAATAAATGTGCCATTTGTGTTTGTGTCATTTGTGATTGTTCTTCATTTTTAACTGGTTCTTGATCTGTTGTTGTTGAACCTGGTCCTTGTACTGCAGTTGATCCTGGGGGTGCTGTTCCTTGATATTCGTGGCCATTACTACCACCATTGTTTGGTTGATTATTTTGATAATATGGTGGAGGGGTTGGTTGTGAATATGTCATTCCAATTGGAGGCGGTGGTGGTGGTTGTTGTTGTTGTTGTTGTTGTTGTCCGTATGGTATATTTTGATTTAAAGGTGGTGGTGCCATATAATGAGGTGGATAATTTGGATTTCTATAAGGTGAATTGCCAGACTGATACATTTGATTTTGATTGGAAACAGGAGGATTATTTGATGGTGGTGGTGGTGGTGGTGGTGGTTGTTGTTGTGGTTGCTGTTGTTGTTGTTGTTGAGATGGTGTACCATATGTCGAACTTTGATTTGGTGGAGGTGAATTAAAACTTGGACCTGTTTGAAAATCAGGTTTCCATGATGTATTCATTAACCATAAACTAACAGGCATTTCAGAACTAACAAAACTTTTATTTTGTCCACCAAATTCATCATTACCATTTTCAAATGATTGATTATCATTCATTGTATTATTTTGTTGTGAATCATTTTTTTGATCACTATTCTTATTAATTGTATTAATATTAATTTTTGGTAATAATGTTTTCGATTGAGAAAAAACATTATTTGTAAATAATTTTTCAAGATCAATATTTAATGAATCCATTGATTTTAATTTTGATGATGAATTTGTAAGATTATTATTATTATTTAAATCATTATTATAAGCAGTTTCTTCTCTATGACTACTCAGTTTAATTTTTGCAATTGATGGAATTGATAAATCTAAATTTGAATTTGAATCATCTCCAAATAATGATGAATGTTTTTGTGAAGGATGAGGTAACATAACATTATTCGTATTAATTAACATACTATTTTTAGATCTAGTTGCATCTTTATCAATTATACCATCAACTAATGCTTGTTTCTTTTTTTCATCATGATAAATCATATTAAATATAAATGACATTGGATAACAAGTTGGCCATTTTGTTGCTGACATTTTCCAAACTTTGAAAATACTTAAAAAAAATTGACTTGATATTCTAGCAATTTGTTGATCTTTATTAATTGATTGATATAACATAACAATTGCTGCTGAATATAATGTATTATGAGAAATTAATGATATATGTAAAATCATACCTCTATCAACCATTGTATCACACATCAATTTAACCATTTGCGCAGCTTGAAATGATATTGCCCATGAAGGATATTGATCAGCCATATTTCTATGAATATTTGATTTATGTAATAATATTAATAATGTGTAATATTGTGAAGTTAATATAGCTGATAATACAGATTGTGTTGATTCATCATCAAGTCTATATTTCAAATGATATGGTACACCACTTAACCATTTAATCATCATCATATCACATTGTTTTAATAATGGTAATATTGGTTTACCATTAGCCATCAATTTATTCATCTTAGATTGTTCTTTAACAACATTACTAACTAATTCTGCAAATTTAATGAAATTGATTAAATAATCAATTTCTAATCTTGACATATCAGAATCATGTAAGTCTTCATCTGTTAGCATTAAAACATCACAATCATCTAAATTTATCATAAATGGTTTACCAAATCCTAAACCAACTAATTTATCTTTTATAAATAGTAACCACCATAATCTTCTATACATTCTTTTCTCATAAACCGATAAATATTCATCTTCATCTAAATTTCTATGAAATCCAAATTGTTGTGCATATCCAATTGCAATTTTAGTCCAATAATAATCATTCTTGGAAAACATTGAAAAATTTTCATAATTCCAAATAAAACATAATATTGATTGAACTAATGGTATAGGTTCACTTTCAATTGAATAATCAAATAATAATTTTGCTCTTTTAAATAGAATTTTACAAGTTTTATCTAATTCAATAAGTTCAGTTTGAGTTGAATTAACTTCATCACTATGTCTTGCACCAACATATAAAACTGAAAATAAAAGTAATAATGATGGAGGATTATTTAAATCTTTATAATCTTCATAAAATTTCTTCTTATCGATAATTGGAAATTGAGGATTTAAAATTTCAAAATAATTATGAATATATTTCCATGAAGTTTCATGATTGGGTATTGAAAAACATCCAAATAAATTTAACATTTGAAAATCATATTCATCTAAATTATAAGCTCTAGTGCGATTTTTTGCCTTATTTTCTTCAATTAATTCATCGATTATTTCATTCATGAAAGCTGCAGAATTATTTGAAATCAGATATTCTTTTCTAACTAATGATTCAAAATTAGTTTTCAATACAACTTGAGGATCTAATTTGATTGCACTTATATGAGGTAATTCATTTTGATAATTTGGTGTGATAAAATCAGGCAAACCATTATTGTAATTAGTATTGTTCTTAGTTTGCTGAGCTTTAATTTCCCGTGCTCCTCCTCTTGAATTCTTTTTCTGTGTATTTGATGCTGGTTTGAAAGATGACCTTATCGTCGGTGGTTGTGGTGGTGGTGGTGACTGTTGTTGTTGCTGTTGTTGTTGGTGGTGGTGTTGCTGTTGTTGTTGTTGTTGTTGTTGGTAAGTATTATCAATTTCAGCAAGATTTATTTTCTGACTCTGCTCCTTTTTGATTATATCGTCACCAATACCACCACTTTCTCCTCCATCACCAAATTTATTATTACTATCAGTTGCATCTAAAACAACAGTTACGCTAGGAACAATAGGAACCAATTTATCCTTCTTAGAAGCTCTTTTCTTTCTCTCGTATAAGACACATTGGCTGCCAAAGTCTCTACAATTTGAACATTTCTCACCTAATTCTTTTAATGAAACATCACATTTAACTATATTGAGTGTGTTAGTATAAGTTGTTAATGATATTACTTGTTTTGAACTGGATAGATCACATACCTTTTCTATCATGGCATACAATACAAGCTCTTGCTGCTCGTAGACGTCTTCTCTTTGCCGCGAGGTCATTCGCTTTATCCTGGTCGGCTAAATCAGTGTAGATACTCTTATTATCACCACCAGCACCACTTTCTTGAGAATTCGTATCACTGACAGAACTCAGCTGTCTCTTTCTTGTTGCTGTATCAATCTCAGTACCTTCCATAACGTCACAAATTTTGTCTTTTTATTTCGTTTTTTTTTTTTGTTGTTTATATATATAGATGAATGTCACTTGAGCTTAAATAATCCTCTACTGAGGTAGCGTTAGAGCTAATGTTTATTCCGAGAATGGTTTGAAAGATACCGAATATTGATCTCTCAAATGGGTACTATCAATATATGATGTGTAGATTATACGAAAAAGAAAAGGAACAGAAAGAAGAAGGTGGGTATAGGTTAATGAAAGGGTGGTGCAATTTTAGAATGTAGTAGTTTAACAGTCCGCCGGTAGAATATGAAAAAAAATCAAGAAACCGCCGAAATCAAGATGGAGTACAGAAATGGCTATTCTGCTTGTGGCGTTTTCTCGGAGCGTTTCACTTTGTGTGCCCCGAGGGGGTGACTGCGCTGTCGCTGTCGTGCGCTGCCGTGCGCTGCCAGTTGCTGCCGAGAGAACGGGTACAGCTACGGCTACGGCTACTAATCGTAGGGTCATATATATATGTACTATATTGCTTTACATTATTATACTTGTCATATTCATATATATATTACACGTAAACCCCTTACTTCTTATACACTCACTCACATTATATACTCCTACCTGAAACTCTCGTACACACACCATCACGGTGTATACAACAAATTCACCCTGTGTGAAATAACCAGGTATCGGCCGTCCCGCTCCTGATGATGCGCAAACAGTGCACCTCATCGCACGCACAAAAAGTTGCCGAGCGTTCCATTCACATGGATTTTTCGCTCAATTATCACTGAGATCTGGACTAAGCAAAGATTACATACCGATAAGCCAGCCCAGAAGCTGCTTACTTCTTTAGCTTAACTTACCCAGCTAGCTAGTTTTAGCTCGTAATCATTTATTTGAATGAGAATAATAGTCTTGAATAAATAGTGGGGAAATAATAGCAATGTTCTATTCGCACAAATCAGCTTTATGTCCAGCAGCAGTTTTGACGGCCACAAATCACGCCTCAGCCACGCTTTCGGAAGGTAACAAAAACCCTATTTTTATCAACGTGTCTTATCATTCTACTACATTCAACTGGAGCACCGTTTATTCATAAGTGTGTATAGATTTATGAGTCCATTTTACTTAAGTAATTGTACCTATTTGTAAGGAATAAGTAGTCATGCGTTTAAACTTTCTCTTCCCCCTCCTTTGGCCCCCCAAATTATGGTGCCACTAGCATGAAACTCACAACGGTCAAGATACACCTCTAGTTTCATTGGAGAAATCAGCCAAAACGCCTCTAAACGGGATTTTATGTTTTTTCAGCTGTAAAAGAGATTATTTATCTTCTTGATCACTGATAATATGACCTAACGATTTCTATAAATCTTCAACTTGATGTTATTGATCAAAGCTCCCTTCCTCCTGCATAGAGCAAAGCCCCGTGCCACTCGGTCGGTAATAACCGCCATTTCGCTGGCTGTTCGGAACTTCACAAAAAAAAAAAAAACAGTTATTAAGCCGTGACGCTAGAACCTAATTTCCATTCTTCATTGCAATATCAAACTAGACGAGTATGGTGTTTTACTTGATCTATTCTAAGTAATATCAATTAGATTTCGTGATCCTCATATCTTCATTATATGCTTTCTATCTATATATATGATGATCATTACTCAGAAACGTAATTCATCTGCTAAGGCGAGACACATTGCTTTAGGTAATAAAGAAACCATGGATTATGTTACCAGTCCTGTTTCAAATCTGGAGAATAGCAGGCTGTTATTTCGTATCTTTACTATTCTGAGTATGTAGCCAGTGTTTTCCTTACTGCAAAGATTAATGGACCGATCTACAGTTTGTAAGTCAGCATATTTAGTGCTGTATTTAGACTATTTTGAATTTACTATTAGAAAAGTTCAAGCATGATGTTTAGAGACGAAATTGAAGTTAAAACACCATCAAACAGATGATATGGTCACAGAACGATTCAATCTTAACTACTTCCTCAAGGCCAAAAATTCCTCTTACCATCAACTATGGAAAGAGTACTTTGGAACGAATGAAGGAGATAGCTGAAGAAGTGATTGATGCGATGTTCAAAAAGCATACCCACCTTGATTTTGTAGCTAATTTCTTCAAAAGTGTACTGCATGTTGTACGCGTGATTCATTGCTACACTCAAAGCATATAGTTCAGAATCATATTTCGAAGGGTAGAAACCGATGCAATCTCAGGCATCTGTATACTTGTTTCAGCACTCTCATTCAACCCCACAAACATTCCCTGGTAAGCTAATAGCCTTGCCTGATTGTAACGTAGTAGCATCTGTAGGTGTTTTGGTCGACTAACTGATCCAGTTTCATCGTTAGCAGTTGAGTGATTCAGCTTCATTTTCTTACAGTTTTGTCCGTTGCCTGCGATTGCGCTTGTATGGGCGATGCTTATTCTGTTATCCTGAAAAGTCAGACACAGCAAAACCAAAAAAAACAAAAAACAAAGTGCTCTCGGCGAGATTCGAACACGCGATCTTCAGATTATGAGACTGACGCCTTAACCAGCTGGGCCACGAAAGCTTTTTTCTTTTCCAAAAATTTACGCATATTTTTGAGAGTTTTCACAAAACATTTAGGTCGAATTCTTTGGATCATGGCCCCTGGATTATGAGATATTTGCCACCTCAGTCCAGTACAATTGTTATGGGAATGGAGAGGTAATAACCCAAAGTATAGTAAAGGTAGAGA